>CM056825.1:22585000-23087500 GCA_029853015.1 Chelidonichthys spinosus | reverse complement strand
TGACTGATGGTGTGTCGCTGGTCTTTGAGCTTATTCTATTTTGGGGTTTATGGCTTTAAAGGCCTCCAAATCTGCGTCCGTGGTGCAAGAAGATTCTCAAGTTAAATAGGAAAAATGATGTGCAACGTTATCGTCTTTTGTGTGATGTATCCCAGAGCATTCACGCAGAGAAGCAGTCAAAAAAAATAAGCTGAAATACATCTTTACTGAGAAAACTTGCTGAGATCACCTTTGGTCATAAAACTGAAAGGTGGTTTATCATTTCCAGTATCAGATCTGCTCTTGACAATGTCCAAAGACACTTATCCCACTCTGAGACATGATCATTCAGGTAGATGGGGCTTTAATGTGATAACTTATCAACACTGTGAGTCACAGTAACCCCAAATAACACAGAGTCCTCTTAGTGGGCCGCTCCGTAGAGGAGGTACACATCTAAAACAACGACTCCAACATGACGGATGAATAATATCGGGTGTCTTGTCGAGGCTAATGCATGCTCCTGAGTTTGGTCTAAACATTAGATGTAGGTCTTATCTCAGAGAAGACCACTGCGACTTTGGAAGTTCTTAAATTAAACATCTGCACATTACAACACAGAGGGAAAAATAAAAAGAAGAAAGAGGGCAGACATGCACATGAGGCTTACTGGACTAAATATAATGGGTTTAAAAAGACACAAGAGGGGAATAAACCTCTCTCTGAAAACATCTCATGGTCAATTTCCCCCCGTTTTATCTGAACGTTAGCCGCGGGGCTGCTGGCCACTAGAAAGCTCCCTCTCATCTCTCTCTGTAAGTCTTCATTCAGTGGCTGACACTTTTCAGATCCCAGCGGATGTTCACGCAGATCAAAGTGTTTCAGGCTTTTATCAGTGATTGCAGCAGATTTTTGTCCATTTGAAATCTTTCATTGGATCATGGAGAGCATTTTGGAACAAAGTGGATGAAAGTCTGAGCTCTTGGCCTCGATTGCACTTCCTTGTTTGACAAACTACGCTGTGTTGAATATTAGAAGGACAATAAGTTCGGACACACTTTGGAAAAAAGGATGTTTCATGTTTAAGAGCTGAAAAATTGAAAACGGCAATCAAGACAGTGACAGCAACCAGGCACGGTGAGCAGACCACCGAGGAGTCCGATGAATCCACATCAGGATTAATACAGACAGCAGACATTAGTCAGTGGATTTATTTAGAGGCAATCCAAATAAAACAGGAAAGAAAAGAAAAACATCCCTCTTTAAAGAATCTGACCAAAATGTGAGGATCCTAGATTTCACCGCCAAAGAAAACAGAATATTTGCTAATTTCAGATTTTATGTCATGGTCTAAAACAGCTTGTCTGTGGTGTGGTGCAGTGTGTGTGTGTGTGTGTGTCTGTATTATATTATATTATATTATATTATATTATATTATATTATATTATATTATATTATATTATATCATATTATATTATATTATATTATATCATATTATCCCCCCTCTATCCTGCCTGCATCCACTGCTCCATTGAACTGCTTAAACTCCGGCCTATTCACCCCCATCTGAGCGCCCTGCGTCTCACATTATAACATGAAAAGTGTCTTTAATGAGAATCTTCAAACATTTTAACGAGATATCGTTTATGTTAGCGTGACATATTTAATGTTATTCTTCACAACTCTGTGATCAGTTTGTCAATCAGCCCTGTTTGTACATCATTCATATGTATTTCATAAAGAGCTATAAGACAAAGCAAGTTTGGTGATGGGGGATTTTTCACAATCTGGCAACACCAACATTATCGTTGGCTTTATGGTCTACTATATGATTTGATAATAAAGCCATTAACAAATGCTTTTAAACTCTTTATAGAGGGTGAAGTGCTTCCGTCTTTTGTTGTTATGGCAACATCAGTCACTTTACATCTTGTATCACAAACTGACTGTCAAATACATTTAGCGGGGTGAAAAGTAAAAGTAAATCCTTGCAACACACACTGAGGCTTTGCCCTTTGGCAGCACTTTCTAAAACACAGCACACAGTCGCCGTTAACACGTGGTTAACCTTGTCAAAACAAAAACACAAAGGTCTCCTGCTTTAATGTCCTGTGTTTGTTTGACCCGCTCACCTCCCCTTCCTTTTCACCCCGTGTGGATTTTACATCACATGCCTAGAGCCAAAGGGAGCTTAATTGTGTGTCAGTTAAATCAGGCTGCATATAAGATAACATGGAAATACCAAAGTCCAGGTTGTCCTCGAGTAAATGTTAGTAATAGGATAAAACAACATAACAAAGCAGCTTCAGGACCCCGGATAAAACCAGCCGCCTGCATGTTTCTGTCTCCCTGTGAAGCTCCCCCACCGGATCCCAGTCACAACAAGACATTCGGTTCATGACATGAAGCATTTTACCAAAGCCTTCACGGTGTTTTAATGACATCGCTCTGCATGATGTCATGGAGGTCAGTGAGTCATTACGGCCCGACAGCATGATGGAGTTGATCATCAGCGGCTCATGAGGTGACGCCAGTAAGGAAATCTGCTTTGATGGAGCACATATCCAACCCATTGTGTATTTTTCTGTCTGAGTCATTTACATTTCGCCGTATTATTTTTGAGCAATTCAGGCTGTAGGCCTGGAAATCTTCCACATCTCCTTATTTCTACAGAGCATGTTAAATGTAGCGCTGAAGATGCCTGAAAAGTCAGGAAAGTGTGTTTTTAAGGGCATTATTTCTTGGATATGATATGCATTTTCTTTTGACTGATCAGAAGCATCAAGGGTTTCATTTCAGAAAGATTTTCATCAGTCTTGTCTAAAAACACAACACTGTGGTACTTTAAAAAAAAAGTAAGAGAAAATGAAGGACCAAATCAAACTGAATTAAAATCCTGATGATCTCAAAATCTTTCGAGCACCAACCAGCAGGGAGACAGAATTAGTAACCGAGATAAGAATCATTTCAATGGACGTGAGCACAGAAAATACAGTCTTTGACTGTGGTCTTAGAGACATACACGCCCCCTGGTGGTGGTGGCGGTGTTAACAGCCTGGAGGAGCACGAAACAAAAACCTTGTTGAAAACAAGATGTTGACATAACCACTAAAGAAATAAGATTTAGTGCTCCTTAATGATTATTTTCAAGTATTTCTCTCAACATCCTTTAACCTCCAGTTTTAGTTCAATCATGTGTGAACTTCACTCACCAAAGGCATCTGTTCTGTTTCTCTTTTAATGACATTTTTATTCCTAACGTTACATGTGTTTTTGATTTGACGGAGGCAGCCAGGTTTGGGGATCACACATCTTTTTAAAAATGATTATTGGAAATCAATATTATAATATAATGTGAATGGCCATGCACCTGATGTACAAGCAGGAAGACTGATTACATGTCCAGTAGCTACCTGCTGCAGTGAGATGGCCTGCAGCAGGTAGCAAACGGCAAAATAACAGCATACAACTCTGCATGTTCAAACTAGTTACAGGTAATATTTCTTCCCACTGAACAGGTATCTCTTCTTCTTGTGATTCTCCCTCCTCTTCCTGCAGAGCCAGCGGCGGCGAGCTCGGTCTGTTGGGTCCTGGCTGGCCGACGGGAACGTCCGCTCGGGGAAAATCTCCTTCAGTTTGCTCAAGAAAAACAGCTCCAGGCTTCGGCCGGCCTGGGCCACCTCTGAGTCCGGCTGCACAGCACAAGGACATGTGTGTCAAAATCAGGGCAGAGGCAGTTTTATGTATATATAAATATAGTTTTAGATTTGATTCATCCAGACGCTGTTGACTTATTACAAACACCATACTTTACCACCATCACAGTCAGTTTATTTCACACACGATGAGTTCAGATCAGATTCTAATGTTGTAGTAACAGACTTTTAAATGTAGACTGAAATATCTCAACAACTGAAACCGATTAGCCTCCTCCAACCGTTTAACAGTTTACATGCGTGTCTGTCCAAAATGTCATCACTTTATCCTGTTAGATTCTGCATGAAATAATCAGCTTGAATCCCCAGGTTATGGTCAAAAACATGTTTTGTGAGGTCACAGTGACCTTTGACCACCAAGTTTTAATCGGTTCGACCTTAAGTGCAAGTGGATGTTTTTTTGCTACATTTGAAGAAATTCTCATCGTGTGAGATTTAACATGAACTGGCAGTTGGACACGACCTGATTGGCAGCCACTACTTGAAGTTTCCTGCTACATGTGGAAGTTATTATACAGGTCACAGTGCAGAAATAATTCAGTTTCACTAGCAATTAGCTCAAGACGGGAAATCCACTGACATAATTGAACGTAGCGCAGTTCTTGAACATCAGCAGGACGTCATGGACGAACTGCTCGTCGGTGAAGTAGTGCAGAGTGTTGCTCTTGTCCAGTTTCCTGCGGATCACCGACAGGTCGATGGGCCTCTTGATGATCTGGTAGTAGTTTCGGGCCTGGAGCACATTCACAGAGAGATTACATCATTGTGTTTGTTGAGTTTGTTTTCATTTAAACATAAAGGTTGTTATGAAAGGTAAGTGGAACATTTAACATGGAGTGGAGTACGGCCGTCTTTTCTCTACTTAAGCAGTACAGACGGCCGTCACTCAGAGTTTATGATGAGGCCAGCTGTTTAGTTCTCCTCTTTGTTGCTACATTAATTAAGTTGTCCCATTTGAGTTATTGTTCTCAGAATGAAAAACACATTTACTGGAATGACAAATTAGATGACGTTGGTGTATGCGACATAAAACTTGAAACTTGAAACTGTATGTTTAAAAGTAGATGTAGTTATGTCCGTTGTATAACATTTGAAATGTTATTTATAGACATGTAATGTGGATGTGTTACCATACCTCCACATTACATTATTGTGGTAACACAAAACAAGACATGCCAACTTTATGGGCAACAGTGTATATAAATTACAATGTCTGACTTTCTTAAAGGAACAGTCTGGGTGATTAAGGGGGACCAATTGGCATAAATGGCCTTTTGTTCTTTGCCTGGAAGCGTAGTTCTCCTATACACGCTTGGAAAGGGAGGGGTGAGTGGAGGGCTATTCAGTAGGATGCTACACACTGCTCCTTTAAATACGGCTATCATTTCATCATTATGACATATATTTGCTATTCAGTGTTGTCATATATTAATGTGAATCTGTTGGACTGACCAGAGAGCTGACGGGTTCGTGGAACGGCGCGCTGAGCGTGTTACAGTACAACAGCAGAGTCAGCTTCTCACACCGCTGCACAGGAAACACACACACACACACACACACACACACACACACACACACACACAGCCACCATCAAACATCCCATCATGCACTATTTACACCACCATTGATAGCATGATAACATAACTATCGGTACACTGACTGTATTTTATAGCTGTAGAAATGAACACTTCACATGTGATGAGGGTAAAACTGGTCAGACCCAGCAGCTCACCCTCTGGTCCACGTTGGACAGGGTGTATGCAGCCTGGACCCCCCCACAGGAGGGCTTGTCCTCACCGTCGTAGGTCTCCGAGGGCTCCTGGTCTGATCTGCACGACGTACACACCCAGTCTCCTCTGTGGGACACACAGGACTTTCTTTACAGTCATACGGAGTGATACATCTTTGTATTTTTTAAATATGGCATTATTTCTCCCTTTTTAGCATTATTAATGTGGAAAATGACATATTCCTCAACGACAAAATGACAATAAAATTGTGTGTCTCAAGCACGCTCAGTGATGTCGGCTCCAAGAACTCCCGAACTTGATGAAAATAATAAACATATCACCCCCTTTTATCTTTGTAGGTTTGACCTACAATACTGTCTCATGTGTGATGGACAAAAATAAACAAAAATAAAAATCCCACAAAGAGCTGCCAGAACGGGGCTGGGTCTTTCGGTTGGATATTTTCAGAATGTGGCGTATCGACCCCAGCTTTATCAAACATCTTTGGCGGCTATAGTTCAGGCGTGACGGCAAGTAATGAAAGACATGCGATATCAGGTCAGTGGTTCGATTCCCATCCTCCTCCTCCTTCTCTCCACATGTCCAGTCTCCTTTAACAAGAAGGACCTAAATTGCTTGCTGCTGCATACATTGCTTGTTTTCTGACCTTTTTCTTATATTTGTTAGTATAATAATAGATTATTAATAGTTCCATCTTCAAGCCTCTAGAACCGATCCCCTATCTTTGGTTGAGCTGCTCACAATGCAGTAAACACTGCTTTACTAAGTTACAGTGAGTGGATTGATTGTGAACATAGTGTGTTTGTTTGTTTGTGTTGTGTTCCCATGCTGCACTTACAGTGGGAAGCTGGTGAGTGCAGGGATGTGACAGGCCAAGTGATAAACTTTGGGGCAGCGGTCGCAGCAGAGCAGATCTCCTCCATTCAGACACACAGCACAGAAATCCTCACTCTCCATCCCCTCGGCCCCTGATCCAGGTCCAGGCTCCTCCTGTGAGCAGCAAAGATGGAATCTATGATCATCACCGTCGTCCGTTTGCACAAACTCACATGTAATTTCGGCTTCGTCCTCCAGCTCCAGGGATCCGCCCTGATCGGCTTCCAGTTCTGGATCCATTTGAATCACCACGGTCTGCTCCGGATCTGGGTCCAAATAAAATGTATCGAAATCACTTTTCCCATCCGGGTCCCACTCCTCAGATGGGCCATCGAACAGGATGTACGGCTGATCTGGATTAGAGTCACGGTCATATCCGGAGACCGGCTCTGGTCCTTCGGAGGGGCAGCTGTCAGGACTGCAGGGTTCGGTCCAGGAGGTCTGTGTTGGTTCTGGCTGGCTGAGATCAGACTGAGGCGACACCTCTCCCACCTCGAAAACGTTCACCTCGTCTTGACTGAATCCGTTCTGCAGAAAGAGGCAAAAGGGATTTAAAAAAGAGCTTGCCGTGTTGGGTGCAAGTTCAGTGTGTTGACCTTCATCTCTGGACCTGTTGGGGCCGATCCAAACCGGCGGCGTCGCTGCAGGACTCGGCTCGCGTTTGGCACGGCAGGCGCACCAGAGAAACCACAGGCTGCAGGGAGGATAAGCACACAGACCGGAAGTTCAGAAGCTCCAAGCTCACTACAGGTATGCAGGAGTTTCCCAGAATCCTTTGGGCCTCAGGGTGTATCCTGTGGAAATAAATGAAGGCTTGCTGGTGGACTTATGATTAGCAGATAGACAACAGAGCAGGGATGATGTATTTTTGTGGGTAAACCCCCGTCACTTAGCATCACACTGGTGTCCTGCACAAATATTCAGTGGGAGTAGTGCAGAAAGGATATTGGTAGCGATATTCTCAGTATGACTTGGTATCAAAACTCCTGTTTTGTGTCTCTTTGTGGTCATTTTGAGTCTCTTCCTGTTTGTCATGTGTCTCTTTAAGGGACATTTTAAGACCTCCTGGGCCTGTGCTCAGTGGACCCATTCACTAATCCATCCAAGCCCTGAATGTGAAATTAATATGCTCCCTCTTGTGTCATTTTACCTTATCCTCTTCAATAAAGCTGCTACATCTTTTCCAGGATGTTGTTTCTCAGATGAGGGACAGGCTCTGGTCTTTCTGTTGCAGGACCAGTGGGATTCTGTTTCCGTCTCACAGAATCCAGTTCTGCAGATCTATTTAAAAAAAAAAAAAATCAAATAAGCACCCTGCTCAATCATGAAACCCTTCACATGTCACACTGTCTGTATCTGTAGGCCGTCACCTGTTGTAGTGGGAGGCTTGGCTCCTCTGCTGTGGTTGTGGGACTAGATCCGGTCTCAGGTGACATGGCCTCCAGTGTCAGCTGTACTCCACACTTGACGGGTGGCAACACGGCGGCCCGCCTTTGGGTAATGTCGTCATGGAGTTTGTGAGGCGGTTTTGCCATCTCCAGGAAGACGGAGCCCCTTGGGGTGAAAAAAACTGAAGAGAAAACAGAGAAGAAGCTGCCGGTTTGAAATCCCCGGTGTGCTCAGTGTTTGACAGCAAAACACAAGAACCAAAACAAACCGAGGAAACAAGCGGAAGTACCATTTTAGGATGAATTCATCTGCTTCTCGTCTCTTGTGCAAGAAGATAATATCTCTAAAGATCAAATGAATGATGATAACACAGACCAAAATAAGCACTGCGACATAGCGGTGAGTAGCAGAACATTGAGCTGACAGGAATGAGGTTGAGGTTAATGAAATCTTACCTGAGTGTGAATACGAGCTGCTTCAGAAAGGCACGGGGAGTATTTCTGCAGGTGGATGAGTGCTGAAGATGAGAGATAATGGACAGCGGGACAATCATCAAGAGGGACACGGACGATGTGATTGGTGGAGAGCGGATCCAACTCGCCTCCTCTGATTTACACAAGCAAGTGTTTCCTATTACCTACTGAGACGTGTGTTGCTATTATTTGGTGACGCCGTCACCAGGGGATTCCAGGCATGAAGCATGCTGGGAAAACTACAGCAATGAAGCATCAAACGTGAAATAAAGTGGAGGTTTGATGGAGTTGGAGGCTCAGTTGTGGAAGTTTATCTTCTGCTGGAGGTACAAACAAAACAGATTAAGTCTGGAAACTCAAGCTTTGAGTAACAGATCAACTTTAATCTGATGATGCAAAATGAACATTACATTCAAATGATTCCTGATTTTATTTTCATAACCTTCTGTTAACTTATTATATGCATTCAATTCACTGTATGCACATCATATGTGTTGTTTGATAACTTCCTCTGATTATTCTATCAGACTGCATTCATTTTAACTCTCACTCTTTCCACAAGAAAATCAATGCAATGTTTCACAAAACAACATGCCTGTATTCTTTGTGAATTTTTTTTTCTTTTTTTTTTTTTTGAAAGGGCCACATAAGGACCGGTATTGCAAATTAGGCATATTGGATGATCCTCCATATAGAAGTAAACATTCAATAAATACCACAATGAAATAATATAAATAGGCTACACAGTCCTTGTAATAATAAAAACATAGTTTTTATATGTACTACAGATGTTTTCATGTTTGCTTATAGTTATAATTAAGGCTTTGCTATAGAAATTAATGTTTTAGTCGCAAATCAAGTCAATCTAAATAGAGCAAGATGTTATATAACATAGCATTAAAAATAATTCAGTGATTTACAACTAAGGAATTCCCTCACAGGCTTTATGAAGTCAGATACAAATATGGCCCAGAAAAAAGTTAAGCTCTAAGGAACAAGTTTGAAATAACAGCTTTCACTCACTGTAATCTGTCCAAACATAAACTGCAGACTGCATATGATTTGAAGATCAATTCAAAGTCTACATGAATCATCTGAGTTAATTTCTGAACAGTATCACAGTAATGTGAACATACCTGATGATGCTAAAGCTGCACCACACCCAACTTGTTTCTACTTGTTTTACAGACCTGGGTTTCTGCTGCTCACAAGTGCAATCATGATGGTTGATTGTGCAGTTATATTTGCTCAAAAAAATGCATCAATACGTGCACCACTGCATATAGTTTCATATATTTTTCTATGAAGTCAGATTTATGTTCAAAAATGACACATAATACCATCTTCAAATGGTCATGAAAACAGAATCAGGTTTATTGCCAAGTAGGTTTTCACATACAGCAAATGTACCTGGGAATTTGGTGCATAATCCATCCATCCATCCATCCATCCATCCATCCATCCATCTTCTACCGCTTATTCTGTATTTAGAGTCACAGGGATTTGGTGCATAATAATAAAGATAATAAGATACGAAAAAAGTATTACAAAATAAAATAAAATAATGTACATAAAAGTTCAAAAGTCTGAGTATTAAAATATAATTAAAGTAGACAACTTCAGAAAAAAAAAAGATATTATTGGATTATAATTATTGATGAGTTGTGTATGCATCTATTATGTTGCAGCTGGTAAATGTGAAACCTATTCAACGACGTTATGTAGGCTTAATCCATCCAAAAAATCGTAATAATCATAAGTTATTATTGATGATTATTTATTAGTGACATGCCACCACTGCTGTCTGGTGGCATGTATTGTCGTTTCTGCATTCCGCCACTGGGCGTCGCTGTGGTTTCTTTGCACTTTGTTGCCAGGAGCCAAATCTCGCACAAAACCGCGTAGTTTACAAATCCCGTTCCTCTTTCAACTAGCCTCCAAGATGGTAGGTGCTATCATGTCTCCCTGTGCCTTGAAATATAGTTTAATCTGTGCCCATCCTTGTTCGTTTGAGCCGCAAACTGTCTTCCGATTGTCGATTACGTTAAAGTCAATTCCTACGGTCCTTTACAGGTCGTTCTTCACGTGATTTGTTAACATTTGGGGAATTTGTGAGCAGTTAACTGGTGAGAGCTGGACTCTCATGGGCCCGTAGCTGTAGGAGTCGGCCAGCGTCTTCTATTTCTTCTATAACTCGCATGAGTTAGCCGCGTACTTAAAACCTCAGTTGTCTAAATGTTGCCGTGGTAATCCCGGTTAAAATGCCACCGTTATTCGCAGTAACGCGCTAACCGTTGATTCTGCTTTGCGTATCTGCCGGTATGTGCAGTGAAATTTAGCGTTAGCTTCATAGGATGCTAGGCAGCATGCAGCCTGTTTCCATCGATGGGGCTATCGAGTAGTATTTGTTCGACTTCTAAAATGACAACCCGTGGTTACCCGTATGGGTGTGAATTATTTGCGCTCACCTGTTCAACTTTGACGGTCAATGCAGCCAGGTGACATGGGGGGTTATTTGGCTAAATGTGCGAGCTAGCTAGCTCCACGGGCGATGATGGCACCGCGAATGTTGACGCTTTCTATATACTGTAAACATTAATCGATATTAAATCTATCCTGACAGCCCACCAAGAAGACCAAGACTAGGAAGCTCCGAGGACATGTCAGCCACGGACATGGTCGCATTGGTGAGTGTTTATAACTTGAACCCTGTTAAGGTGGTCTCTGTAGTTCTGTATGTGTGACTTATGATTAACGTTAACCTGCTCAACCCCACAGGCAAGCACAGGAAGCATCCTGGAGGTCGTGGTAATGCTGGTGGTATGCATCATCACAGAATCAACTTCGACAAATAGTAAGTTCTGTGTGACATGGATCAGGTTCTGGTGATGTTGGGGAGTTAGACTGGTTTTAGACCTGTATGGGTGTAAAGACTTCAAAGTATGCATGTTCATATCTACGTCACGTCTTGGTAAATGGTTTTTGGTGAAGCTGTGATTATACTTGTATATCAACTTTCTTACCTAAAAGGCAGATAAGTTGATCTGCAATGTTTTCTGGTCATCTGTAGTCCTTGTTTAGCCTGATGGTTTTTCTATATGTGAGTGTAATGTTACTGTAGAGACTAGAGTCTCACCTCGACACACATCATTGTCTTGGTGTGCTAGAGTCCTCTTAGAGTGAAAACTGGTCCTATTCACCGACTGGCTCCTTGTAGGCCAGTCAGCCACATGGGCAGTTACAAACCGTTGTCTTGATGTCACTGATTGATGTTGCCTCAGTAATGGCAAATTATAATTAGGAAAGAGAATAGAAATAGAATATCATGGCAACTTGGGGAGGGAAAGTCACATGGTTCTTTCTAAATTTTCAGAATATTGGAAATGATCTTGCGATCGATATTGATACATGTGTTAACAATGTCATTTGGTAGTGTATGTAATAGGTACTTTTGCACTGACCCCTCAATGTGCTGCAAACACCATTTATACTTTGGTTTGTGGTGCAACACTGTCTCCTTTTACACAAGCGCCCCGCCATTGTAGAACCAGAGAGAGCATTGCATGTATTTTGCCTTATGAATTGTTTATCAGAAATAACTATTATCCCGAGCAAACTAAAACAACAATTAAAGGTGAACATAGTTAAGAATATTTTGCTAGTCATGCACATTTACATGACTCTTCAAGTTGTTGCTTGCTATGCAACATGTTGCAAAATTAAAATGGATATTCAGATTGTTAGTTCTTTGGTTTAGACCAAATTGCTATCTTATATTTATAAAAAGCTCAGAACGGCCTGGAGCAACACCTTTTTAAAATGATTAAATGCCAAAGTGTTAACATGTATGAAGCGACCACTCTGGGTAGACTCCACTTGACCTTGTCTGTCCTCCCTGTGTCTCCTCAGCCATCCGGGGTACTTTGGTAAAGTGGGAATGAGACATTATCATCTGAAGAGAAACACAACCCACTGCCCCACCATCAACCTGGACAAGCTGTGGACGCTGGTGAGCGAGCAGACCAGGCTCAACTATGGCAAGAAGCCCGATGGACCCACACCCATCATTGATGCCGTGCGCTCTGTAAGTATAGACCAGTATTTCCATTACAGACGACATGTTTTATCTCAACTCAGCACTTAAACGATGGTGGAGGGAGTCCGGATCATATGGCGCCTGAATGTCTAAGATGTGCAGAGTTTAGACACAAGAACAAGTGATGTTTTCATTGACTGGCTTGTATAGACTTTTAATGTTGGGTTTTTAAGACTGAAAGCTCAGACTTGTGTAAAGGCACATGGTTAACCTAGATGTAGCAGTCGTAGATGCAAATGTTGTCCTTTAACAGCTGCAGAAAAACACAAGACATTGGGCTTTAGGCTACATTTTTCCTTTTCATTTAAAAAATTCAGTGTTCAGACATTGATTTAGAAACAATGCATGCACATGGATCTGCAAAAATGAACTTAAAATGTTATAGTATGCATGTAAGGCCAGTAATAAGCAGTGAAACTATGCAATAGATAATCAGTCTCCACCGATCACAGTAATGGTCCAGCAAATCTGCACTTTGTAGGAGGAGCGTAAATACATTAATCACAGATCCAAGATCTGAAGTATATTTGTGACTAGTTTGGTAGATGCAAGATTACAATGTATTAGTAAGCTTTGGGTTATTTTCTCATCCTAGTCTTTGATCCAAGTTGTTTTCTGGTTGTGCTCATGTTTTTCATTTTAATGTTTTTGGATCATCTATAGTCCTTGTTTTGTTTCTGAGTAAAATGTTACTGTAGAGACTAGAGTCTCACCCTGACACACATTGTCTTGGTGTGCTAGAGTCCTCTTAGAGTGAAAACTGGTCCTATTCACCGACTGGCTCCTTGTAAGCCAGTCGGCCACATGGGCAGTTACAAACTGATTACTGATGCTACAGTCGCAGCAAATTAGAATGGGGAAAGATGCTTTGAGAAATATCATGGACACTTTGGAAAAAGTCACATGGTTCTTTCTAAACTGTTGGATTAATTTTTGATCCCAATTGTGTTGGGTTAAAAGAACTGTTCAGAATATTGTAAATCATTATCAAATGTCCCATATTGATAGAAAATGTGTTTTTAGCAATGTAATTTGGTAGTTTATAATAGGCAATTGTATGGTATATTTCAGTCCGTCAATTTTATTGCCAACACTAGATATGTGTAATATCTTGCATACCTTGATGTCTGAAAAGCAATTAATGAACTGTGTGATGATTCACTGAATGTACTTGGTGCTGTTCCCATACGAGCTTCCTAAATGTATTTTGTAAGGGCTGTTGTTCATGGATTGTGAGGACAGCTGTTGACATTGGCTTAATTTTCCTAATGTTGTATTTAATTTTGCAGGGCTACTACAAAGTTCTGGGCAAAGGCAAACTGCCCAAGCAGCCAGTGATCGTTAAGGCCAAGTTCTTCAGCCGACGGGCCGAGGAGAAGATCAAGGCCGTGGGAGGAGCCTGTGTGCTCATGGCATAACGTTCCTGTCGGTGTGTTTTTGCAAAATAAACTGTATAAATGGAACTACATAATTGTCATGTGTAATTTTAATGCATCCATATATGGCAGATGTGTTGCATGTCACGCCTGGGCTCTTTGGAGCATTGCTGCTGAAAAATGCCAGCCTTATCTGTTACATTTTAAATTATGTGCCAATTAGATGGTGACTGTTTTAAATTTCCTTGTGCCCAAAATAAGTAATCCTGCTCAGTAAGTTTAATGTGGGGAAATGTGTATTCATGTACAGCTGAGAGCAGCTGTCTCTTTGGGGCTATTAAATACTAATATTACAAACTAGTATACTAAGTATACACTTTAATGGTGAATATTGGTCAATCTGTGGGCCAATAGGTGTCATTGGCTGATGAGTCACATTAGGGTTACTTCAGCCATCAAAAATGGGATTTTAACAATGTAAATATTCGTACCTCGATAGAAGTATTGATACAGAAAAGTTGAATTAGGAAATGCTCTGACTTCTCTCTAAGTTTAGTGTATATATATCTTGACTGTGCAAAGATCAGAGAAAAGGTGATTATATTAAGTAAATGGGTTTATGTTTTTCTTCATATCCTTTGACGTCTGAGCCCTCGTCTGTTCCTGGACCCCAGATTGGAGACGAAGTTGTTAGGATGACCGACCACCAATGATGGAGTACACTTGAAGTTTTTTTCAGAACACTTCTTGCGACAACAACAAAAATTCTGCACCATGTTGTGGAGAGGGGCGGGGTTTAATGCTGCCTTCACGTTATATCGAGATTGTGGTAAATACGACCTCCGATTCGGAAATTGCACTTGAACGCCGGCTCAAGTCTTAATTGCGAGAGGGTGAACTCTTATATAAATCTGATACTTTTTGATAGTTACCGTGTTGTGACCAAAACCTTTCAAGATGGCAGAGAAGAGGACTTATATTATTCATTTTTAATAGTGTTAGCTGTTGCTTGCTTTGTATCTGTAATCTGTACACTCAACGTGACAGACCAATTATATTTGTCAATGTATATATATTTAAAATTATATATTATTAAAAACATTAAAATAAAAAAAATATTTCCGAATGAAGCACTTTAACGACATTCTCGAAATTCGACTTTACTAGTGGGAAGTCGGATCTTCCGACGTGCACGTGAAGGCAGCATCATTTCCTGTCCTGTCACTTGCTAACAGCTCCAGCTGAGTGTGAAATGTTTACTTGGTACCGGCCAGCGCTCCGCGCGATGAACAGGTAAACACGTAAATCACCTCTTCGCGCGAGGTTTGCTGACAGCGCGTCGACCAGAGAAGTTAACGTGACGTATGAAGTAGACGCGGGATGACTTGTTCCGGTGTTTTTGGTTGAGCCGGCGAGGCCAACGGTTGAGAAAGTAAGTAGCTACTAGGAAGTTACGAACATGGCGCTTAGTGGGTCTGGCTTTAATCTCCTGTCCGCGCATGCGCCGTTTCCCAGGCGCGTTCACGTGTAGGCTGTGCCAATGTTTGTTGGCGTTAAACGGTTATAATTTGGCTGAAACTCTCCGCTGTAGACTCGCTGAGAAGAACTAAACCATCAAACTCGGACGATGAAGGTCTCATGCGATGTTCATTCATATTAAGCTGATATTCTATCTAATTAGCGTTGCAACTATTTGAGTTAATCTGCTAATTACTTTCTCAATACAATCATTAATGTTATTAAGTCCATAAGAAGACCACCTCGTTTCCCTGATGGAGGTTTTTTTTTCTCCTTTCTGAAATAAACCCCTGATTTTTGTTTAATATCAAAGCAGACTTATGAAAGAAGCAAATATTCGTTCAAAGTTTAAGATTATTTTGGCGTGTTTTCTTTGAAAAAGGTGCATTATCACTTCTGTTATTGTTTAGTTTTCTGACAATCTATGATTTGAGTCCAACTCGAGTCTTTGCTGAGTCTCTGCCCTTGCTCCTCCACTCAGGTGAAGGGCACCTGAACTCAACTCAACGTCCTCATGGCAAGCCAAGCCTGGCTGGAGTCTTCTCTGCGGCGCTCTGCCAGTCTGGGCCTGGAGGTGCTGGAGCGGGCCTCCAGGCGGAGTGTAGACTGGACCAGCACTGGAGCATCCCGGACCCCCACCGCTGCAGATGATGATGCAGAAATCCCTGTCAAGGTGCCAGCATGTGTTCCTGTTTTCTTTTACCCCATCAGCAGTTGAATTTACTTGCTGGGTCTCAATTGTCTTGCACTTGACGTTTTGCAGAGAATACACACAGAGCTTGACGATGTCTTTGCTACCATCGCGGGGTTCATGGCTCAGACGACCCATCAGTGCAAGGTCAGTCGTCACTTACCTGCACCCCTGTGCTGTCAGCTTGGCCCTGGAGACTAAACATATGCATATTCTCTGTGCTGCAGAGCTTTTATGAGTCTGGCTGCTGCCCTGAGCCCACCGACAGTGAGAGGAGCCATGTGTCCAGGTTTCACTCACAGCCGGCTCTCAGGATGACGACACCTGCACAGTCAGCCGGAAAACCTGCGAGGACTCCACACGACAAAGTAAGAAGAGTCGGCTGCTGTTTCTTTCACGTTACACGTTACTATGTCTCATTAGAGTGCATTGGAAATCCCAATTAACAGGCGTTTTAGACTTTTTTACCTCCAAGTCTTGAGAAAAATATCTGTATCTTAAGCGTGCTAACTTCCTTCCTGCCCAGTGGTTTTTGTTTGCACTGGTAGGGTTGAAAATACTCTCCTTGTGTGCCTCAAATGACTGTGCAGGGTCTGTGAAAGGTGTTTGAAGATAGTCGTACCGAACAGAAAACCAAAACAATCCGCTGAAAGGTAGCGTTGAAAGTGTTGGTCATCAGTGGGAATTACTACTTTTATTCAGTGTTTGTATGAAAAAGATTGTTTAATTCAACCCTTAAGTTTGGATCGGCATCTGGGTTAGGATTAGAAGGATCAGTGTCTTGTCAAATATTTTAGATTAATGTTAGTCACTTGATCTAAAATAGGACACTGAACATCCCACAGGTGACTGTGAGGGCCAACGCCCATCAATGCTTCACGAAATGTGGTTTAAAGTAAGATGACCTTCGATGGAACAGTGATTCTGCCAACATACATTCACAAAAGTGAAAAACATTATTACAACAGTCCAAAAAAAAATATCATTCAGTTTGTATTTGAGACATTTCAATGCTTTTTGAACTGAATTCTATGAAATTGTAGATTTCTAGGAGCCGGCATCTAAAACGTCCCTTTGTTGTCCGTTAGGGGAACTTACTTCCATGTCTCACTCTTTACCTGTGTTGGCTGCTGCTTGGGACAAAACCCCAAACAAATCTTTTCAAAAGTCTCGTTCTCTTCAGGGTCATGTTTGGACGGCAGGTGAAGATTTCTCCATCGAGGTTTCCCCGGGGACGTACGCCGTCACCGCCGGCGTGCCGGAGCTCCAGCAGCAGACTCAGCTGGTCAGCATCAAAGCTGGGGAGAGCGTCAACCTCACCTTTGATATCTGACCCAATCACGCTCAACACCAAAACTGACCAATGTTAATACCGCTTGTGTGTTTATCGCCTTGTTTTTACACAGTTTGCATTTTATTTTGATAATAAAATGATTTATTTGCTGCATATTGAGAAGCTATATTTTGTTGTTTTGCACTTGAGTATTTTATTATGTCGATGTGTGTCCTGGAACCTCATGCTCTGTACAATGTTTTTACCTGCACTAGAACCACATCAGTGTATAAAAATAAAAAAATGTTTTTATCAATTTCTTGTTTGGTTGATTGTAAAGCTCTATGGTGAGGTTTTATCTGTGCACTCACATATTATGTGTAAATAGTTGGAGCATTGTTACAAGAGAAAGGCCGCGGTCTGGCTGGTGGTCGAGGTTTGAAGTTGGGCGTTCCCAAAACGTCCCTGATGTTCACGCTTCTTCCTTTAGCATCGGGAAGTGGCTGAAACAGAGAGCCGTGATTGGGCGAGGCACTCATCTGTGGGACAGGAATGCTGAGCCTCACAGGTTGTGATGTCCTTGACACTGCGGATCAATAAGGGAAATATCAGAACAACTTGTCTACATGTTTACGTGTTGATTTATTTTAGTAGTTAAGCTGCAGTGGAAATCGGTCTGACAAGCTGCATTAGTGGCAAACTGCATGTTCTCCAACAGATTGTGGCGGTGCATTCATCAGTTACCCTGTTCCTGCCATCAACAATGTATTCAGGTGGCATTTGTAATTCTTATTATTATAATTATATAACTTTGACTTCATTGTAGTGTTGCTTTCAAAAGAGTTGTATTTGTCCTTATACTGAACTTTGTGGCCTTAAAGGAACAGTTCACTCCCAAATCAAAAATACATATATTTTCTTCTTACCTGTGGTGCAACTTATCAAGTGAGATGGTGTTTGTGTGAGTTGTTTTGGATAATGGCCATGACGTCTGCCGTATAGGCTGACATATTACCGATATCTCCAAAACTACGCAACTCACACCAAACCAACCAGCATTCAGTTGTTATGCACCACGTATCTGGAAGAAACTTCCAGAAAACTGCAGGTCTGCAGTCTCCTCCCAGAGTTAGGGTTAGGTTGTGTTCCCACCTACGAGTTAGGATGAGGTTTAGGTTAGGTTGTGGTTCCCACCTACGTGTTAGATTTAGGTTTAGGTTAGGTTGTGTTCCCACCTACGAGTTAGGATGAGGTTTAGGGTTAGGTTGTGGTTCCCACCTATGTGTTAGGATGAGGTTTAGGTTAGGTTGTGTTCCCACCTACGAGTTAGGATGAGGTTTAGGTTAGGTTGTGTTCCCACCTACATGTTAGGATGAGGTTTAGGTTAGGTTGTGTTCCCACCTATGTGTTAGATTTAGGTTTAGGTTAGGTTGTGTTCCCACCTACGTGTTAGGTTTAGGGTTAGGTTAGGTTGTGTTCCCACCTACGTGTTAGGTCTAGGGTTAGTTTGTGTTCCCACCTACGAGTTAGGATGAGGTTTAGGTTAGGTTGTGTTCCCACCTACGAGTTAGGATGAGGTTTAGGTTAGGTTGTGTTCCCACCTACAAGTTAGGATGAGGTTTAGGTTAGGTTGTGGTTCCCACCTACATGTTAGGATGAGGTTTAGGTTAGGTTGTGTTCCCACCTACGAGTTAGGATGAGGTTTAGGTTAGGTTGTGGTTCCCACCTACGTGTTAGATTTAGGTTTAGGTTAGGTTGTGTTCCCACCTACGAGTTAGGATGAGGTTTAGGGTTAGGTTGTGTTCCCACCTACGAGTTAGGATGAGGTTTAGGTTAGGTTGTGTTCCCACCTACGAGTTAGGATGAGGTTTAGGTTAGGTTGTGTTCCCACCTACATGTTAGGATGAGGTTTAGGTTAGGTTGTGTACCCACCTACGTGTTAGATTTAGGTTTAGGTTAGGTTGTGTTCCCACCTACGTGTTAGGTTTAGGGTTAGGTTAGGTTGTGTTCCCACCTACGTGTTAGGTCTAGGGTTAGGTTGTGTTCCCACCTACAAGTTAGGATGAGGTTTAGGTTAGGTTGTGTTCCCACCTACGAGTTAGGATGAGGTTTAGGTTAGGTTGTGTTCCCACCTACAAGTTAGGATGAGGTTTAGGTTAGGTTGTGGTTCCCACCTACATGTTAGGATGAGGTTTAGGTTAGGTTGTGTTCCCACCTACGAGTTAGGATGAGGTTTAGGTTAGGTTGTGGTTCCCAACTACGTGTTAGATTTAGGTTTAGGTTAGGTTGTGTTCCCACCTACGAGTTAGGATGAGGTTTAGGGTTAGGTTGTGTTCCCACCTACGAGTTAGGATGAGGTTTAGGTTAGGTTGTGGTTCCCACCTACGTGTTAGGATGAGGTTTAGGTTAGGTTGTGTTCCCACCTACGAGTTAGGATGAGGTTTAGGTTAGGTTGTGGTTCCCACCTACGTGTTAGATTTAGGTTTAGGTTAGGTTGTGTTCCCACCTACGAGTTAGGATGAGGTTTAGGGTTAGGTTGTGGTTCCCACCTATGTGTTAGGATGAGGTTTAGGTTAGGTTGTGTTCCCACCTACGAGTTAGGATGAGGTTTAGGTTAGGTTGTGTTCCCACCTACGAGTTAGGATGAGGTTTAGGTTAGGTTGTGTTCCCACCTACAGGTTAGGTTGTGTTCCCACCTACATGTTAGGATGAGGTTTAGGTTAGGTTGTGTTCCCACCTACATGTTAGGATGAGGTTTAGGTTAGGTTGTGTTCCCACCTACATGTTAGGATGAGGTTTAGGTTAGGTTGTGTTCCCACCTACGTGTTAGATTTAGGTTTAGGTTAGGTTGTGTTCCCACCTACGTGTTAGATTTAGGTTTAGGTTAGTTTGTGTTCCCACCTACGTGTTAGGTTTAGGGTTAGGTTAGGTTGTGTTCCCACCTACGTGTTAGGATGAGGTTTAGGTTAGGTTGTGTTCCCACCTACGAGTTAGGATGAGGTTTAGGTTAGGTTGTGTTCCCACCTACGTGTTAGGATGAGGTTTAGGTTAGGTTGTGTTCCCACCTACAAGTTAGGATGAGGTTTAGGGTTAGGTTGTGTTCCCACCTACGTGTTAGATTTAGGTTTAGATTAGGTTGTGTTCCCACCTACGAGTTAGGATGAGGTTTAGGTTAGGTTGTGTTCCCACCTACGAGTTAGGTTGAGGGTTAGGGTTGTGTTCCCACCTACGTGTTAGGTTTAGGGTTAGGGTTGTGTTCCCACCTACGAGTTAGGATGAGGTTTAGGTTAGGTTGTGTTCCCACCTACGTGTTAGGTCTAGGGTTAGGGTTGTGTTCCCACCTACGTGTTAGGATGAGGTTTAGGTTCGGTTGTGTTCCCCCCTACGTGTTAGGATGAGGTTTAGGTTAGGTTGTGTTCCCACCTACGTGTTAGATTTAGGTTTAGGTTCGGTTGTGTTCCCCCCTACGAGTTAGGATGAGGTTTAGGTTAGGTTGTGTTCCCACCTACGTGTTAGGATGAGGTTTAGGTTAGGTTGTGTTCCCACCTACATGTTAGGATGAGGTTTAGGTTAGGTTGTGTTCCCACCTACGTGTTAGGTTGAGGGTTAGGGTTGTGTTCCCACCTACGTGTTAGGATGAGGTTTAGGTTCGGTTGTGTTCCCACCTACGTGTTAGGTTTAGGGTTAGGGTTGTGTTCCCACCTACGTGTTAGGTCTAGGGTTAGGGTTGTGTTCCCACCTACGTGTTAGGATGAGGTTTAGGTTCGGTTGTGTTCCCACCTACGTGTTAGGATGAGGTTTAGGTTCGGTTGTGTTCCCACCTACGTGTTAGGATGAGGTTTAGGTTAGGTTGTGTTCCCACCTACGTGTTAGATTTAGGTTTAGGTTAGGTTGTGTTCCCACCTACGAGTTAGGTTGAGGGTTAGGGTTGTGTTCCCACCTACGTGTTAGGTTTAGGGTTAGGGTTGTGTTCCCACCTACGTGTTAGGTCTAGGGTTAGGGTTGTGTTCCCACCTACGTGTTAGGTCTAGGGTTAGGTTGTGTTCCCACCTACGTGTTAGGATGAGGTTTAGGTTCGGTTGTGTTCCCACCTACGTGTTAGGATGAGGTTTAGGTTAGGTTGTGTTCCCACCTACGTGTTAGGTCTAGGGTTAGGTTGTGTTCCCACCTACGTGTTAGGATGAGGTTTAGGTTCGGTTGTGTTCCCACCTACGTGTTAGGATGAGGTTTAGGTTAGGTTGTGTTCCCACCTACGTGTTAGGATGAGGTTTAGGTTCGGTTGTGTTCCCACCTACGTGTTAGGATGAGGTTTAGGTTAGGTTGTGTTCCCACCTACGTGTTAGGTCTAGGGTTAGGTTGTGTTCCCACCTATGTGTTAGGATGAGGTTTAGGTTCGGTTGTGTTCCCACCTACGTGTTAGGATGAGGTTTAGGTTAGGTTGTGTTCCCACCTACGTGTTAGGTTTAGGGTTAGGTTGTGTTCCCACCTACGTGTTAGGTCTAGGGTTAGGGTTGTGTTCCCACCTACGTGTTAGGATGAGGTTTAGGTTAGGTTGTGTTCCCACCTACATGTTAGGATGAGGTTTAGGTTAGGTTGTGTTCCCACCTACATGTTAGGATGAGGTTTAGGTTAGGTTGTTTTTCCACCTAAGTGTTAGGTTGAGGCTTAGGCGTAGGTTGTGGTTCCCACCTGGCTGTCTGTGTTGTGGCTCCAGCCCAGTTCGTCTCCAGTACCGCCAGGGAGGACGCAGCTGTTTACTCCTCAACTTCACTGCTCTGCTCTCATCCTCCTTAAGAAATGAAGAGGAGGAGGAGGAGGAGGAGGGAACCTCAGGGTCAGTCTTCCTCACATCTGTATCATCCAAGTCCAGCCATTTATCTTGCTCCGCCCTTTCAACCCCATCCATGCTTCCGATGCTGGACCTGCAGCTGGACTTGCAGCTGGGTGGAAATAAGGATGGCTGGTGGTTTGAGGCCGAGCAGCAACGAGATGAAGATGGACAGAAGTCGGTGCAGAACCGCCGGGGAGTGCAGGAGGAGCCGCGAGCACCAGGCCAGCTGCAGCAGTGACTACAGGCCGATGTCGGGATCTGGAGCTGCCTCACTATTCCGTCATGTCGAGGAGCTGAAATGGGCAAAACCAGGCTGCCGGGAACTAGAGACACACAGTGGTTCCACATCAGGACCTGGAAGCTCCTTACACCGTCTACTGCAAAGATAAAATAAATGAATTGATTTAAATGTCAAATACATAAAAATGTAGACATTCAATAAAAACACATGTATCATGTACCAATTTGAAATTAAAAGTAATAAGGAAACAGTTGAAACCAACAGGAAATGCAAAAAGATCTATTGTGGTAGGAAGCATAAATACCCACAAAGGCTCTTTCATTCATTAAATTAAAAAAATCTCACTGGAATTTGGTGAATCCTGGACTTTTATCCATACCACTGTGTCAAAACAGCTGTAAAAGAAACACTATTTCACAACCTACCTCCAAAACCATTTCTGCTTTCGGCAGCGGCCATCAGTCTCCCCGGTCCATATCTCCTCAGATCTGGTTCCCATGGCGACAGGACAGCATCACCGAGTACCAGACAGTGTGTGCGAGCTCTGGAGTGGTTCACCATGTTGAGGGAGAGAACCAGCTGCCTCTGGGAGGAGACGACCCCCAAACCGGGGCCTCCTGGATGGTCGAACTCGACAACCCAAACACCTCCACGACCCTGAAGAAGTTGGCAACATGCACGGTGCCGCTTTAGTTGGGATATGTAGTCTGTAATGGTTGTGTGTGTGCAGTTGAGACTCCAGTACATTGGGGTTTGAAATTCAGTTTGGCCTTCAGCGAGTCAAACACATTGTAAATGACCCTTTAAGATGACTTGAATTTTATTTTATTAAATATTGTGTTCAAACGAGGTGTAATCCCTTTTTATTTTTCATTCATTTTTCATGTCAATTTGGGGCTTTTATTTTGAAGGCGGGTTTTTTGTTTTGACGCTCCGTTCTTTTCCGGAAGACTTCCGGGTGTACCGCGCCAAAAATAGCACACAGGCGGGTGAGAGAGATGTCGCTGTTTCATCTACTTTCACCTACTTTCAAAGAGAAAGACGGAGAAATTAAGGAAAGCCATAGCACCTTGCTGGAGTGAACAAGGTTTGATTTTATTTGTTATTACGGATTTGCTCATGTTTTGCACGTCAAATGTTATGTGTTCACTTTCTAATGTGTGTGTGTGTGTGTGTGTGTGTGTGTGTGTGTGTGTGTGTGTGTGTGTGTGTGTGTGTGTGTGTGTGTGTGTGTGTGTGTGTAAAGTGCATTTTGGCCTCCAGTCTAATGTCCATGGTGCTTATAATATTTTCTTTTAAATGATAATTAATTAATGTGAATGTATGGAAAGGTAATTCAAATGGACTTATTGTGTGTAATTTCTTTGATTGTATTATGCATGTTTATAGCTATGATTTGTGTAATTGTGCAAAATGTGCACTTTTAAAGAGCTTTTGTGTGTTCTTTTCACCAGCTCTTACGGTGTGTTCACGCTACGGGTTTTAAATCAAATCTTCATGGACCATCAGTTCGAGAGTTGGCCATTGTTTCAGCAGGGATGCTACACACATGACTTGCTAAACCACGTTATAATGGGTTTCTTTGTATCCATGTTGTATGTTACATTGTCCTAAAATTGGGTCACTGTATCAAAGTAAAGCCTTTGTTAATTATTTGATGTAATCTAAATACCGTTAAAGCACTATGGCGTCCAAATACCTGCCTGTTTATGAAATCATGCAGTATCTTTTCACCTGCACTTGCTGTATTATAGTTCCCAAGTAGTAGAGACCATCCACCTCCCTCCTCGCCAACACTCGGCATCCTGGGAAGAACTCTGGATTGCCCATGGGGTGACCAGACAGCATGCATGGATTACCCAGACTGCACCACGGTGACCACACGAAGTCAACAAACACACATAAAACACAGGTATGTCATTTTATCCACAGCACCTCCAATATGCCGGCGTGTGTATTTCTGTCACATGCTAAGTACGTCCATTTTGGCAGCATTTTTTGCACTGTATTGTCAAGAAAAACTGTAACCATGGAAACCAACCTGAGCAGAGGTGATGACGTGTTGTGTGGGATTAAGGTTGAACTGGACGGACAGAAACACTTGACTGGAGAGATTGTTGCCGCTGATGATTGTTCCTCAACAACATATAGAGGAACCACCTCACAACAAGCACAAAAACACACATTTCAGTCGATTATAGCGAGATAAATATATAAGCTAGTGTAGATTCCTCCGGTGCTCAAAGCTGTTTGGATAAATGATCCAAATGTTTGCAAAAACATGGATTATTCTGTGGCTGCTTACTAAAGATTGTCTTGCTAGTTACAAAGGTACAAATCTGGATGTAAGTCTGTACATCTCTGAGAGACATATGGGTGTCAAATATGAGGAGACATTCGGTCCTGCTTCAATATAATTAAACACTATATGTTTCAATATTTAAGCCATCCACCCTTTATTTCCCTAAGTCCTGTCAGATACCCAGTATATTCAGCCATACCTTCTCCAGCACTCCATTCAAACCAACTGGAATCACATAACAGCTCCCTCTTGTGGCCCAGGTCAAACACTGCAGGTAGTCCTTAGTGTTGGTGTCCAGCTGACGACCTGAGTCCTGCAGGTAGAAGGCGTTTACAGGCCTCCCGGCTGCCAGAGCGGGCAGGGCTGCCAGCACGCCCTCCGGCTGGTAGGGGAGGTCTGTGCACAGCAGGTGGAGGGCGTGGCAGGCGGGGTCGGTGAGGGCCACACTCAGGGCGGCCAGGAGGTCCCTGCCGGGGCTGCAGGTGATGGAGCGGATCCAGGACAGAGCCATGTACACCGTGTCAGGAGTACAGGGAAGCATGCGGTTGGACCAGCAGGTCAACTGAAAAGTCAAAAGAGAAAATCTCTAAAAAAGCGTTCCTTGTATGTTGGAGTCATAATGAGTCCCACCTCACCTTGCCTGAGAACGTCATGATGTTGAAGAGAGAGTCCCTGAGTGAAGCCTTGGTCAGCAGGGTCTGGATCAGCAGGCGTTTCACTGACCCCAGAGCAGCTCTCATGTTCTCTGAGCTGTCCACCAGAAAAGTGACGTTGCATCTCTGTTTGCCCAGAAACAGAGGCACCAGTGCAGCCTCGGGGGCCGCCACCTGCCTGGAGGTCATCCCTGTGCTGCGTTGATGTCAGTCACACTAGATTTATTTATTTCACTCTTGTTTTGTTTTGTTTTTTTGCATACAAAGAGAGAAAGGGATTTATTTTCCCACCACTTCTGTTTCAACCTTCTTTAGAAATTAAATCGTGAAAAATGCAAAATGAAACGGTCTGATAAGCATGGCAAACATCTGGTGGTTCAATTGTACTAAATATTTTTACAGCACAAGAACACCGGGCCACGGAGAGGAGGACTGTGTACATAATTGCAGGGTGTTAGATTTTCTACTTAATATCAAATGCTGGGAAATGTTCAGGGTCCTATTTCGACCATTGAAAAATGTTATATTGAAATGTAACAAAAACTAAACACATATACATTTATGAAAATAAAGAAGGTACAATTTTAAGTTACTTATTTTTTCATAATGCCCCTTTTTATTCTATATATCTACAGAAATATTGCATGTTGCATTTTAACCTCTAACCTACTGCCTACATTTATATGACAGCTGGAGTTATTAGTTACTTTACAGTTAAGATTTAACAACCAAAACACATGATAGATTTCTAAAATATGATACGGGACCATAAATTCAACTACAAAACGGGGGGCCACAATAACTGCAAAGAGAATTGTACAGAGAGGCACAAAGTAAATACAAAAAGACTTACCATGACTAGGCCAAAGGCCAAAATGACCAAAACAACAACGGAAAGAGGCTAAACATGCAATATTTTTGTACTCAAGGGAAATCTTGAACCACGTTTATATATATTTACAGAAAATAATTGTTTCTTTTACTTCAATAAACGATAGAGTACTTCTTCACTGTTTAGAACTTAAACTCCTTTGTCTGATGAAAACTTTGTTGCCCTCAGAGTGAATACACAGATAAATCATGAAGTTTGTACAATACCTTCAATTTTAATGTTGTTCACAGTCAATTACAGACGAGCACCGCGCTTCACTGTTGATGTTGGTCTCCATGGAGAAATGTTCAAGACCCAGTCAGTCTTCTTAACGGCCACTGGAGGGGCTGTTCACCTGCCAATCAGCTGACTGAGGACCATTACCAGACACCACTGTCATGTCACGGTTGCTATGGTACCATCATCCATCAGCTGAGCAACTAATGCTGCTCTCCGTCACCTTCTGAACAGCCAAGAGGTGAGAAATGATCCCGTCTCATTAACAGTGTTAATCATGTCAGAGTCCTCTTGGCAGCTCTCAGATAAAATAGGCCCAGTTATGACACAGTTTCCACAAATGCTAAACGTCTTGTGGAAAAACTGAAGCAAAACGAGAAAAGCCAGAAAACATTCACATCATTTGGGATTTTATTTGATATCCAGTGCTGCACTTTGCTACGGTCACGTGATAAAACACATCACACGTGTCACTGTCCTTTTGTAAACGTGAAAAGGCAGCGACCTCGACGCAGGGAACTGTTTTTGGACTAGAAAATACATTCACGAAATACATTATAAAATACAGCCGATAAACAGCCGTATGTGGTAGATTGTGATAAGTTTATCAGCTACACTTCACAGAAAATAAGAATCCTCCAACCTTTATTCTCTCAGGTTGATTTCCAGCTATAAATGTAGAATACTACTATAAATCTGGCAGAACAATGCGTATTTGTAACATACAAGGGCTATAAATCACAATTCTATCAGAATCTTAAAGTATACATTGCTACAAGTTCTGTTAATCATTTGTTTTCTACTGTAGACAGCTAAAACATCGTCATATAGGCTACAAGGATGCAATTCATACATGAGGAGCTGTTCGTGGGAGCAGCTGCTGTGTGAACCGCTGCCTTTATGTAAAAACAAGTGGATTATCTGACTCATTAATGCAGCAAACAATCAGGCAGAGAGAAAGTGATGAAGAATCTGAAGTTCCCCCGAAGAGTAAATACTTAAAGAGAGTAAAATATTGCTTTTGGTCACTGTGTGTTGTTGTTGTCGTCGTCACAGGTCTCTGAAGTCAGAAGAGTTGTGCAAAAAGAGGAGAGGAAGAAGCAGAAAGGATTTGGTGAGATTCTTTTGTTTCCAGGACCTGCAACACGATCTCACAGCCCTCAGATTCACATGCAAGCACAAATGTGTACAACCAAAATTCATGGAAACAAAATCTAACCTTTCATTGGATAGCTTTTTGGCAAACTGAAGCTGCTCCCTGACGGCCGTCCCAAACACCAACATCTGCTTGTCAGTGTCGATTACACACTACAACAAATACAACACATCACACATTTACATGCAGCATCTGCAGAAATGTTGATTTACGTTGCTATTGGTTGATCAGACTTCTCATTTTATCTGTGTGTCGTAACTGTCTGTGTGCTGCTGCTGATCTTTAAGTGTTCCTCCTGTGATTGGATGATTGATTGAGTCTGACCAGTAGCCATGGAGAAGCAGATTACCTTGAGTGACTTTAATGTCTTGTTGCCCAGGGAGATCAGTGGTCTGTCACATTCTGCAGATACATAAATGCAATAGGAACAATGATGTTATGAAAGAGTCTCTAGAGTCTCTAGAATCAATGCAATCTTGACTTTTATTCATCTTCCTTGCCTACGATATGAAAGGAGCACATTATGCGGAGTTGCCCGAGTGTCAGGCTGAGTTCTCTGATGTGTCCGTCAATGCAAAGCCTTCTCTGAAAAGGAGAACCACCCGTCTGCATGTTGGTCTCCTCAACCAGATCTTTCAAACTTTAAGAGAGACAAAGAAACACCCCCAATGACTCACTGAATACTTGAAGTGACCAAATGTACGTCTAATGGACAGAGAATGAGCGTCTCACCCTGATCTCTCCACGGTTAGCGAGGACATCAGGTTCAGTTTGCAGCCGGTGTCGATCAGCACATTCACCTCCTGTCCTAGACACTGTAAATAGTAGTAGTATTTACAGTGTCTACAAGTATTCACCACATATTTCAAATGTATTCTGATTGGAGATTCTGAGGACGTAATTATAATGGAGTGTTAATATTCTTAGTATAACTCACCTTACAGGGAACACAGATGAAATCTTCCTCATCTTCTTCCTCCTCCTCGTGTGAATTGAAATGAGCACAGCCGAGGAGGACCCCCCTGTTGTTCGGGGTCACCCCACACATGTTCATCCTTCCCCGGGACAACTTGGCCTCCAGCAGGCGCTTCTGGAGAATATGATGCGGCTGCTACGGTAACAGCAGACACAAACACTGATTATAACGCTGCCTTCAACGTGTAGACAAAGTAAAGAGATATCGAAGGATATTTATATACAAGGAGAAATGTACAGGGTTCAATTTCTGAGTGACACTGTCAGTAACGTAAATATAACATTATTAAATATAAATATTCAAGATACCATTCAAGCACTCAACTAAATAGCAATTGATATGGGCTATACCATTCCATTCCATAATCTAAAAATAATGCAATCATAAATTCTAAATCTTTATACAGTGATTAAGTCGGTAATTTGGTTAAGGCTGACATAAATAAATACAGATAGAGAATAAATAGCAAGGTATAAAAAACTAAAATAGGTAGAAAATGTAAATATATGATTAAGTAATCATCCTTATGTGAAAATATAAAAAGAATACAATGTAAGAGGAGTATAACATGATATACTTATGGTATATAAGCTATAGTAGTATAGTAATATAACTAATAGGCCTAATACTAGTCTAATAACTGATAAGAGGCCTGCCATGAGAGACTCACTCCCTGGTTAGATGTCCCGAGCTTCTTCAGTCCATCCAGAGGAAGCAGATCCGCGGAATCTTTATGGAGGAACTGGATCGCCTGTTTTATCCTCCTCTGCTGCCTCAGAGCCGCAGCATCCAGGACCACCGAGTCCCTCCAGTCCTCCGTCCGCATCCCGGAGAGCATGACGGCGGGTAGGCTTCAGAGACGGGCCGAGGCGACGCGGGGACCTGGACCTGGATGTGTAGAATGATGAGGAATCCCCGATGACGGGCTAGTGGACAAGAGGAAACGCCCCCCAGTGCTGGTCGTCAAGTCAGACAGGAAACGACACGACTTCTGGGACATACCTTCAAAATAAAACTCGAATTTAAGGTAGTACCAGATTAACATTTTGATTTGCAATGACGTAGCCAAAACAACAATTTAGCCCACACGGATATTGTTTCAACTGAAAACTGAATATCTTTGTCTTTCTGTCACATTTAACAAAAAAGACACACTTTTCGCTTTCATCACAGAGACAATACAGCTCAGACATTATGGCTTTGAATGTTTCATAAGCACAATTTTTCTTTTGATCCACTGACAATTCGTTTATCAGTTAGAGCAAGACTAACTAAATTATGGCCCAAAAATCAAGAGACAATATACCGCATTTAAGGCAATTACACATTTATTTACAGAATATTTTCATAAAAATCCATTTCAAAGTGATTTTAGGAATAAAGTGAAAAACAAAGAAGAGCCCACAGTCACAGTAAAAATTAAATGTAGGCTACATGAGCCAAAAAGAAAATGCATAAACAATCATAATTGAGATACAAATACATTACTTTCATAATTTTGAACCACGCCTGATTTTGTTGTTGTTTATACAATAAGTTGTTAATATAGGCCTATTTGACTTATCCGTACTTGAAATGCATAAACAGGGCTTCTGACTGCAATGGTTTTAGAGGGAAGACCACAACTTGTTTGGAATGAGAGCTTTTACTTTGACGGTCTCTTCCTGTCTGATGTTGAGTCTCGCAGCTTCACCTTGCAACAAATTCGTGACTTTATTCAATCGTGACTCCGTTAGAAATAACGGAATTCAACTACACAAAGATGTTTGGCAAAGAAATGCTGACAGGAAAATGTTTGTATGAAATAAAGTATAGAGAATATAATATATAGAATATAGTTGTATTCAGGAATAATTCGTTTCTTACTGAGAAATTGCGGCAATACATTCATCTGACCTGTGACATGAAGAAAGGGGAAACATACATTCTTTCTTCGAATACTTTTTATATCAAGACCTCATGTAATTCCCATGACATAATTGCTTTGAAACACACACACACACACGCACGCACAAGCAATGAACAGACAATAATAGGCCTATGTAAATGCATACATATAGCCTATAATAAATATAATAGCATAGTGGAAAAATGTAGCTTATGAGAAATGTTAACGTTAATTTATTTGAGAATGCCCGAATCTTCACGCTGACGTTTGCACTTGTTTAAATGTATTGAAGGGTGTTCCCTCTAATATTGGGTTGATTTGTCAATAATGTACCAAATACTAAAACATAATCTATTCATCAGTGGTGAGATTCATACATTTACTCAAATACTGTACTTATGCACAAAATTGATTTACATTTTCTGCTACTTCATACATGTACTTTATTATTAAAAACGTATACTGTATTAACTCCACCTTTTTGAACTACAACATTAAATTGATCTACATATCAATAATTAATATAATGCACAGAAGGCTCATGCCCCTGAAATGTGTATTCTGCGTTGAGTAGCCAACATTTACTTCTGGTACTTCAAATATGATGCTATTTAACTTAAGTAAGGTTTTTATTGGATTTGTACAATTAGAAAGTATTGCTACTTATACTTCCATTCTTCTATTAATTGTAATCCGGTTTTGGTCCATTGTGAAATGTATTGAATTGTTCTTTGTATGTGATATTGTCTGCGTATGTGCCGATTGTGGACAGGACATTTCTTCTTCACTGCATTGCACCCCCCCGCCCCTCTCTCTTTTTTACCCACACGACCTTGTTTTCAACATGGATGCCGAAAAACCTCTCCACACACCGCTGTTTATGTTGCAGAATAACAAATCTAACCACCCACACACCCGCGGCACACAGTGTCTGGTAAATCCACAATTTCGGCCGACTGTCATGTAATGTTGAAGCTTCAAATATGTATTGTCTCACGACGCCGCTGTCCATTTCTTAAAAGGAAAACGCTCCGAGACAATACGAAACCCGACGCGGAATGGCGTCTGCTAGGGGCCCGGGAAGCTGAATAACAGCAGCAGCCTCAAATACACGAATCGGAGTGGGAGATGCGATCTCTCCGACCAATCAGCGTGTCTGAATTGCGAGTAGGCGGGTGCAGCGCGTGGAGGAATCTGCTGTCATACATGTTCCCGGCGCGAGGAGCGTTTCCTGCACTGGTGCATGGTGGTCGAACAGGAGGAATTGTTGGAAATTTTTCCGAGGTTAGTATATAAATTGGTTTTTACCCAGTATGCATTATTCCCACAGCCATCTCCGAGAGGGAGAGGGAGTGACGGGCTGCGGCTGGGACTCAACGAAGAACGGGAGATACTGTTTTAACATTAAATAGAAAATGACATCCAGCGAGTCAAAATGCTTAAGTTATCATTAATTAGCTCGGTGTTGTTTCCTAGTTATAGGAGCTCGGCTGGGAGCTGTACGGAGACAGCTAGCTAGCATCTCCAGTTGCCGCACAGTCAGCTAAGACTTCAGTGACTTCTAATAAGCGCGGTTCCTCATTAACGTGACTTTATGCAAGAGACAGTTTGCTAATAAGCCTCTAAAAAAGTCGTGACAGCAGCACCAGTTCGGTTGGCGTAGTTAGCAGTGCGGTTAGCATGGTGGCTAACCGCCCTGCTCCTCCGTTATATGACGTTGTTAAGGCTGTGCGTTCAAACGGGCTGTCAGTGTGCTAACCGAGCAGCCCGCACACAGCACAGCCGCTCCGCTGTAACGTTACCTGTTGGATAATGTCCCGTTGCAAAGTGATAAATGCAGCAAGTCATAGTTGTGCTAACATCGTAGCTAGCTGCCCCCCCCCCTACATGCTATATTCAAAATAACAAGCGCCAAAAAAAGACTCAGCAGAGATGAAATAAGTGCCCGTTCAGGTGGTGAGCAGTTATTAGCTTAAATAATAAAATATACCTAGAGCTATACCCACACCTGTCAAGTTTGCTTCATTTTTTTGTCTCTGTGATAATCGGAAGAATTACAAAACTATATACTTATGTGCACGTAAACACTTCAATATAAGGTATCTGCACAGGCTTTCATTGTGTCAATTACTCTAAGGATAAATAATCATTTTGAGAGTCTTAATTGTCGAAATGTATTCAAGAACTTTCCCCCTAACATTTGGTGTATATATGTTAATGTTAGGTCTACAGTTACACTGCCTGTTATTAAAATATGTTTAGCTTTTCATTTACCTACCTTTATAACTAGCTATTACTACTGTACTGTCTTTTTTTTTTTTTTTTAGCATGTTCACACAAACAACTACTGGTAGTTTAAATTAGCCATTAAAACCAACTGTAAAACGCACAATTTGAAAAATTGAATCAGGTGACAGCAAAACATGGAGGATGAAACTCTTAAAGGACCAGGCAATAACCATGAAATATGGCATATTCAATGCAGAGTAAACAATGTTAAGCCGAAATACGGCCCATAAAGTTAGAAAATGACAACATGAAATGCCATTACATTACAGAAGACGTAATTAAAACCAGAAGGCTAATAAACAAGAAGCCAAGCAAATGAGAATGGACCAGGAAAGTATTGTTCATTAGGTATGACAGCAAGAATGATTTGTGCAGTAAACACATTTTAAGAATATATGCAAAGGAAAGGTAAGAGTCACTAGTATTTAATGGAATTCTAACTGTTGTCAGAATTTAATAGACAATGTCTACAATTACTGACGTAATAAGGGCCATAAGGTGGGTTATGCTTTATTACTTGGCTGTCTTGGTGTGGGTGTCTGTGTTGAAATCAAGTTGTAAGAATTTCATTATGTCAGTTTCTTGCTTAAATTTTGCATATTCCTAAACTATTGCACACGTCATTAAGACACCTCTAGTTGTCACGTTTGCCTCCTCCGTGCTTGTGTCAGTGTGTCTCTCTGTGTTTGTCACCACTCCAGCAGCTGAAGCATGCTCTTGGCCCAGATAAACCGGGACTCCCAGGGAATGGCAGAGTTTCACGATGCAGACGGGCAGCCGGTCACACTCTGTCTGACGGAGGCTGTGACTGTGGCAGGTGAGCTAAGTTGAACGTGTCATCGTTAAAACACTGGAATGTAAATTCAGGTGGACAAATTGTTTTTATTTAATTATTTATTGTGTTAATTGTGATGATGCTTTTGCTGTGCTGCTGCTCAGTAAAAAAAAAATAATAATAATGTAGAAAAATGCAAGTATTACACGACCACAGAGGTATCCCTTAGATAACTAGAATACTATATACATGAGCATCGACTAGAAAAAAAACACGATGCATGACGAACACATTAAATCATACCTACTGTATATTTGAATGCACTCTAATCACTGAATAGATTGACATTCATGTTTATTATCATGCGTGTATATACAGTATATGTTAGTTAGTTAGTTAGTTTCTATGAAAGTATATTGAGATACAAATGACCACAAAGAAAGTGAGGACATAAGGCTGTTGCAATACATATTTATTCAATATAAACATTACACTTTCTGCAAACACAGTAGCACAGAAGATTAAAAGGAAACACTTTTCATCAGATGTCTTCTTCTAGACCATAAAACAACAATAAACTGGGAATTGATGGGAGGTGATCTGTCATTTATAAATGCAATACTTCTCTAAATTTGGGATACGATAGAAGTAGACATCTCACTAATCCTAATTAAGAAACCTTTTCAGTTTTAGTTGCCTAATTGAATGAGTAAAATCTAGTGACTGACTTGTATTTACCGGTATCAGGTATTTGTCATCTCAGGTCCCTTTTCAGAGCCATGACCAAGCAGGTAATCATGAGCATGTAGTGTTTATTTTTAGGGACAAGAACTCAGTTTAATGTTGCCACGTGTAGCCATAACATGACGATCTTGCAACTGCTATAAGTAATGTCATTGTCAAATCCTTGTTCCAGATGGCGATCAGATGGAGAGCATGGACACAGTGAGCTTGCAGGCTGTTACTCTTGCAGATGGATCCACTGCGTACATTCAGCATGACACCAAAGCCTCCTTTTCAGATGGACAGATTATGGACGGCCAGGTGATCCAGCTGGAGGACGGCTCTGCTGCCTACGTTCAGCATGTGTCGATGCCAAAAGGAGGTAAAACGCAAATCTGATCTTGTTTATTTGTATTTCAACTGGATGACTTAATGCCATCTTACTACTGTATACTGTTGAGATATCCAGAAACTACGTGGAGGTTAACAGTTTACTGTTCTTTTATGCTGTAGGAGGCGACAGTTTACAGCTTGAAGATGGACAAGCAGTTCAGCTAGAAGATGGAACAACAGCCTACATTCACACACCCAAAGGTAATAAATGCATTACATCGCATTGACTTCCACAGAGAATTTTAAGCTCCTGTCTATCTTCAATGTAATTGCATATCGATCAGCAGTGTATCGGCACAGAAATTAATTTGTGAGGGAAAGATGTAAAGAGTTTTTTTTTTTAAGTTCATGGTTTTAGTCATATATTCCCAGTTAAAAAAAAAAAAAAAAAGAGAGAACGGAAAACAAATTACATTACAAACTTGAAACAAGAAGAAGACGATAAAGTAAAGAGAGGGTTTTTTGTTTGGGTTTACCTACTTTGATTCACTCTTCCTCTGTTTTTCCATAATCCCCTTCTATAACCTCTGGAGAAGCAGTGTACTAGTAACTTCAGAAGAATCAGAAGTTAGTTACTCAGTCAGTTTGTGGACGTTACACACTTTAAATGCAACATACATCCTCTTGTAGCTGCATTCAGCTCAGATCTGTGTATCAATTGGTCTTATGGACTGAAACCAAAAGTCAATGTTAAACCCGACTCAGTGTTTGGAAACGTGGTCCATGTTTGCCTATTTATTCAAAGGAATTAAGAAAAGGCTCAACGAATATTTAAGAAATAGACCCAGAAATGTTTAATATATTAATAAACCTCTCAAAAGCCATGTCTTGATATCTATGTGATTTTAAACAGTAAGTTTAACTGCAGCTATTGTCTGAAACTATCTATCCTCACTGAGCAAACAACCTTCTCAGTTTTCTCTAGACATGAACATCCCTCGCCTTGTTTCCGTGCAGATACGTACGACCAGGGCGGCCTGCAGGAGGTACAGCTGGAGGACGGCAGCACCGCCTACATCCAGCACACGGTGCACATGCCCCAGTCCAACACCATACTGGCCATCCAGGCCGACGGCACCATCGCAGACCTGCAGGCTGAGGCCACGGCCATTGACCCTGAGACCATCAGTGTGCTGGAACAGTACACCACCAAGGCAAGTTACTTCAGTGTGGCGCTAGTCGGGCAAACCTGCCATTTTATATAATAAATATAATATAATATAGTGATGCTATAATGCACCGCAAATAATGCCATGATAATTCCTTACTTACTTATTTTAATATGATTATTTTTACTTGTTTTTTGTTATTTGATAACTACTAATGAATAAAACATTTTGCATGGAGGTGAAGTTAAAATGTATTTGGTTCAAGAAGACTGTGTACCCCGGGAAGTGGAAAATAACATGAATGGTAAACTCTGGTATAGACTGAATTTTGAAATGTTCTCCTCATGGTTTATCTTGATTTAACATTTTTGTATAACACACCCGTCTCCTTCCTCTCAGGTGGAAAATATAGAAAACCCCCTGGGGTCCTTCGGCAGGGTGGAAGCAGACAATGGCGTCCACATGCAGGTATCTTTTCAAGAGTATTTTTCTTTTCATTGCTTTTTTATCCTTCAGCCGGGTTGAACATTGGAGTCTAATTCATATTTCTTTCAGATTGTGTTACAGGGTCAAGACAACAGGTCGGGGAGGGCCTCAAACGTAGGAGAGAAGTCTTTCCGCTGTGAATACGAGGGCTGTGGAAAGCTCTATACCACCGCCCACCATCTCAAGGTAAGTGTGGTCCATGAAACTGTGTTTCTTTGCTCGTCTACTCGAGTGTGGGATTGTTTAAAGACAACACAACCGTCCTTCTGTGATGTTGTTAGTCTGCTTTTTCAGCCTCACTGCTACAGCGCTTTGTTTGTGCGTCCTGCAGGTACACGAGCGCTCCCACACTGGAGACAAACCGTACATCTGCGACTATCCTGGCTGTGGGAAGAAGTTTGCAACAGGTAGCTGTGGAGACTCACATTTCCTTCTAGCAGAGCTGTCTCATTATTTTCAGTCATCATTTTTTTCCCCTTGAAACATTTTTTTTTTTATGATAACAAAAGGGAGGGGGGGAGCAAATGTATGCTTGTCCATCAAAGACACATCATTTAGTGCCTTTATTTCTTAATTTAGGGTTGGAAGTGATGTAGCCTCAATCAAAACATTGTGACAGATTACTTTGGAGTGTGTGATTAATCTTTTACTCTAATGCTTTGTTTGAACACCTTGATGAAAATGCTGTAATTATTTTAGTGACATCACAAATTAACATTTTGAGATCAAAATAAAATTGGACTAAAGTGCTCTTATGCTGCAACCAAAGATCGTACAAAAATGGCTTCTGTTTCTTGTTGTGATTGCAAGGATACGGACTGAAGAGTCACTCACGCACGCACACGGGGGAGAAGCCATATAGATGTCAAGAGCTGAACTGCTGCAAATCCTTCAAAACCTCCGGAGACCTTCAAAAGCACACAAGGACTCATACAGGTACACCTCAATACTCAGGACAGATCTAGTTTTGATGCACCATATGCCTGAACAGTTGTGTATATGTCTTTTATACGAGTCATATGTCTGACACAGGGGTTATCTGCTGTTTGCTACTGCTGGGACTAAACATGATGACTTCCACTTGGCCTCAAGCCTGTTTTTGTTTACTACAGAAGTGACTGGGTGTTTGCAGTTGAACTTATTTTGAACCAAACCACCATGTCGGAGTCATGCACCACTGATTTTTAAAACAAAACAGATTGGGGTGCAGTGCCAACGTCCAGTTTAGGCTGAACAAATTGTACTTTTTTTCATATCTGGATGTGTGAAGCTAAATTTACCCATAAGGGGCTGGAGGAGTTTTCAGGCACATGTTCGTCATGGGAAGCATGACTCCGAGGCTCTGTGGCTTATTTCTGAATAACAGGACTTTTACAGTTTTATTCCATTGGGATCAGGAGACCTTAACTATACCAGCATGTCAAACACTTCCAATAAAAAAATCCTCTCACAGTTGAGTTCAAATGGATTAATTTTAGGCATTATTTAATTGAGAATTGAAAAAATATGTAATGCTGGAACAATGGGTAACCCAGTCATATGTCTGCAGGAGAGAAGCCTTTCAAATGCCCGGTCGAAGGCTGTGGCAGGTCGTTTACCACCTCCAACATCCGAAAAGTGCACATCCGAACACACACTGGGGAGCGGCCGTACTACTGCTCTGAGCCAAGCTGTGGACGGTCATTCGCCAGCGCCACCAACTACAAGAACCATATGAGGATACACACTGGTGAGTCCTTTATCATCCCAGTCTGTCCTAACCTGTAATGAGTCATAAAACCATGGCTTGGTGTCCTACTCAAGAGTTAAGTGCTTTATCATTCCTGAGCTCTTGTCTAACTATGTTAATTGATCCCAAATTCTTTAGCATCACACTAAGTAGGGATGCACTGATCCAACTTTTGGGAAATTCAAACCTGCTTTTCTACTTCTTCAGGAGAGAAACCTTATGTCTGCACAGTGCCTGGCTGTGAAAAGCGCTTCACAGAATACTCCAGCCTTTACAAACACCATGTGGTCCATACACCCTGTAAACCTTACAACTGCAATCATTGTGGGAAAACCTACAAGCAGATCTCAACACTCGCCATGCACAAACGCACAGCGCACAATGACACGGAGCCCATCGAGGAGGAGCAGGAGGCCTACTTTGAACCCCCAACAGGTTGGTGGAAACTTATCTGGAGAAACTGAAGAATGGTTTTGACTGCAAGGTTGTCATTGAGTGTATAGAAAGCAGCCCATACATAAAATGTATTATTATTATTATTATTTCCGCAAAAAATGTTGTTGAAGGTCTTGCGACAGAAATTTGAAAATTACATTATGAATAACATTCTCTCAAATTTTGATAAACAAAATCTTTCGACGTGAATTCAGATGCCATTGATGACCCCAGTGTCAGCTACACAACAACGGTGGTTGAGGCGGACGACTCCGGCTCAGAGCAGCTTCCCATGGAGAGCTCAGACATGATGGGTCAGCAGCATGTTGCCTTGGTAACGCAGGAGGACGGAACACAACAGCAGGTAAGGGAATGCAGTGACGTCACAAATAATAAATACATCACAGTTGAGGACCAAAGGGGGCGTTAATCCAATTTAATGCTGTGCACTAAAATGAGAGAACGGCTGTTTGAAGAAACAGAGGTTTCTATTCCTACATGACTTAACAAATGGTTAATTTCAAATGGATAACCTTTCTATTGAAATGTGTGATGCAAATCTTGTGCAAGGGCTTATAGCCACTGAGGATGACAATTATTATGACGAGACATGACTAATAATATGCCTATGGAAATAAGTCAGAAAACTTAGGCAGTAACGTTAGGCGTTAGTGAAAATAGAAACTCACAAGTAACTAACACATTCATAGTCCTCTGCCCTTTAGCTCTCTTAGCTTATCTCGTTTATGAACGGCAGAACATATAGTGAGTTAACATGCAACATTTGTACACCTCACAACCAATCATCAGCAACCAATCCTGTCAGATCCCCGGAAACATAACATGGCTGTACTATTAAATATTTAAAGATGCACAATCCAATGTCCTCTGGAACAGAAGAGGGAAAGTGCAACATCTAGTGGCTGAATGTTATCAATGTTATCAATAACACCTTGAGTCAGTGAACAAGATTTATGCCTGAATCACGTTGGCAGATTTTCATCCCAGTGGTGGTCTTAACAAAGTCCATATTTTCCTTTTATGACTGAGGGACACTTAGCAACATGAAATGACATACTGTGTATTTAAGTGAATTAAGTAATAACAATTAGTAAGTTATTAAACTTTATTTGCCTAAAAGTACTTTACAGGGTAAATGATCATCAACGCCGGGCATTAGAAATGTTATTTAAATGTAGAATATACAAAATGACTAGTTATCATATCCCTGTATATGTTGTAGTTTGTAAATATAATATGAAAGCACTTTCTTGCTGGTAATTTTATCATTACTGGGATTTTGTCAACAACGAAAAGCCCTCAAGTGACATTTCTTTTCAAGCCCATAAGGCTGCAATCCTCTGTCATTGCTCTGTCACTGTCCCGTGTTTTATAGTTTAACAATAAGGTCTGCAAAGATCCTCAGTCATCCAGGTCCTGGTGTTATTTGAAAGCTTTATCGTAGGCAACTGGGATTGCTTTTAGTGTTTGAAGATATGCTTTCAAAGATAACACAATAATGTGTATTTTGTTTGTCAAAACAAAGACATTTAAGTAGGATAACTATGACTCTAAAACAGAGATACTTTGACTTTTGTTAACCGCTATGTTCACTCTATATTCTGTGTCTCACATCAGGTCAGTATATCTGAAGCAGACTTGCAAGCTATGGGTGGCACGATCACCATGGTAACCCAGGAAGGCACGACCATAACCATCCCAGCCCACGAACTGGCGACGCAAGGTGGTCACTCGGTTACCATGGTAACGACAGACTGCTCAGATGAACAGGTAAAAAAAATACGGTACTGTACTTAGTTAACTGAGCTGAGCTTTATAAGAGCACACACCTTTCCTTAAAACATGCGGGAACTGGAATTAAACATTGAACTGTCGTACATTATTGGCATTCCCTAAATTGAAAGCAACCCACTTATTTGTTTATGTATTCATATATCTGAATATTGGGTAATATATATATAAAACGGTAGTAAACCATCTCATTGGGTGATAAGATTGAAGTGGGAGTTGGTTAGGGTCACACCAATATTTCTGTTAGGGTACTGTTGCAATAAAATAGGTTTATTAAAAAGAAAAACTTCCACTTGCTCTAAAATAACAGGGAGGGGATTCAAATGGAGGAACTTAATCTTTTTTTTTTTTTTTTTTTTTATTACTCCCTACATAAAAAAATGAATTACACATGGGCAGATAAATGTCAATCACTAAAATATTTGGTCATGTATAAAAGTAGGGTCGTTCTAGGACAGGGTTTAGATAGTGCACCCCTCTGTTTGTGTGCCTGGCATTGATGCCCAGAAGGACATCTATCTCTTCAAAATCCTGATACTTCACTTTAAAAGGCCATCATGAGGACCCTCCAGGACCAGGACCGTGCCTGGACATTTTTAAAAGAAATAACCTCCATGGGAAACCTGACTCATTATCTAAGAACTCAAGCAGGGTCCTGTGAATAACGCTACATGCAAAAGAAAAGTTAGGTCTTGTTCACATCTGGTCTGAAATAAAATGGATCGAAGGTTATAAAGAGAGCCTAGTGCCCGCTTTTCTTTTTAGATTTTTATTTTAGATCCATTTTTGTCTGTGTTTTGTTGTGGGTTTTGGACAGTGCAATAGCAGCTGGAAAATGTATTTTAAAAATGCCTCTGTGATAGCACTAGATGTGGTCAATAAATTGATTTGTGACACCAAAGCAGTTGATTGGTTTGTTTACATCAATGTGTCTGTGTCCTCCAGGTAGCCATCATGACGCCGGACATGTCTGCGTTCCAAACTGTGGAGGAGGCCGGCTACAGCCAAGAGCAGGATGACATTCATCCTGTCACATTACTGGCCACCTCCAACGGCACTCACATCGCTGTGCAGGTTGGTAGACCGACACCATAGGAGTGAATACAGTAGGGGGGTTAGGGTCAATCTGTGAATTAGTTTAGTTTATGGAAGAAGAAGGAGACTTGATACATCCGCCACGCCATGTTTTCATGCAGAAAACAATTCGGGAATGTAAGTTCAGCGATAGAGGCCCATTACATTCAGAGACATCAGGTATGCTTGTGTATGGTGCTGCGTTGATGAGTTTTGTTCTGCTGTTGATATGATACTGACAGGAGTTTCCCATGATACTGACAGGAGTTTCAGTACAGGAGGGTACTTTAGTTGATCCCTCCCAGGATCACACCCGGTTGAGCTGTTTACTTAAACGCTTAACTAAAAATCACTGTTAGGTGGGGTTCGGATCAGGGGGTGTAGGTGTTACAACCCTCCTGTTGGTGCATTTGATTAGCGTTCAAACCGAAACCTAGCAACCACTGATGTGTAAGTTTGCATGTAAAAAAAAAATGAATGATTTGAAAACTACGTGCACTCAATCAGCAAAAAAAAGGAAGCAAAATCTGTAATAACAATTTAAGCTTGTGGTTTTATTTCCCAGCACAAAAAGTCATCGGCAAAAACAGTCAGAAATGAGTGTGATTTTTTTTTTTTTTTTTTCACACATTAGAGTCTGTTTTCCATTGGTGGGGTAACCAGGTGATTATGTAATGACAAACATTGACCCACTGAGTAATGAAAAAGATGAGAATCTTGTCTGTGTTTAAATTCCATATTATACCATTCAGGAACTTAACGACTACGAACTATTAAGGCCTAAAACCCCAGAGGGGCGATGATCACATCAAAGCTTGCAGGTCACACAAGTAATCTTCATTCACACTGTTTTCATTCTCCCCTTCCAGCTCGTTCTGTCATGTTAATTACAAAGCAAACATTGTTTGACTGCCATGTGACAGTACCCTTTAACACAATCAGTCAACGTCAGAGAGGATATTGTCTTGCTTAAGGGGGTCAGGAGTAGTGATCGATTAACAAAGGCTATCTGTTTCAATAAATGTTTGAATTTATGCACATTGTCTTACCTCTCTCTGTAGCTCAGTGATCAGCCTTCGCTGGAGGAAGCCATCAGAATAGCATCAAGAATACAGCAAGGAGAGTCACCGGGCCTGGATGATTGATGGACTCATTATGGACTATGATTTAGGATCAAAACCATCTCCATTGGACTATGTCAACGAGAGAAATCACAAGTCTTCCCCCCATGTTTTTTTTTTTTTTTTTCACAAAAGAATTTAGCTTTTATGTGTACATAGGATTTTGATAACTGGATTCTGCAATGCTATTTTGTCCCCCAACCATAAAGATGGGAAAGGGGGGAAATGCTTTCTAATGTTTATGGCGCACAATTCACAGTGCAGTGTACAGCTAATGCTATTTCTAATAAATAAAAAAAGAAGTGTGATTTGTTGACTCTACTCTAGTTTGAACACCTGAATCCCTGTTAAACATAAAAATCCAGCATCACTACAGAAAAGGACTATGTAACAAAATGTATCTTATGAAAATTGATTAATAGTATCAAGGTGTGCAAAATTTGTAGTAACATGTAGCTGGCACTAAAACGAAAATATATATAAAAAATAAAAAATATATTTGCAGTAAAACAAATGGCAACCAAAAACAGCAAGAAAATACTATTAAGGCCTGTACAGTAAACAATGACAATGATTGACCTAAGTATAAGCTTACAGGTGTAGATGAGAGCAGATGTGTTATGAGCTTTTCTCATTTGTTGATTTTCCACCTGGATATTGTATGCTTTTAAAGATGGACTTGGACATAAGCGAGGTGTAAAGTGGCTAAAACCGTGAAAGGCAGGGACACATAAGCAATATTTTAATGTTACAGCTGGTGGAGATGGAGCATATTTTAATGACTGATGTATTGTTTAATTTAATATGCAGTATTGCATTTTTAAAATCCATTATATATTTCATTTGCAAACATCTTGATCAGAAAACTGGTAACCTCAGTTGTCATCTTGATGTTGGTAAATTAAAATATTATTTAAAAAAACAAGTACAATATTTCCCTCCGAAATGTAGTAAAATAAAATGAAAGGACCTCAAAGTTATACTTAAATTAAAGTATATCTACTTTAGATACTCAACACCACAGGTGGTTGGGCTTTTTTTGTTTGTATGTTGTGTATTGTAAACTGAAAAGGGGTTTCTATTTAGATTGGATCTATCTATCGCGGCTTCATTGATCATGCCGTTTAATAATGGAGGCATTGTCTCGAAAGTCGATGTAGTTCTGTGACTCCGGCGACATGAAAGGCACGCGGCATTCGCGCCAGATCGTTGCATTGCCAGGGATGACGTAACTCCTCCCAAACCTTTTCTGGAACGCCCATCTTTCAAAAAATCGAGATGCGCGCTGATTGGCTGCAGGGAGGCATGTGACCAACGGTCGCGGGAAGTACTTTGCCACGCGCGTGATAGGAAGAGCCTACTTCTTGACTCATTCAAACTTTTTTGTAAACATAGGTATGGTTTTTATTGCGGAAAGACGTGTCTGTTAATTGGTAAGACGCCGAGACGGTAGTGACGGATATCGATACTCGACTGGACCAAGTTTCGCTGGTGTTTGTTTTTAGTTTAACGCCGACGTCGTCGGGACGTTGTTCTTTTTAACTACTCCGGGGCCATTTCTCAGCGTTGGATGGGCGTGTTGGACTTAGCCAAAAATACTTTTCCTGGGATGTGAACGCAACTTTAAGCATCTCATAGTACGCCTTTTAATCGATACCTTTTAGATTAAGGTAGAAGTTGACTAGCTTTGTATTTTTTTCCGAGAAACGCCACTGCACATAGTAGTGGGACTCCAGCCGCGTGATTTTCCCTTCGACGACCCGGGGTTTAAATCCTGAAAATGTCGATCTACAGTCGCCATCGGCACGGATCTGCGTCACCTAAAAACTTGCCAATTCGGCAAAAATTACAATTTACGTCCAGCGACGGCGAGGACGAGCCAATAGAGGACGTTAACAACAGCACCGGTGGTGAGTCTGGCTTCACGGAGATGGACTCCCCGATGCCAGTGCGACGGGACACCGTCGACAAACTGCTTGCAGGGAGCAGCAGCCCCCTGAACCAGTCCGGTGGGGACGACGACGTGGAGCTGTGGGACGAGGAGAGTTTCGGTTCCCCGTCTCACCTGCGGTCACCGAGCAGCGTTATCTTCGCCAACTGCTCGCCGTCACCGAGGAAAGCTTCTCGGCTGTACGGAGGGTCACCGGAGCGGTCCTACGTCCAGGACGACGGGGAAGGATCCAGCTCCCCGATCCCAGACTGCCCCGACACACCTCCACACAAGACCTTCAGGAAACTTAGACTCTTCGACACACCGCACACACCAAAGGTACATTTTAACAAGACGTAGGACTTGTGTGTTTATCAGAAGTTATTGGCGTTTTTTGCAAGTTTGCATTGTACACACATTTAAACGTTAGCGTGTCAGCGTGTGTGATCTTGCAAAAGCATTTCCACAGCATTTGTGACTGCAATCTCTCTTCTAAACGTCTCAACGAGACTTTGGGCTGTTTGCACATTTATTTGGCTGGGTATGTTTTGAATTTGAAGAGAATAAGCGAAGCCAGGCTAAAACAAACAAATCAGGTCAACTTTTTGAATTCCTGAGGATAGTTCTGCTGTGTCAGTTAACCATATTGACCAGTTAATGCACACTGTACTCTTACATAATGCTCCCACTGTATGTCTGGGCTTGTTTTTTTTTTTAATATCAGTGATTACACAGCATTTCCCTTTAGGCATCACATTTAAAACTTATATAATACAACCTTATATTGTTTAATAAACAAGTTTATTTGAAACTAGGCACTTTTAATAGAAAGATGGTCTGAAGTTTTCTCCCCTCTGCTTTTGCTCCCAGGTAATTAACAAAGCACTAAATCTGTCTTTATCTTCCCCACAGAGTTTGCTGTCCAGAGCCAGGGGCTCCAGCTCGGGATCCTCCAGCAGGAGAGTTGCCCTGTTCAAGAATGTGGAGCCTTCAGCAAAGTCAGCCCCGGACAGCAGCAAGAGACTGCAGACCCCTCTGGTCAACTTTAACCCCTTCACCCCTGACTCCCTCCTTATCCAGTCTGCCACCCAGCAGAGAAACAGGAAGCGAGCACACTGGAATGAGTACGTTTTTTGGGGGGGGGAGGTTATGTGAGAAATACCTTTTTCTCTAGAGAGGGATCGATATGAAAACACTCTGTTGTACCAAAAAATACCCACATACTGGAGCAGTTTTCTAAAATGTCTGGGGGAGTTGACATGCTGCAGTTAATATTTTGGTGACATATTTTCTGGTCAGTTGGTGTATAATACTTTGCAACAATGTAAAAAACCGGCTGACCACTGCGCTGAGAACATTTACCCGTTATCTTTAACCCAGATTAAACCCATTGTTATAATTAGATATGTTACAACCATGGACTGAACCCAGGGGGTTTGGCTGGGAACCAAGACCTCATGGTTACTGGTGAACTCAACCATGTGCTTGTGAAGCCCTCAGTGCTGCCCCCTGCTGTACACAATGCTAACAAACACCCTCTATTGTCTTCTGCCTCTCAGCTCTTGTGGAGAAGACATGGATGCTAGTGATGCTGAGGGAGAGGAGGAGGTCTTGCCACCATCCAAGGTAATTGATTGTGCATGTGATTTTCACCAACATAGCCATTCACAGTTACAGTTAGAAATAAAGTTAATCTATTTCTCTTAATTGTGCACAATTTGCAGGAAGCGTCATCTCAAACTTTGTTTTAGAGCTGCAAATTATGTCATTTGCATTATTAATTAAAATGGTTGTTCAAAGTATTTTTTTTAAAAAAGAGGATTTAATGTAAACATACCACAAAAGCACAAGCTCATGCAATGGGTAAACATCACAACACCGTTTAAAGCCATACATGCTTATTTATTTAAAGTCAGTAGATATTACACATAAATGTAAGTACAGAATGTATTAACAAAGTCCACACGCTTCTTTGTTTGTAGATTGATTAAAACCCATTCAGCGAGGAAACAAATGGAACTATGTGTCTGTTCTGTCCTCAGAGGATCACCATGATGGAGAGTAACATGATGTCCAGGTACGCCTCAGAGTTTCTTGAGCTGGAGAAGATCGGCTGTGGAGAGTTTGGAGCTGTTTTCAAGTGTGTGAAAAGACTTGATGGCTGCATCTACGCCATCAAGAGATCGAAGAAACCTCTGGCGGGATCGGTAGATGAGTAAGTTGACTTTTTAAGAATTGGAAAAGCTCTTCCACAAGATTATGGCTTATTTTAGGGACTAATTTTACCAGAAACTGTAATTATGTTTAATGCTTTAAAACTACCACCATTTACAATTTGTGGTACGAAATTAAACTATCCTCCTCAATAATATACAGAACATAATGCCCCTAAAGCCATCTTAAGTGCTCCTTTTGGATATTTGGATATATGTGTCGCTTAAAGTTGTTGCCTTGAAAGAATCGAGGCCACCTTTTCTCCATTTTATGTACAACTCTTACCCCAGACATGTCTTAATTAAAGCGGTCTGTTCCCCTCCTCCACAGACAGAATGCACTACGGGAGGTCTATGCCCACGCTGTGCTGGGCCAACATCCCCACGTGGTGCGCTATTACTCCGCCTGGGCCGAGGACGACCACATGCTTATCCAGAACGAGTACTGCAACGGCGGCACACTATCGGACGTCATTGCCGAGAACTACAGGCGACTCACTTACCTGTCCGAGCTGGAGCTAAAAGACCTGCTGCTGCAAGTCACACGCGGACTCAAGTACATCCACTCTACGTCTCTGGTGCATATGGACATCAAGCCGAGTAAGAACTTTGGAATAATAGTGATGATTCTCAATAGATTTGTATAGATTTTTGGCCTTTATGTTCCGACAGAACAAAGGATACGGAAACAAAGTAGATCTATAATTGTGTCTTATACAGCAGGCGCCAGAGTCTTAACATGAACATTTACTGGTCAGAAACTAATGAAAATGTGAACATATTTTTCCCAGGCAACATCTTTATTTCACGTAAGACTGTAGCTAACTGCGAAGATTGTGACGAGGATGAAGGACAGACCACCAGCGTTGTCTACAAAATAGGTAAGCTGCTGTAAAAATGAGTTTTGTCGCATGATTCTTTTTCAATTGTATTATGAATTTTATTTGTGGTAAAAATGGTCATGTCTTTAATCTATTCTGTATGTTTCCTCTACAGGTGATCTCGGTCATGTGACACGAGTGAACAATCCACAAGTGGAAGAAGGTGACAGCAGATACCTGGCCAATGAAGTTTTACAAGAGGTTTGCATTCCTAAAACGTTTTACTCATTCAAACTGCACAAAGATGTTGGCTTTCTCCTCATTGGTCTGGTTTTCTTTTGTAGGACTACAGTAAGTTGACAAAGGCAGACATCTTTGCTTTGGCTCTGACTGTCGTCAGCGCCTCTGGAGCCGAGACCCTTCCCACCAACGGAGACAAATGGCACGAGATCCGACAGGGAAAACTCCCCGCAATCCCCCAACTGCTCTCTCCAGAGTTTATCAGTCTACTCAAGGTAACAGGCAACACTATTTATTTTAGTATTATGTATTTCTTTCTGTGTTGAGTAAGAGCAGCTCTGTGAGAACTTTGTCATTTTTAGGCCATGTTTTGTCCCCTGTCATGGATTATCATTATCATGATGATAATTATTTTCTAAATTAATTTGATAGTTTTAGATAAAAGCCCAAAATAAAATGTTTTTTAATCAGTAAATCCTGTTTTGGACCACTTATCACATCCTTGTTATGCAGCTTAGCTTATTAACTTATATTTTATTCTTGTCTTTCAGCTGATGATCCACCCTGATCAAAGTAGACGCCCTTCAACGTCTGAACTCATCAAACACCCGGTGCTCCTCACTGCTGCCAGAATGAGTGCCGACCAGCTCCGAGTCGAGCTCAACGCAGAGAAGTTCAAGAACGCACTGCTCCAGAAGTAAGTATTTAACGACAGAGAAGAAACTATGGAACCCATTGTTTCTACGTTAGTGGGTCAGACACTGTTTATTAGATAGACTGAATTACATGGTTGAAGTAGTTGGACAAATGGGCTGAAATTCCTAATATATTTAGGTTAAAACAACAACTCTTTGAGAAATTCTGCTTTTCTCGGAGTGTTACATTTGAATTTAGAAGCTGAAACAATCAGAAGTCACTTTTTCTGTCACTGTTATGCAACATGAAAATGATGCAGTTTGCTGCAGCAGAATGCAACATTAGACGTGGACAGATGCAGAGGTGCATACTCACTCATGGACCCAAACGAGTCCACTGGCATGATGCAGGCAGAGCTGATTTGCTTAGTTGATTTATAGAAAAAATATTATTTATGCAATTGATTCATCATTTAGAGCCTTTAAAGCTTTTATCTCTCCGACGTGAATATTTGCTGATTTATGTTTTGTCTGCTCCGCTAGTAAACTGAATTTCTTTAGTGTTTTGAATGTTGGTCAAACAACAGGGAGACATTTAAATAAGTCAACTTGAACTTGAGAAACTGGGATGAATATTTTTGCATTTCTACCTGACATTTTATTGACGAAACAATTTACTGAGAAAACAATCAACAGATGAATCTATAAAGAAAGGACTCATTTGTTGCAGCACTAATTCAGTCAAAGAAACGGTTTCTAGCCTCCTAGTCTCATTAATAACTGTCCTCTTTATCGTCCTCAGGGAGCTGAAGAAAGCCCAGCAGGCTAGAGCTGCAGCAGAGGAGAAGGTTTTGTCTGGGGACAGGATCCTGACCCGCTCCACAGTCCAGTCGAACCCCAGAACCTCCAGACTCATTGGCAAGAAGATGAACCGGTCGGTCAGCCTCACCATCTACTAATATTTGAATCCACCCTGACAGGAAGTGATACACGAAGGCTCATGGACCTTTTTTAATCGAAACCCGTTCAGATGGATCGGTCTGTTTTAGTTTTTCTTTTTGAGGAGAACCCTGTCAGTCATGGTGGAAGAACTTGAACTCATCTCCATAGACTCTCATTGCCAGCATAGTTCAGCCCTTTTTTCAGGGTCTTTTCCTTTGGAAAATGAACTGTCATTCCTGAAAGGTAGTTACTTTACCTTTTTACACAGTTGTCATTCCCTAAGTTTTAGACGTCAGGCTCTCTCTCCGTTTCTGTCCTTGCACTTCCCTTCGACAAAGCCGAAGCCTGTTGGCACCGGATCGAAGCTGCAGTGAAGCTCTCCTCAGTGTGAATGTACTTGCCGTGCGCACCTTACTGCCTGTCAAATGCCTGATGCTGGGTACCAGAGGGCCTGAGAACTGACGATTTCTGTGTTTGTATGGAGCACTTTGGAGGCAACACCCTGAACTTGCCACATTTTTTTCCAAGAGGAAAAAAGGAAAAAAAACTGCTGCTATTGATGTTTTGTGTGTATCAGGGTTTGGCCCATTTCAGGTTGGATCATTCTAGAGGTCATTGGCTCTTATTTTCAAGTAGCAGGAATCCGTTCCCTCCTGCCCCCAATTTAATGTTTGTACTTCTGGCCGGATGGAGACTGGATCGTGTCATTTGAGGAAAAATCATCCATTTTGTTGTGAAGTATCAAAACCAGTGAGCTAACTCCTTATCTGAGAGGTAAGAATTGATCTAGGATTTAATTTCCCCTGTCACTTGGTGCTGCCAATCCTGCCTGTAGCATTAGAACAATCATTGTCCTGTTTAGGTTCTCATGTGTTCTCCTATTTTTTTCTCAACGCTGTTCTTCAGTCACTGTTTAGAAAAGTATTCCTCATGTTTTTGTTCTTGTACCCTCTAACACAAAACAATGTTTCTGTCGTAACCTTGTACATATGTTCTTTCAATAAATCTTCACCATCTACAATGTGTACTCAGTGTGTGATTGAAAGATCTCACCTGTATGAACACTACAGATCTGCCAGCTTACACAAAGAGCTTTAAATCACAATGCAGGACAGTATCACATCTGAAACATAACTTCTAAACTGGCTTACTCCCTGTTTTGGGATCTGGGTTAAGGCAATCTCTAGTGTTGAAATACTTCTATAAATGTACAACAGGGTTATGGACCTGCATTTATTTAGTGCTTTTCTAGCTAACTAGCTAGGTGCTTCACACTACATTCAGTCACTTTTACCTGTTCACACACATTCATGCACTGATGGCAGAGAGCCGCCTGCACATCAGGATCTAACTCATTCATACACATTCACACACCGATGGTGCAGCATCGGGGCAATGGGGCTTCGTTATCTTGCCCAAGGACACTTCGGCATGCAGACTGGGGGAGCCAGGACTCAAACCGCCAATTTTTTGATTGGAGGACGACTTGCTCTATTTATTGACATACCATGCGGTTGTTTTCTGGCTTACTATACTATATTATGACATTAAAGATATTTATGACTTCTTGTGGTTTTCATACTACAGCATGTCATAAACCGTTACACCTGGCCAATGAGGTTTTACAAGAGGTCTGCATTCTTAAATACGATTTACTTATTCAAACTGCACAAAGGTGTTGGCTTTCTCCTCATTGGTCTGGTTTTCTTTTGTAGGACTACAGTAAGTTGACAAAGGCAGACATCTTTGCTCCGTTAAAGTGGTCCTTTTGCATGATTATTTGGAGGGACAAGTCTGTCACTTAAAAAAACTGATCGATGAGTTGACTCAAACTCGTATGAGTGTTAGAAAACTAAGAATTTCTTCCTCATTGTATAGTATGTCATTTTTAAAAAATGCCATAAGAATTCATAGATAGTATCGTTTGTCAGAAACTTATGGTCGTCAAAAAGTCAATAGTTTGTTGAAAAATGTAGTAAAAAAAGTCATAGTATAGTATGTCAAAAAAAGTGATGAAAATTAATAGTATATTATGTTGAAAAAGCAATAAAAAGGTAATATTTTAGTTTGTTGAAGAAAAGTCAAAAGAATATAATAGCATGTCGGAAAAAAGTCATACCATAATGTTTTGTCAAGTCATAATATACTGCAATCAGTCTGAAAAAACTAACCGAACAGTCATAGTATGTTGAACTACGTCATTAAAAAGTCAAAGTATAGTATATCGAATAGGGTATCGTGTGTGTGTGTGTGTCTGTGTGTGTGTGTGTTGTGTGTGTGTGTGTCGTGTGTGTGTGTGTGTGTGTGTGTGTGTGTGCGTGTGTGTGTGTCTGAGTGTGTGTGTGCGTGTGTGTGTGTGTGTCTGTGTGTGTGTGTGTGTGTGTCTGTGTGTGTGTGTGTGTGTGCGTGTGCGTGTGTGCGTGTGTGTATCTGTGTGTGTGTGTGTGCGTGTGTGTCTGTGTGTGTCTGTGTGTGTCTGTGTGTGTCTGTGTGTGTGTGTGTGTGTGTGTGTGTGTGTGTGCGTGTGTGTGTGTGTGTCGTGTGCTGTTGTGTGTGTGTGTGCGTGTGTGTGTGTCTGAGTGTGTGTTTGCGTGTGTGTGTGTGTGTCTGTGTGTGTGTGTGTGTGTGTCTGTGTGTGTGTTGCGTGTGTGTGTGTCTGGTGTGTGTGTGGTGCGTGTGTGTGTGTGTGTCGTGTTGTGTGTCTGTGTGTGTGTGTGTCTGTGTGTGTGTGTGTCTGTGTGTGTGTGTGTGTGTGCGCGTGTGTGTTGTGTGTCTGTGTGTGTCTGTGTGTGTGTGTGTGTTGTGTGTCTGTGTGTGTGTGTGTGTGTGGTGTGTGGTGTGTGTGTGTGTGTGTGTCTGTGTCTGTGTGTGTCTGTGCTGTGTGTGTGTGTGCGTGTGTGTGTGTGCGTGTGTGTGTGTGTGTGTGTGTGTGCTGTGTGTGTCTGTGTCTGTGTGTGTGCTGTGTGTGTCGTGTGGTGTGTGTGTGTGTGCGTGTGTGTGTGTGTGCGTGTGTGTGTGTGCGTGTCTGTGTGTCTGTGTGTGTGTGTGTGCGTGTGTGTCTGTGTGTGTGCGTGTGTCTGTGTGTGTGTGTGTGTGCGTGTGTGTGTGTGCGTGTGTGTGTCTGTGCGTGTGTGTGTCTGTGTGTGTCTGTGTGTGTGTGCGTGTGTGTGTGTGTCTGTGTGTGTGTGTGTGTCTGTGTCTGTGTCTGTGTCTGTGTGTGTGTGTGTGTGTCTGTGTCTGTGTGTGTGTGTGTGTGTGTGTGTGTGTGTGTGTGTGTGTGTGTCTGTGTCTGTGTGTGTGTGTGTGTGTGTGTGTGTGTTGTCCTCGCTGAGCGGTGCTGCAGCATCACTATCACGCAGCGTCGGAGTCATGTGACTTTTCCCTCATCGTGTCCACCACAAAGTTCAGACCCGGAGAGGAAGAGAAGAAGTCTCCTTAGACACACGCGCGCATCCACCGAGAGACGAGGATTAAAACTGTCATCTCAGCGTCCTTACTATTATTATTACTATTATTATTACTGTTATTATTACTGTTATTATTACTGTTATTATTATGGCCCTGCGGGACGAACTGTTGAAGTCCATCTGGCACGCGTTTACGGCTCTGGATTTGGACAAAAGCGGGAAAGTCTCCAAGTCTCAGCTGAAGGTAACGTCACTTTATAATCACGCTGTCTGTTTCTGGGAGACTGAGCTGAGTTAAAATCTCAGTGTTTGGTTTATTATTTTCTTCGTGGGGAAGAACAGCGCACCGCTGCGCTTCTGTTTGCGCAGCAGAGACGCACCTGTTTCTCTTCACACTAATTAATAAAAAAGCAAACGCGACTTCAGGGAACTAAAGTAGAGCCATCAGCGGAGGAATACTGGAGTAAAGCCACCGAGGGTCGAACGAAGAGTAGACTGTTAATGTGTCTTTGTATGCCGTTTAAAGGACGCGAACAGATCCTCCGCGTATTAAAGTAGTCCACCTTCTTTATGAGGAGAACAAGTCAACGTCCAGCATTGAAGGGGCATATTCTGGGACATGTACATCAGAAGATGCAGATAAATGTAGACACTATGATTGTATTATATCATTAGATTGGTGGTTGAGGTAGTTTGTTTTGCACTGCCACTCTGATTATTTTCATCATCGATTAATCGATGGTTTGGTTGGTAAAAAATAAGAAAGTAGAAAGAAATGCTCACCAGTCCAAACCTCAAACTTCCTCACATCTTTAAAGCTGGAATAACGTGTCAGATTATCGACATATTAATGATTGTTCTGTCTATTGACATTTGTAAAGTAACCGAAGCTGTAAAAATGTAGTGCAGTAACGAGTAAAGAAGTATACGCAGCATGGAAAGACCCTTAAGTAAAGAGCTCATCTGTGTTATTATAACGAGCAAACACAATAATTAGCCTCCATGTCACAAAGTAGTGAGTCTCATGGAACAATCCCAACAGGATGAAACAAAGTCAACTTTCCGGTTCATAACTAAACGTGGATACACGACTTCATCACACACCCACATATTTCCCGCTGCCTCTTGTTCAGCAAGAAATCAACAATGAAGGTCAAACGTTTCGAGGTCAGCTGCCTCCGAATCCAACCAGCAAAGGTTAATCTACAGTTGGATACAGTTGGACACACTGGGCCAGTAGTTACACCAAATAGACCAGAATGCAATGCGGTCATGAGTGTGTGTTTACGTGGTGAAAGAGGTGAAACCCCTGCTTCTCATCACTCGATTGCGTATTTGAATATACGTGTTGCCGAAAGGTGATCCAGGAAATACAGGAGAGCACAAGATGTGTCAACATTTGATGACAGAGTATTTCCTGACACGTGTTCAACTGAAATCTAACAAAAGGGCCGGTTTGTCTTTGAAATAATTGATTGTAATATTTAAGATAGATGCTCCATGAAGACAGATGGCTGCCGAGTGAAAGCACTCTGCCCAGTCAGGTGAAACTCTGCTGTGAGCATGAGGAGGCTGCTGAACCTTGATGAGGACACAGATCAGTCAAGCAGACGATGAGACGTGACTTTCAACCACTAAGACGGAGAAAACATTGTACATCTTGTTTCCATTAGATGTGTGGCCGTCCTCATGGCCTTCAAATTGCCTCGTTAAGTCATTCACCTTTTTGTATACTAACCAATTAGTGTTAAAACAATAAGTTAATTTGCTTACATTTTTCACATGTGAATCGTTGCAGCAATTATTTGTCTCATATGATCGTAGACAGAATATTTGAGGGTTTAAGACTGTCGGTCCGACAGAACAGCTTTGGCATTTAATAGACCAAAGAGAAAATAATCAAGGTAATAATTGTTGCAGTGAGGTTGAATGCCTCGTCCAGTCTGAGACAACTAGTGACACGTCCAGCTGAATGGGCTGTAAACAGGAACCTGTGTCACAAACGTGTTGGCTGAATTTGACGTGGTCATTTACCAGACAGGGTGGGTTCAGCACAAGTTGAGCAGCATTATGGGAAGTGTAGGATCTGCTGAATCGAGTGCAACATGAAGGTGCTGGAGTGTTTCTCTTCCTCATTCTCCTTTTCTTGGAAAATAATCAGTTCTTTAAATATAACATGTCATATCCCAAGTAGTCAAACTGGTAATTGAAGCATTTTCTGGTTTCCATTATTGTACATAATTGAACATGGGTTACTATTTATTTGTCACCATTTTTTAGAAACAAAAAAGGAATCCAGTCATTGAACGAATTGACAAATGACTTTAAAATGGAAAAAAAAAACAGATTTGTTCCATCATTGCAGGTGCTGTCTCATAACTTATGCACGGTGATGAACATCCCACACGACCCCGTGGCCCTGGAGGAGCACTTTAAAGACGACGACGAGGGTCCCGTCTCCACCCAGGGATACATGCCGTACCTGAACAAGTTCATCCTGGATAAGGTATGGAAAGTCCCGACTGAGGTCAGTTCACCTGTGGTTGTTTCAGGTAGGACTCCTGCCAATTATACCAGCCTCAGGGAGGGCTCAAATGCAGTGGACACATTTGCTGATTCATTCAACACCACAGAAATGGCAGATATGAGGATTTTCTCTGTAGGATAGAGGAAGTTCTCACATGCAAGGTTTCTTTTAGGCAAAGTGAGTCATCGCTCTGTGACTCTTTGTCTCTTTATATGGAGAATGATACATTATCAGGAGTAGAAAAACAGAGAGAACTCTGTGTTATGGCATCATTTTGTGTCTGTTTGGGGTCTTTGTGATTACAGGAAGCCATATGTAATTATAATATTCAACCTAATGAGATTGTTGATTGATTGATAATACGAGAGCATTAGTTGAAGATAAGGCAGAAAGGGATGCTGCTCTTTGTTTTAGTAAAGATGTAAATACCTTACATATCATTAATTATCAGAGCTCTGTCGATGAATGTGAAATAAATGAGTTTAATCAATAATGCAGCCGAGATTTTCTTGGATGAGGCGTCTGTTGTTTTGAAGATGCTACAGCCAAAGGAAATTAAGCTCACTTTCCACGCTCAGAGTCTTCTCTGGTAATTGACGCATCATCGATGTAGCATTTATCGCCGCCCAGTGACCCAGCAAGCGGCTTGGAGTAGTTAATAGGTAATAGGGTAATATTTTTAAATGTTTTTTTTTTTACAGAGGGGAAATATATATCTGTTTATAAAAACATACTTTTAGAGTTTAGGGTCTTCATCTTTTAGTCCAGCAGTTGTTCAGCAACTGATTTCTTCTGGTCATTCCATGATTATGATTATTAGTTAGATGGATCGTGTGGCACTGGAATAACTACAAGCCAAAAATCATAATTTGCCAATGAGTAAACGTGTTTTCTTATTGTACCTTTTTAAATGATGGATCTTTATAGTTGAATTTGAATGTCGTCTGTGTAAAGTGGTGAAGGTTCAGTGGTATACAGCCGTTACTTCATCAGGTAGGCTAAGGGTTTCAACACCACCAAAGAGTTGAACTCTGTTGTAATGTTTAAAGGGATCGTGGCACACAACTTGCTTTAGTCCTGTCTTTGTGTTAAATCTTTCCCTCAGAGAGATCGGAACAGTGCATTGTGGGAATTCCCCGTTGGACCTTGTCAACGTCAGACATGCAGAAGTCTGCTGTTGAGTTATCATGGTCAATGGTGAAACATTTTAACCAGAATGATTCAGCTGCTTTTTAAATGATTGTTATTCAAGAATACAAGATTTAGCAACTTCAGGGTTTCAGTTGTATCTTTTTAAGTTACCTCATAAGTTCCTTGTTCTGTCTCTGAAGACATTACTGTAGGTGGATTTAAGGAAAGTTGTATGACCGGTTTCACTCCCATCAGGTCTGTGTGACGCAGCACAGTGCACTGGCCTCTTTCCCCCCTTTGTCACCTTAAAGGTTGTTGAATTGTCTCGTCTGAAAGCACCGTTTAGGGTTAGAGATGAGGGTGGTCCATAGAGGCCGAGGGCGTTGCTCCTCCAGTATATTGGAGAAGCAAGAAACCATCAGTTAAACTCAACCATGACAAAATCACGGTTTGGGGAAAAAAAGCTCCATGTCCGTCCTGCAACACCTCATGCAAGAAACTGGTGGTGGTTTCCAGAGTCCTCCCTTAGTGCCCTCCTCCTCCTATCAAAATAATGTTTTTTCTCATGCTTATGTGTGATTGGCCAAAACATGAACAAATGATGCTTGTTACCAATCAACAACCAGCTTACAATATTGACATCGCATTGGTCTAATGATGATTCCCAAATGTCAGCTGTGTGTTAGAGGGGCTAAACTCCACTCAGTCTGCCTACTCTTGGACTTGTGAGACAAAACTGATTTTACATGTGACTTGAGTCGGTGTCACCCAGAGCATAGGAATCCTATTCTGCACCAGAGGAAGCTGGTAGCTCTCACTTGTTGCCATAGCCATGGCAATCATCCAGTCAAGCAACGTGTTAACCTCCCCATGCTCCGTCTCTTCTTCTGCATTTTTGGTGTATTTTTGTAGCAGAAACAGCTCCACAAAACGGGAAAACAGAGAAAAAGATTGTTTTGGTACGTGTGGACGCCGGGGCCTAAATGTCCTTAGGTGTGAATGGTTGTCTGTCTCTACATGTCTCCCTGTGATAGACTGGTTACCTGTCTGTCTCTACATGTCAGCCCTGTGATAGACTGGTTACCTGTCTGTCTCTACATGTCAGCCCTGTGATAGACTGGTTACCTGTCTGTCTACATGTCCTGTGTAGACTGGTTACCTGTCTGTCTCTACATGTCAGCCCTGTGATAGACTGGTTACCTGTCTGTCTCTACATGTCAGCCCTGTGATAGACTGGTTACCTGTCTGTCTCTACATGTCAGCCCTGTGATAGACTGGTTACCTGTCTGTCTCTACATGTCAGCCCTGTGATAGACTGGTTACCTGTCTGTCTCTACATGTCAGCCCTGTGATAGACTGGTTACCTGTCTGTCTCTACATGTCAGCCCTGTGATAGACTGGTTACCTGTCTGTCTCTACATGTCAGCCCTGTGATAGACTGGTTACCTGTCTGCTCTCTACATGTCAGCCCTGTGATAGACTGGTTACCTGTCTGTCTCTACATGTCAGCCCTGTGATAGACTGGTTACCTGTCTGTCTCTACATGTCAGCCCTGTGATAGACTGGTTCCTGTCTGTCTCTACATGTCAGCCCTGTGATAGACTGGTTACCTGTCTGTCTCTACATGTCGGCCCTGTGATAGACTGGTTACCTGTCTGTCTCTACATACCTGTGTGTGGACTGTGGGAGGAAGCGAGAACACACACTACACCACCGTGCAGCCCATCTAGGTCCATTTAGGTTCAGGAGGACAGATATGACGTCAATACCACCCTAATACACACTTACATACACAATCGCCTTTCCCACCCACCCATTGAAGTGGAGAGGGAGGAGGTCGTCTGTAAGTACATTCAATGACTCTCACTCCTGAGGAAACTCCACCCAGCTATACAAGGAAACTGTGTGTGTGTGTGTGTGTGTGTGTGTGTGTGTGTTGTCACCACAAAAAGCCATACAACAGGAGTCCTATTTAACTCATGAATGTAGTTTCTAGTGCAGAATAACAGAAACGGTGGCAGCCGTATGCCTCCGCCACTCAAGTTACAGTTTACATTCATGTTTGTCCAAAATGTCCCCACTTTATCCTGTTAGACATTTGTGTGAAATTGGCCACATCAGCCAACTCTGACTGGGGGATCCCGAGGCGTTCCCAGGCCAGTGTGGAGATATAATCTCTCCACCTAGTCCTGGGTCTTCCCCGTGGCCTCCTCCCAGCTGGTAGCGTCTGAAACACCTCCCAGGGGGCATCCTTACCAGATGCCCGAACCACCTCAGCTGTCTCCTTTCAATGCAAAGGAGCAGCGGCTCTAGTCCGAGTCCCTCACGGATGACTGAGCTTCTCACCCATCTCTAAGGAAGACGCCAGCCACCCTCCCGAGGAGACTCATTTCGGCCGCTTGTACCCGCGATCTTGTTCTTTCGGTCATGACCCGTCCCTCATGACAACAGGTGAGGGTAGGAACCAAGATCACTCCGTGATCACTAAAATGTAATCGGTTCATCCTTGAGTTCAGGTCGACATTTGCACCAATTTCCATTTTGTGCAAATGTATACTTCTACTCCACCACACCCCAAATACAAATATAATCCACTACTTTTATCAGAAAGGTTTAGTTAGTTTTCAGATTAAATGTTGTGAAGAACTGGAAAATGCATCGTCACAAAGCTGCAAACGGTTGCTTTTCTGAGCTCATGAACAGCTTATTTTTTAGATGAGGTTCACATAGGACAGCGTTGCTACAAAACATGTGTTGATCTTATAGAATATCATGCATTGCTGTACATTTAACTACCCAACAGCAAAATGCCGCATACACACAACGTTTACTTGGTGTACTTCCACTGTGTGGCATTGGAGTGATCTGAAAACGTGCGCTCCATGAGGCGCATGTGCAACGTCCTCCCAAAGCAAGGAACAGAAAACGCACACCACTGATGTGTCAGTGTGATGGCAGGGCTCAGTAACGCTGAAGACGGATGATTTAGCAGCAGTGATGTTGAAGCTCGGGACTCAGCACTTTGTGGTGTGCTGAAGCGTTGCATTTCACTGGAACAAGTGATCCTCTGTGACCCTGAAATACCAACCATCGCTCATCACTATCACCAGCTGCAGACCTGCCTCACCCGACATCACATTATTGTATCCCTTTAAGAATTTTGTATGGCGGTGGTTCTGATGTTTCCCATACATCTCTATCCTCTTATGGATAACTTGCAATCAATAAGCAGTGTATCGGCTACAAAATGAATTCAGTCTCGACAGCAAGCTATAACTCTTTCTTCAGCTTTGTGACGACACATTTAAAGGATGTTGATGTGAAGTAAGAAGAATCTTCAGCATTCAGTTTATCCTAAACGTGTGTTTTCACTGGACAGTGCCTTTTTGAATAAACAACCCCGTCGACATCTGCAGATTAATTTTCCGCTTTGGAACGATGAAAATCGCTTTCCTCATTTCCCCTGTGTTACATAACTTTATCATTCCTCACGGCCTGCCAACACATGTAATTAACAACAAACCATTTTGATTAAAATGGTTGACAATCCTGTTCAACTGGTAACAACAAGCCTCTTTTAATTGTCTTGCTGTTTTTCCAACTTGTCCTCTTTAAGTTTGCTCCGTGGAGTTTCTGTGCGAGGTTGCAGGAGATAAGGCTGAATCCTAATGAACAAGTGGCACTGGAGAAGGAGGGCAGGCAGTGCTGACAAGACTCTCGTTGTTTAAATGTGGAGAGAGAGGGAGAGGGAGAGGGAGATGGAGGTAGGGAGAGAGAGAGCGATTGAGTGAGGGATAGAAGCAGAGAGACAGCTAGCGAGCCAGGAGGACAACAACAAAAAAACAGACAAGCATGACACAACAATGGCATCCTGCCAGCGTGTTTCTCTGCACTCAGTTTGAGCTCACATTCATTCAATCAGTCGGATCTAGTCGGGATCTCATGACGGGGCAATCATATTATACGACCATTGGCATTCACACAGTCGGCAAGTTTTTGCGACTGGAGTAGATGTTCAACACACGATGTTCTTGATGTGAAATACTAATAACTGATAGGGTCATGTCAAAATAAATTATATCCCAGGGGCGTTATGCATAAAGTGATCAGAGGTCCTATAAAAATAACTACTATGGACAGGTTTCCATAGGCACTCACTCTCACATCAGCCCGATAGAGAGTCACGTAAGATCCTGTGTAGCTTTCAGAAACTTCACTCCGACTGCAGTTTGTTCACCTGAGCCGCATGTATGTCGTCTCCCACAGAGCACACAACATTCAAACAATGAAACAACTGTTGGGTTTATTATGATGTTACAGAGTCGTTGATACAGAATACTCAACCATCAATGGATCATAGGATCAACATTAGAGCTGGACAGTTTCAGAAAATTACTGAATAACCTTGAGCACCCAAAATCAAACTCTTCAAGACTTAGATGTAATATAGTTTTTTGTTAAAAAGTGAGATTTGTCTTATTTTGACGAATATCATTTGACACTATTTGTTTTCCTTTTTGATTTGACTTAATACGAGCTAGAAATGAAATGAAGACCCTTTTACATGTAATGTTCAATGTTGTTGTTGTAATGATAGCAGTGGCCTCCTGATAACGTTACGACAACTTCTTAGTTTCATTTCCAAAGCTGTCACAGAAAGTTGTTCATTAACGAAAAGCCAGTGTTGTACAATGAACAGGTGCTGTATTTGCTCCTGTGTGAGCACCGGCTCATGTTACCGCTGCTCACAACTTATCTGTTTCAACTGTTAGAACGTTTGGAGGAGAACATGAAACCAGCTTCTGCATCGCTGGCTGCTCAAACCACAGTTGTATCAGCCGCGTTGTTTCTGCTCATAGTTTTTTTTTTATGCAACGCTCGCTGGGTTCAGTTTCAGGGTTCGCTTGGCGTTCAGATCGGTGAGAGTTGGGAGTTTTGTTGTTTTGCTGTTTGCCAGGCCGACTGCCAGCAGGACGAGATGTGCTTCTCATCCACACGACTGCACTGTCAGCCAGCCAGGAGTCTCCATGGAGACGCTCCCGTTCACCGGCTCTAGGAGAACATTTCCCCTCCACACCACCGAGTTGTACCTTTTTTCAAGAGCTCTAAATTTACTCTGGAATGTAAACTAGAGATGTAATGATTTTTTTTCCCTTGAAGGAGACAGCTCTTCCATTCACATTCGTTGTGACAGTTTTACATTGACGGAGGGGAAGGGTTCATGTGAAAATATAACTGTGAATGTATATTTAAAGTGTGCATGAGGTCTTTGCTGTGTATTGTGTGTCGGAGACTGAGGTTTCAACCTAACAAGTTATCCTTCTAATCCTTCTAATACACCAACCGTTATTCATAGTTTACACAGTATTTGGCTGCCTGGTGTTTATCCTTTCTATTTGGTAGTCATGTGGTTAATTCGTGATTTATTATTTTACTAACATCCAAAAATTTGTAAACCATTCATCAAAGGTGACTCGTTAGAAACTTGAAACTTAACTTAAACTTCAGCAGCAGTTTCCAAATTCCAGCTCGGGACCTTTTAAAGCAACACTTAAGAACTTTCGCTCTTCGGCCCCCCTACAGGTTGGAAGGGAATTGTCCCATTACTGCCGACATAAATAATTTAGCCTACCGCAGCCTACCTGTCTCATCACGTTATTTGTTTGTATGCAGAACCGGCTCTGGAAACGATGAACGATTTGAACGATGTCCAGTGACAAGATAGAGTAGCTAATGCCTTAGCTAAGATTAGCTAACATGAGCCATAGCGATGGTTACATATATATTAGCACAATAGCTAACGCCTTAGCTAACATGAGCCATAGCGATAGTTACATATATATTAGCACAATAGCTAACGCCTTAGCTAACATGAGCCAACAAAATAATCGACAATGTATTGAACACAGATGCACACTGTTGGAAAAAAAGAATGCTGAAGTGCCGTTCACCTGGTTTTGAGGTGATGAACAACTGAAACTTATTAAACATTATTTTAAGGCACTAAAAACTCTTTAGTGTTGGCTTTAAAGGGTTCTCAAGATAAATCTGGTTATAAACTGGTTGTTAGATGTCTATTTGCTTTTTTGTTGTTAAATACTGAACAGTGTTACAGGCAGAATCTAATTCTCATTCTTAGCCACGACTTCTAGAAATTGTTTGGAACCACTGGCCAAATGATTCAGGAGGAAAACGTCAGCAGAGGAATCCCTTTGCTTTGTTTTGTTTTCAAATCTGTCTCCTGTCAGACGGTCCCTTTACAAACTAAGTGGGCCTGTTGTTCTGCTCTGCCTCAGGTGACTGGAAACTTTGATCGTCAGGACTTCAACAAAATGTGCTGGACGCTGTCCTCCAGGAAGAATCTGGACCAGAGCCAGCTGTTCATCAGCAACGACGACGCCTTCAAGATCTGGTGCATCTTCAACTTCCTGTCGGAGGACAAATACCCGCTGACCATCGTCACTGAGGAGGTGAGACGTTAAAGGAGCGGCCTTTTACTGTGACAAACTGGTCGTAGACTACCTCGCAGGGATGGAATGTAACTAAGTACATTAATTCAAGTGGTACTTGTACTTAAGTACATTTGTGAGGAACTTTAAACTGTGAGTATTTTTTTGCATGCCTTCATGCCCACTACATCTGAGGAAAATATTGAACACTTACACTACATTTTTCTGAAAACCAACGTACGAGTAACCTTACAAGATCTTCGCAACCAAAACATAAAAGGAGCTAAATTTTGTCAAATTAAATTTCCCAAAAGGTTATCCAGGTAGAGCTGGAATGATTAGTTGACTGATCAACTTGATTGTTGAAACCAAACAGCTCAATGCGTTTATGTTAAAGAACTTCCTGATTTGTAGATCTGATTAAAAAGCAAGTAAAGAAGCTGGAGAAAGAAATATTTCAACATTTCTCATCTTGAATGGGTTAGGAAAGCTTCCTTTAGGTCCATATTTAAAGGTGATGATTCACTGCCAACTGATCACTACATTGTAAGCTGGCTGCTTATTGGCTGCTGAATCAGAAATCATGAGTCTACTTGGAAAAGGCACTTTCTCTGAAAACAGTTGGCAGCCCTTCAAAATGGGGAAGTTATTAATGTAAATGAGATAAAAGAATTATATTTGCCAACGCTTGACAGTGTTTACTTCCTGTTCGGCACTCCACCCATTATTCTTCCTTTTGAGATCACACACACACACACACACACACACACACACACACACACACACACAGAGAAATGGATTTGTACTGTACAACAGTACAAATGTTGTGCTTCAGTGTTGAAAAACGTCCGTTGCTCAAGAGCAGAAAGGGAAGTTTCCAGCTTCCTGTTCTTTCACAAACACTGGAGAATTAATTGTTGCGTATAACAAACATGGGCCCTGAATCACAGGAAGAAGTGTACATTTATGTGCTCAGCTCATCGGCCCATGTTGAGATGGCCCGTTAAACACCGGGGACAGTTGTCTTCAATATAAATTAACAGTTTTAATCACGGAGGCCAACATTTCATTGCTTGATGCGTGTGTCTGTGCACAGATTGAGTACTTCCTGCGTAAGCTGACAGAGGCGATGGGGGGCAGCTGGGTGGAGGAGCGTTTCGAGGACTACAAGCTGCAGTTGCACTCGAAGCAGCAGAGTCTGAGCGCCTGGGAGCTCATCATCCTGGTGGGGTCGGGCCACTTCAGCAAGGGCATGGACCGCCAGACCCTCTCCATGGGCATCAACGAGGTCTACCAGGAGCTCATCATGGATGTGCTCAAACAGGTGGGCGGCACACCTGCACAGAACGAGGATACAGTCTCCGTCACTGAGCTCCATCTCCTTGGACACACGTTATTTCATGGCCATGAACACACACACACACACACGCACACACACACACACACACACGTGTTGGCCGTAGCTTCCATTGAAAATGATTTGTTGCTCGTCGTTGAACTTGACATAGCACATAGCATAACATCAGGAGCAGCAAGTGTTTCTTTTAGTGCGCATCAGCTGAGAAGTTTACATATTTTGCAAGAATAAAATGTACAAATGCACAAATGAAAACATCTAATACACAGAGAGAGTCCGTAATGACAAGAGGAGGTGACCCAGATTGATGTCCTGCTGTCTCTCTCCACAGGGCTTCATGATGAAGAAAGGTCACAAGAGAAAGAACTGGACGGAGCGCTGGTTCCTGCTGAAGCCAAACGCCATCTCTTACTACGTCGGCGAGGACCTGGCTGAAAAGAAAGGAGATATCCTACTGGACGGAAACTGTGGCGCCGAGGCAAGAGCCTGCTTCCTTTTGTTATTTCAGCCTTCTTGACTTTGAAGTGATCAATTTGATTTATGACACCAGGGTGAAAAAAATATCATCATGAGATCTGTGTAACTAACACACAGATCTCAGTTTGAAGTCCATGGCTGATTGCCGAGTCATGAGTCAATCAAAGAACAGCGATGTTGGAGAACCAGATAGAATGACGAATATCAAACAAATCCGTTTCTCTCTGCAGCCACTGCAAGACAAAGACGGAAAGAAGTGTCTCTTCCTCATCAAGTCTTCACACAAAAGCTTTGAAATCAGTGCGTCGGACAAGAAGAAGAAGCAGGAGTGGATCCAGGGTGAGTGATGACGCCACTCCGGCCATGTTTCTTCTTTCCTCACTTATCCTGTTTCGTATTTAAGATTTCTACATTTTATTCATGTACTTTCACAGATATTAAACTGATGATATAAAAGATATCCGATTGTATTCAGATATTCTCATTTCATTCTGTAACCGTAAGCCTCAACGTGGTGACTCCTGAGTCTCACTCGTTCACTCCAAACTGTTGCATGTGCCCTTTTTTTTTTTTTGCCAAAGCTACATAGCTGATGGTGGTGAATGTTTGTTTTCTCTGTAAAATTGTCATTTAAGATGTTTCAGCCGAGTCAAGTTAAGAGAGTACTTATTTAATCTCAATTGGAAATTGAGGAACAATTGGAAATTTAATTTTGTCCAAATACAAAATACTTAATACTACATTTGTTTTTGTTGGTTTTAAAAATGAAAAAACTCAAATTGTTATCAACATGTACTTCAACAAAAAGTTTGATGAGAAATAAAAGCCCAGGTTTTTCCATCATCATCAATACACCTCGGAAACCAAGTAGGGCTTCAACTCATAACTATTTTTATTATCCAGATAATTTTCACTCTTTTGAATCAGAAAATAGTGAAATATGCACTTTTGCTTTTTCCAAGTTTGTCCGATTAACATTTCAAAACCTAAAGAGGTTCTGTTAACAATCATAAATGACATAGAAAGAAATAAAAGCAGCAAATGCTCACATGTGAGAAGCTGGAAGTTGAGACTATTTGGCATTTTCTATTATAGAATAAGCAAAATAGTTGATTCTTTGTGATCATTAATCCACCAATAGTTGTCACAGCTCAAATACGATAGATTTGTGTATTTTACCACAATTTTGCCACAAAAGTTTTGCCACGTTGTTAATCCAGAACTTCACAGCTCTTCCCTTATTATGTGGCTTTACTTCAGTGTGCTCCACTGATGATTTGTTCCCCTCCCAGCCATTCAGACCTGCGTGAGCCTGCTGCGTCAGGGCCGGCTGGCGCCGCACCGCGAGGCTCGGCAGAAGCGGCGAGAGCTGCGGCTGAAGCAGCAGGCCGAGCAGGAGGAGCTGGAGCTGAGGATGAGTGAGCTGCAGACGGCTAATGAGGCTAAACAGCTCGAACTGGAGAACATGAGGAAGGTGAGGAGTCAATAAACACACCTTAAATGTTCCCTCTGTGAATCCAGTTTGGTCAGGAAACGTCTGGTAACATCTGAATTTAAAATAGCTCAGTGTGGAAGTGTTTCTGTGACAGAAGGGCAGCAGGGATGCACCATGATGATGACATGATAGAGGCAATCTGGACGGCTGTCAGAGACTAACGTCTGCATGTTGATGGAAGCTGCAATTGCATTTTCTTTGAGCCTAAAAATAAAATCAGTTGTGAAGGTTGTTGGTTATAAAAGTACACATTTGTATATAGAACACTGAAGTAAGAGATTTCAGACAAAACCAGCATACCCAGTCTGCAACAAACACCCCCAACGGCCCTTTCAAAACTGGGACAAGCGTGTGGGGTGATGTGGTGACTGCAGATTAAAACAATGAAGTAAAAACAAAATGGAAACTGGAAATGATAAAGATTATCTTGGTGTTTACACGTCCAGCGTTATCGACAGTTAACAGCAACAGGGTGAAAAAAAGGAAAGGGCAATCCAGGAAGTAATTCACTGGAATTTGTTCGCAAACCAAGCCTGAGGGATTTCCCTGGAGGGAATTTCTAAACCTGCAAGATCCAATAAGACAACTACTAAAATAAAAGCACACAGCCGAGACAGGTTAAGAAATGGGAAGCAGGGGAGGCATTCCCCTACCAGGGTGAAGCTTCACGTGACTCAGAGGAAGATGATGTTCCCAAATAGTTTCTCAGCACAGGTGCAGTACAAAGTAGCATAGAAATGCTCAAGTAAAGTACAAGTATGTCAAAATTGTCTTAAAGTACAGTACTTGATTAAAATTTAGTTACATCTATTACTGTATCATGTCCTCAAATCCTTTGTTTCGATTGAGCTTGTAAATTATTGACATCCGTGGAAGGAAATGTATTTTCCTAGAAGGAAATACTGTTTATATGTCTACATATCTATATATAAACTTTCAGTTTGTTATATCATCTCTGCAGGTACAGCGAGTACCGCTGAGCTCATCACGACACAAAGTCTCCGAGCTGATTCAACAACATTCCACAGAGATAACGTGACATCTTTAAAACAACACAGACTAAGAGTAATATAACTCACATTATCTGAAGAACACTTATAAATGACAAGCGGCTGGTTTCAGACACACACACACACACACACACACGCGCACTTAAAGAAACACAACAAGTAAAGTAGGTCACCTGAAAACTCTGATGGGTTTCCTCCGAGACTCGGTGCCAGCTCATGAATACCAATAATAGATCAGCTCCACCCGGTGGCCTCCGACTGATGAATAGTCTGTCGCTGACTGCGAACACAGGAATGTGTATTGAACCAGGAAGCAGGCGGGGGGACACAAGTCTCCATTAAGCATGTTTTTCCAGTAAATCTCCCTAAACCTGATTCACACTCCTGTCTGTTGACTCTGCTGACTGACTGGGTTCCCTGAAATACTAATGCTGACTGGCTGCTTCCTGTTAACACTCTACAGGTGTTGTGAGGTCACGCCTGTGGCTCAGTTGGAACTTTTTGGGGATTTTTCATTTTTCAATACATTTCTCCTAGTGTGTAGCCAAAATACAGGCACCCAGGCCCTCAATGACAAAGATGGTTCCATTGAAACCACATTGTGTGATCCCCAAAGCCCCCATTACACCACATTAACCCCCAATGGAGCATAAAACCATGCATTCTATCATATCTGGCTTAAGAATAGTAGTTTTTACTACCAGATTTAGCAATCGTGTAATGTTTGGCCTTTTTATTTTATACATATTTAATGATCATTGTTGGAGGGGATCCCTCAGGATCCCTCAGAGACAGTTGTTCAAAAAATGTTTTTCAAAAAAATGACAACAAATAAATAACAAACAAATAATAAAAATAGTAATATAATAATTAAATTATATTATTCAAATATCTAATTCAAAATAATATTAATATAATCAAATAAATAACTTGAAATGTGAATTAAGCTTTTTAGCAACAGCAAACTTATTTTTAGCTGAAAAAGATATGAGCTATCTCAGAGGATATTATCCTTTAAACTGAACTAAAGAAGACAACTCCCGTGATTGTGTTGCCAACATGTCACTCTGCCAAGTGCTGCACTGTATGAACAAACAGTGAAATGCAAGAACAGTCAGTCAAAGCAGTTCTCATGGTAGTTGTGCAAAAAGGCAGAAAACAATGGCTTGTCTTTGTGTGGGACGACACTGCGCTCCCATGAATGCACAACTATCTGCCATTGAGGTGAAAGTCCTGTCTCGCATGGATGGTTGCATGAATGCACAATGAACACACATGTGTAGCTCCACAGAGAGGGACAGACACACACACACACACACACACACACACACACACACACATACACACATACAATAGGCAGTTTGGCTCTCACACTTTGCTATATATAGTAGAGTGTCACAGTCTTAACAGATCACAGCGGGGTGACACACACACATCACACACACCATCAACTCGAGGTTTCAGACGAACTTCTCCTGTTGATGTACGACCTGATGGAGACTTCTGAATAAAAATGGATGTGAGATGTTTACCTGAAAGGCACTCAGAAACCACAACTGATCTGATCTTGTGGTTAAACTTGTCCGAGTGAAGGCGTATTATTTGCATTAGTACACATCTTTGAAGATAAAAGAAAGCATGTCTGAGCTCAGAGGGCACTACTTGTGTCCACTATCTCTTTAGAGCTCGCATCTCCCTCTTTGTTTAGAAGTAATGCATTCACTTCTGCTCATCAAGCGTAAGCCACAGCCGACATCTTGGCCTTCAGACTAAACATAAGCAGTGTAATTCCCCCTTCGTAGGGTTTTAAGGTTTTCAGATGTTTTTGCCTTCTTTATTAAACCGCTTTTAAAAGGTGCTTTTATCTACTGTGAACATCTGACCTTTGTAGTCTTTGACCAACGTCCGTTGCTCTTTTGGCCAGGCTCTGGAGGAGGCGGCGACTAATGCAGCAGAGGAAGAACAACGGCGTCTTCAAACCCAAACTGAACTCCAGGATCGCTACAGGACGGACCTGGAGAGAGAAAAAATGGTATGTCACTCCTCGTCATTACATCAGGAGAGGTAGAGGAAGAGCAGCATAAATACAGCTTCCTCTTTCTGGTATACTGTAGGATGTTTATTATTAGTACACTATTGACATTTATCTACAGGTGTCAGATACACATTTAATGTAAAAGACGATAATCCCTACACATTTAATAACACTTTATATAGTAGGTTAAGTCAACAGGCTCTGCTGTTTGATTGTAATAAGAGATACGACTGTTAATCTTACCACGTGATAGCATCTATCTGTGCTTCACGTGGTAAGATTAACAGTCGTATCTCAGTATGCTCAGTGCACAGCGTGAATACAACCGAGCCTCAACACATGCATCCAGTGCACACACTTGTTCATCATCTAACTGTGACTGTAACTTCACCTCCACGTCTTCGTATTTTAAGAGTTACCATTTACAAACACAAGAGCATCATCCTTGAGTCATTGACCAAAGAGCTGAAACAAGTCGTTCTTTTACTTTTTTCTCAAGATTGCTGGCTTGACCAACCAACAGTCCAAAACCCAAATTCAATTTACAGTGAAAAACAATTTTTTAAAAAGCAGCAATTTATCACTCTTTAGAAGCTGGAAGTAGCCAATGTTTGACATTTTTGCTTGATAAATAAGTGAAATGATAAACTAGTTGATACATTCATGTTCATCTCTGTGGTCATTCATAAATGCTGTAACCAGGGTAGTCAGGGATAAGGAGTTAGCACATAAACTACCGAGCATAGAAACGCTCACTATAAGGGTAAGCTGTAAGATCTCCATGGGAGTGTTTCCAGATAAAGTACGTCTCTGGATTCGTTTCCTGGTTCAACAGGTACGGCAGAAGATGGAGGAGCAGGTGGCCCAGCAGTCCACTGAGCTGGAGCAGTACCTGCAGCGGGTTCGGGAGATGGAGGACATGTACCGTCAGCTGGAGAACGCTCTGGAGGACGAGAAGCAAGCCAGACAGGACGAGGAGGCCGCCCGGAGGCTGCAGGCACGGTCAGTCCTCACAGAGTGGAGGAGGGAGAAATTCACCAGCACACAAGTGTGTTGCAGTGGCGTTGCACAAACACATTCAGAAAATAAGGGTTTTTTGGTGCCAAATGAGACTTTTCTCAGGCTCCAACTCTTTGTGCCCTAAACAGAGTTTCAAACCGGTATGCAGTCAGAGTCAAACACAAGTAGATGTTAGCTTGCTAGAAACCAGCAGGTCAATACAGCAAAATAATCTAAATGTGAATGTCGCAATGAACCGCAACGAGGAGCACACACCAGATGCACTGTACTATGGGTAAACCTTTTTAGTCTTAAGTAAAAAAAGAAAAAAAAAAGAGTGGTTTTATATCTGAAACCTTTGGTTGTGGCTTTGGTGACCCACAACTATCGGTTTCCCTTCTCACCTCATGGAAAAAAACGTTTATTTTTATTCAATTGTGGCTAAATGTGCCATCTTGGTATCTTAAAGAAACAGACCGAGAGATTCCAGTTTGAGTCGGGTGCACCAAATCTTCACTGCTTTTCATCACACACACACACACGAAATGCTTAGACATCAAGTTACATCAAGCTGCAAACAATACAGACACCCTGTTTCCCACAGTAATTAAAAGCTGACTTTAAATGAAGTTGATCACAGCATCTCCACCACCTGCTTCAGCTGAGAGACATACAACATCATACCTGCAAACCCATGACCAGCATGCGCTCTATTTAAAGGCCGACTAACCATCTGTTCAATGACAAACACGTTCACACCAAAATCTGACGAGAGACGGGAGACGATCGCAGCCACTATGGCCGCCCGCAGACGCATCGACTATTAATAATTCGTTAGTTCACAAACACGCCACGATAAATCAAGCTGCTAGTCACCTTCTGTTATCATCTAGTCAAAGTTGTCCACCAGCAATGAGACATTTTCCACTTAGTTCCTCATCAAAACATCTATAAACAGCCGTGTAGGCCGAGCCCGCTCCCGTTTTCATGAGTCTCACATGCAGCCACATTCAACTTCTACTTCCCTCCCTCCACCACATTTCCTCCCTAGACCTTCCTTCCTCTCTGCTGACATTTACTTTCCACCTTTGACTAAAGCGTAGTGAGCAGGTCAGCACCACTATGGTGCTATATTAAACCACCATGCGGCCGGTCCGTATCAGACAATATCCACAGTTACTGGATGCTTTGATCCAAACAGACCGTCACACAAAAGGTTTTCATGGTGAAGGGGAGGTCTGAGAACATTTGAGTTACTAGAGATGTAGCAGGTAGTTTCTTTCCCAGTAAAGTATTCATTACCATAATGTAAACAGAGCCAACGTGACCATTGTTCTTGTACATTTTGTCAGTAGCCCCACTGTGGTTCCTGTGTACTAATGTAAGTTTTCTGACCGTAGCTGCCTGTTGAACCATAGACACTGACCTCTGGTGGTGCAATACAATACATCACATCCCATCAATACAGCTTTGTAGAAAACAGTCTGTATTTATGACCATATTGGGTTTTCTAAATACCCTGGTGTTCCTAATACAACTCAAAACTAGTAAATGTGTTTGCCAAATGATCTTCCAGTTTATATATTTATTAGTGTTGTCACGATACCAACATTTTGGTACCGGTACCAACATGTGTTTCGGTACTTTTCGATACTTTTCGATACTTTTTCAAATAAAAAGTGAACGTAAAAAATGTCATTTCTGACTTTATTTTAAAAGAAAATCTTAGAACAATAACATATAAATCAGCAAATAAAATAAAATACCACAAAGACAAGCTTTTCTAACGTACACAATTTTAAAAATGTGAAAATATAAATACAATAATACAATATAAAATATAATAATATAAATAAACCAGCTCTTTTTTTTCTTCCAGAGCTACTTTTGTTAAGAGTGAAGGGCGGTGGCGCTTGCTTTTAGCACTGAATGTGACTTTTCTTCCTGAGTAAATGACCTGTCGTTCCCTGAGCTCAGTGTGCAGGTCTGGGTTCTTGTCCTTTAAGTGTTTGGCTAGTCGGAGGTGTTTCCGCTGTTAGCCATGCATGTTTATTAAACACCGTTTACACAGTGGTGCATCGGCGTTAACTGCCTCGCCTTGCGCATTTGTTTTTAGCTAAAGTACGGCTATATCGCACTTCGCGGCGCTGGTTTGTCCACAAGTTGCGGCGTGGTGACGGTTGTAGCAGCCAGTCTCCTCTCCGGATTAGCTCTCTCGCGCTCTCGCTCTCTCCAAGCTTTCCTCCCGCTAAGTTTGTTGTTCCAGTCCACGCTGCTCGCTAACTTCCTAGCTGTTTCCTCGCGGCTGCGGCTCGCTCCTCGTCCTCTCAGCTGTAGTTACAGCGCGGTGACGTCACGCGGCGAGTTCGCCGCGCTGTTGCGGGCGCTGCCGGCGGCGCTGCAAGTACCGGTCCCGTCCAAATGCAATATAGTACCGTTTTAAATGCGTCAGTACCCCGGTACCAAATTAGTACCGGTATACCGTGCAACCCTAATATTTATCCATCAATCAGTGAATACAACGGTGTGCGTCCATGGTGATTAACTAAAATCCTTGGCTGCCTTTGATGCAAAATGTGTTTGATACAGAACACAAAGCAAATCACATTCATCCAGAAGAGACATTTGTAGTTATATTTATTTTTTGAACCCTTTTCATAAACACACAGTCTATAATTGCACTATGGCACCACCTGCTGCTGACACACCGACATGTCACATACACCTCCACCTTACCTGACGAGTTGCTTAACTTACTTGGACCGAGGAAACCTTGCTACATCCTCGTTCACACATTAGATATTAAGGTTGACATTCGACAGTCATTACTTTGTTTTCAAACAGAGATGAAATATACATATAGTTTATATTGATGTTGGGAATCGCAAAACATGTTGGGACATGACAGCAATGTATTTTAAATAAGAAATATAAAATGTTGGTTTCTTAGAGTGGGGGGGAAAGGATGGAAATGGATGCTTTATGTGACACCAATGCAGAATGAGAATCCCATACACGGCAGTATTATACTCATTGTAATGTCTGTGTGGAGCAGATTACTGGAGGAGGAGGCCACGAAGAGGGCAGAGTTGGAGGAGTTCCACCTGCGGCAGCAGCGCGCCATCTCAGAGACGGAGGCTGAGAAACAGGAACTGGAGAAGGAGCGTCTGGCCAAGGAGAACGCCCTGCAGGCCGCCATGAAACAACTGGAGCTGCTGGAGGAAGAGAGGCAGGGGGCGCTGGAGCAGTACCAGGTCAGCTGAGTGCACTCCGGTGGTGGTGATGGTGTAGGGACCAGACATGTTGTTGTTTTCTACATCATCTACATCATCATCAGTGCAGCACAACTTCTATCAATTATTTAAAAAAAGAGTAATATAGTAATGCCCATTGTTGGTTAATGGAGCATTCCCAGACTATAAACACATGGCTGAGCCATCATGGTGATGATGTTGTGAACTTCACTTCACTCTAAATCGGACCCATGACAAACCTTTTATTTATTTATTCTTGGACATCTATTCAAGCTATGTGGGCTTCAAGTGCAGGTTTTTTTGATTGAGTTCTCCAGGACCTCATTACACTGGTGCTTTTTAAATAACACATTTAAACACCAGTTAAAACAGAAAACAATGATGTGAACTCATTTGGAACATGCTGTCGCTGTATGACTGCAGCTATAGGAGACATGATGCCAAATCATGAGAGGAACTAAATAATAACAATAATACATTTTAGTTGTTAAAGTACGTACAATATTCCAAACAGTGATATATTTAAATCTTATATGAGGTTTCCAAAAGTGAGAACAGAAATAAACCTTCCCTTGTATTTTGTTGGCACTGGCCTTCAAGGCCATCAATGGAACGGCACCCATCTACCTTCAAACACTGGTCAAACCTCACGCCCCGACGTGAGCACTTCTCTCCTCTACTTCAGCTGGCCGGCTGGTACCACCATCGCTGAAATCAAACAAATGTCGCTCAGCAAAAAAAAAAAACACTTCTATGCTCTTAGTGTCTGTTAAATGCCCTAAAGGAAAATGTTAAAACCATGTGTCTTTGTTTTTCCTGTGTGAGCCAGACGGTGATGAGGAAGCTGGAAGACGCAACCAACAACACCAAGACCTGGAAGCACAAGGTGGCTGAACACGAGGGCATGCTACGGCTCATTCAGCCAGGTAACAGACACACACTGACCACTTCTTCATTACGGATTCAATGTATTGTGCCCAGTTTAATTAGATTGTATCAAAAATATTTTATTCCATTTTAGACAGAACCTTTTGTAGGAAGTCTAGATCTATGATTACTCTCACCTGACTCAAACTTATTTGGTTGGACTTCTAGGAGCCCATCGGTGTTCCACACCATCACAGGTGTACTGCTGCTCTTGTGCACACTGAGTTATTTAGACTGCTTAACCTTTATTATAAATGCTTTAGACGCGCCTGAATCGTTGGGCTCATTCAAGTCACATTTTGGACTTTATACCCCACTTTTCTTAGCTCACTTTATGGAATGGGCCCATATTATGTGTCGGAGTGATTTTTTAAAAATTGGTCCAGTATTGAGCGAGAGTGCTGCCACTAAATGGGCTGCAATGTAATCGCTCAGGCGATTCCTTTGTTTTTGTCTGATGTTATTTGTTATTGGAAGACCGCGGCGGAGAGAGAGGAGTGTAAATTGGAGTGGTGCAGTTTGTTGCTTTGGACTATGGAGAGCATAGCTTCATGTAAAAGATGTTCAATGTCAATATTAACTGAGGATAATGTGATGTGATAGAAGATTTGGATAAAGCGAAAAGTAAAGAATAGTATGTAATTTCTCTGTAGGGTCTTTTCCATAATGTTTTCATTCACTTATAACAATCTAAACAAATGTAAAGGAAATGATTACATTGCAGCATGTGTCGTTTACAGAGCTCTGGCTCAAAACTTTAAAAGAGGATCAGTAAAAAAAAAACGATTTCACCCTTTGAAGCCAAAAACTCTGTCCATGATTTAAACTATATGTTTAACTTCTTCGTGTTTCTGTAAGATTATGGTACGTGAAATATGCCCGTAGACTGATCCATGTTTGTGATTGGTCAAATGCTGCAAGACCCGCCTCTTTTATGTGCACGCGCTCATAGCTGGACAGGTAAACCCTGGGTTGAGTTAACGAGTTGATAACCAGCTTCGTGTGACCGCTTATCTCTGATTGCCTTTGTTAGGGTTACTTAAGCTGGATAACTGGAAGATAACCTGGTATGTTGAACTCGCTGAGTAGTTCAGGCCTCGGCTCAAAGTCAAACTAACAGACATGGAGGATCTTTGAGTGTCATAATTGACATTATCTGACTGCATTGTTGATTGTTGAAAAACATTACAAAAGAATCATATACTTCATAAACTCCTGTGAAAAAATATTATACATTACTTACAATTTAACTTTAGGTACACCAGTTTGCTTTTAGCACTGAGCTCCTTTTTGCTTCATGCACCGTGCTCAAAGGTAAAAAAAATAAAGAAAAAACAAGTATAATTATGACTTTGACGGACAAAATAGGCTTAAGAATTAAAAATGGCTGCACACTTTTCACTTACATTTTAATTTAGTCAATCTTGCATTTAAAAAAGTGAGTGATATGTAACTAAAAAGGGAAAATCCCCTAAAACAATAAGTAAACTGGGTCTTGATGTCTTGAACTGGGCTGTGATTACATTGCTGCAATGCAACACACGGGAAGAAAAAATGTACGGTTAGATTTTCCAGCTGCAAACTGCAACACAAGGCAACACAGCATGCTCTCACAGCAGCGTGTTTTTGCTGACCTCCAGTAGTTCAACTTCTCAACCTGCTGCAGGGATGTAGAACGTACTCCAGGGTAGTGCGACGCCACTTTTAAAATGGTGACTTGCTGTGAACAAATCCTTGATTCAAGTCTTCCTACCCCTGTGGTGAATAGTCTTGTGATTTCTTTTCCCCTTCAGGCTCCAAGGGACAGCAGCTGATCACTAACTGGGGCCCGATGGCCTTTACTGACGCAGAGCTCAGTCTGAGGCAGAAGAAATGGCAGGAGAGGAAGAACCAGCCGACCGAGGCCCAGTAGAGCCGCCGTTAGCCCTGAACCATAAACATGACTTCAGCTCAGAAAAGACGGCTGCTGGGATATACTGTCTCTGATACAACATCGAAGTAGTGACTGGAAGAAGCTCTCTGCTAACGGGATTTTCGATGGAGTGTAAATTTGAGATTTACCAGGATAATATGGGACATTTTTTTAATTAAGGGGCATGAAGTAATCAATGGCCTTTATCCCTTTCATGAATCTAAAGTGGAAACCAGCAGCAAATCTGTCACCACCATAGATTAAAAAAAGGAGCAGAACAGATTTCACATTGTGAGAATTAAGATCACTAATTGTAGCAGGGACCCGACACATGTACTAAGTGAAGAACTGATGACCAGGACAAATGCTGGAATCATAAAAAGCTTTGTTGTTCAATGTATTGATTGCCATGTCAGTCGCTTGGTTGTGTATGATTGAAAAGTTAAAAATGTAGATGGGTAGTCTGTTTAAAGTCCAATGAAAGGAGAGTTTTGCTGTACAGGATGTAAAATGTGTTAGAAAGGTAAAATAGCACTTGGCAGAGTTAGTATTGGTTATCAACCACCACAGAAAGTATACTAAAGTCATTTGGGCTACTTGTCGGTCTACTTGGACCATCTGGGCTCCTGTAGGAGCCCACAACGTTGGTAGTTCTGCAGGGTTTCAACAGTGGACGCTGTCAACGGCTAACATCCTACCAGGCTAACGATACAATTTAAGATGTGCAAGTTAATACAAGGCATGAGTGTACACCACTACAGTTCTGTCATTCTGTCCTGACTGTGGCTTTCTATCTATGAAATGCACTACTTTGAACCAGAGTCCTGTCTAACATAAATAGCTTGAGCATGTTTAAGTTGTAATATCTTTGAAAAAGCATGACCTACTGAAACTGCTACAGCCTGCTATTACTCTTAGGAAAAACTGTTGGGCCATTTTTTACATGGAAATAGAAATAAAAGGGATGTTTGTACATATATTAACAATGGTTTTTGTTTTCTTACTAAAGTTGCAAGAAGACAGCATCAGTAGCACCTGAGGATGATGTCTAATGTACAGTCCATGATGTTTAACAAAGTTGTCTGCAAAAAAAAGCCTGAATTAGCATATCTTGTATGATTCACTGAAAATGTTCTCATCATCATGAAAGCACTTGTTTGTCTGACCTAGAAGTTTTATCTTCCTTAAGAACCAGCTTAAACCTTTCCTGCTTGTACACACCGTCAGAAATAGGGCATTTGGCCAAAATCTCAGTCTGAAAAGAATGTTAACTGCAGAACATTTGTACTGTAACCATCAGTGCCTTTGATACTGTCATAAGTGGACATTGTGATTTCTATTTTGTTTATATATATATAAAGCTGAAGACTGAACTATGGATTAAAACGCATCGTGAATAACTGGCTTACTGCATTAACTGATGTTTCTCATTGAATAAATAAAACTAACAGATAAATCACGACAGCAGTAATCTAAAACATCTGCACAAACCCAGATGCACTTTTGCCTTGACCTCATATGTCCACCAGAGGGTGCTAGAGTGCCACAAACACCTCATCACTACAGAAAGCGATCAGAGAAGTCCAGTATATCTGATGGCTAAAGACAACAGAAGCATGTGGACCTACACTAACTGTCAAGCTGTAATAAATGCTTTAACTGTAGCTCATCACTGTCTAGACCTTCTATTTCCTAGAATTGAGCTGATCACCGTCTTCTGTCTGGCTGTGTGAGACATCAGCATCATGTGCCGTTGTATAATTGAAATAATATGAGACTAAAGACGATGTTCACACTAGAGGCTGAAGTGGCCCAAATCCATTTTTTTTTTTTGCTCATATGCGACTCAGACTCTTTTTTTTATGGCAGTGTGAACAGCACGAATCACATGCAGTCACAGAGATTGGGACCACTTTCATCTGTGGTCCTAAAGCAGATAGAGATCTGAAGTTTTGCAATGTGACCCTGAGTCTGAAGTGCCATATCGGCATTAATGCGACTTTTACCTCACTCTGCATCGACATTTGTCAAAATTTTTCACAATTCTGCGCATGCAGGTCAGTTCAGTATCCAGCAAGTTCACACTAGGATCTGATATCGGATCTGAGTGAGAGTAAACCTGAATTGAGCATCAAGGCTTGTGGTGTGAATGTAGCCTGAAAGGAATTTGAGATCTGGGTCATGCAGGTTAGTTAAATGAAGACTGAGTGAAGGAAACATTCCTGCCAAACAGGTGGAGGCTGCAAGTGTTAATATATACATAAACCTGGGTTGAACATCCTTGTTTATCAAACAAAATGCATGACAAACTCCTAAAATGCTAAACTAAAAACCCCTTTTGATTAAAAAACTTAATCAGAAAAGAAACGCGAAAAAGTATGGAGTAGTAGATTTTGGACATAAGCTGTTATTGTGTATATATATATATATATATATATATATATATATATATAATATATATATATATATATATATATATATATATATATATATATATATATATATATATATATATATATATATATATATATATATATATATTAGGGGATGCTGGAGCCGATCCCAGCTGTCATTGGGCAAAGGCAGGGTTCACCCTGGACAGGTCACCAGTCTATCGCAGGGCTTATATATATATATATATATATATATATATATATATCAGTATATATATATATATATATATACAGTATATATATATATATATATATATATATATATATATATATATATACAGTATATATATATATATATATATATACAGTATATATACTGTATATATATATATATATGTAAGGATGTAAGGACCTCTTAAATTAGGCCCTTAGTTTTTGAATAGAGGCCTGTTATAATTCATAGTTTAATGTGTGACTGTGTTATTACTTTGTCCTGTGTAATGCACTCTCCCTGTACACTGTATTAACTCAATTAACCAGCATGCTTTGTGGGTTGAGTATTCTTGCGTTAACTGTAATGTTGTAAATGTATTAGCCAATAAGATGTATTTGTTCCTTGTGTTTTTTATTTGAATTTCATTGTTAGCCAATCACCTTGCGTACATTTTTATGCCCGTGAAATGGCCATGGAACATTCGAGAGACGGAGGATTCCCTCTCCTGACCAAGCGTGAGAAAGCAAGAGTCCCGGCCAGCACTCCTGGACGAGCAGTCAGAGTACTTTTTGCAGTTATAGTAAGCTGCTGTTTTGTGGAGACCTTCCTGTTTCAGAGCGCACTAGGTCCACGCGGTGGAGTTAACGTTTCAAGGTATCGGACCGTCATTTTGCGGACCACTCTGCAGAATAGCCAGTAGTTTCCCAATAGTTAGTTTCAACCGTTTCAGCCTATACTAAGTACACAGGAGGTTCAGCCAGCCCACCATTCCACCGCTGAGAACTCAGGATCCTTGTTGCTCCATAGTATTTGCTGTAACACTCTTGCAACTGGTACCATTAAGCTCTTGCTTATTAAATTGTGCTTGGCGTAGCTGGCCAGTGAGAAAGGGGGTTACATACATATTGAAATGGTTACAGTTATTTGAGAATGAAAAAATATTGTTACTTCAGGTATTGACAACATTACAAATTTGTTCGTACAATAACAAGAACAACAAAATCATAGCTCCACTGACAATATAGCTATATTATGTTAGTAGTTTAATGTTGTCTAGATTTATGTTTTACATCAGTATTGAAAATATATTCTTAACACCATGATCAATCAAGACCTCCCTGACCATGATCTGGATCAGTATTGGCTCTCTTACTGCCCAGAGGAAGTGGGAAGTTAACTGCATCGGGGCAAATTAGACAGCAAATAACATTAAACAAATAAAGCTAATTTATAATTTATAAAGCCATTTATGCTCTAAGCAGGTACGTTATTAGGCAACCCTCTGAAGGTGCTTCACGCAGGTTACCTCAGACTGAGAATGAACTGTGTTTCAGACCCGACTGCGGTCAATCTGCAGGTCAGGAACTTCTGCTCTCCTTCAAGCAAACTGACAAAGAGTGTCTAATCCTGACAAGTTTTAACATGCGTGAATGTCTCCACAGTGCCAGAATAGAAAAACAGTATCTTAACGTTATGCAAAACAGACTGCCTTGTAAAATCTGCACTTCTAGATCAGCCCCCGCTCAAAAGATCCCCAACTAAGTTAATTCACTCTATCCTCCCTCCATATCGTGCAACAGTCGTTAATTTGAGTGAGGCGGGACAGACCAAACAAACACACACAAAATACGTTCCCAAAAATCTGCCGTCCAGATGCTCGGCACATACCACAGCTGCACTAACATTTCTTTATGCAACAAGATGGTCATTAATGCCAAGTGCCGCGCCGGATGCGCTGTCAAACCCCCCCTCATCCTCCCATCCCGTCAAAGCCCCCCATAACCCCCAGCAGCGTCTGTATCCCATCATTCCTCTCTCCTTTAAACATCCTCACACTCATCAGCCCGAGGTTACGAGGCTTGTGGCACGCGTGCTGCATTCCTAGGAGGTGATGCGAAACAGAAATGCATTAAATTCCCGATCTGGAATCCATCGCAGGGGGTGTTTGTGTGTTTGTGTGTGTGTGTGTGTGTGTGTGTGTGTGTGTGTGTGTGTGAGAGTATGGCAGTGAGGGGGGTTAAGTTGGAAAATAAGAATAAGGCGGGGTTAAGGGGTCTCACTGCCCCCTTGAGTACCAGAGCATCTGAGATACAAAGAGTCTGAAGACATCTGAGGAATTCAAAATATATAGGGTTCGAAAGTTTTAGGAATTCTGGGTATTTACAGCGAATGGGGTTCTCGGGAGCCCCGGGGCCTGTAGAGGTTTACGGAGCAGAGGGGTTCTCTTGGGACAGTAAAATAAAACGCCTGCAGAACATTTAACCTCCTTCACAGCATCGTATATGACAATTCATGGACCCCAGGGGTGTGATATGGATGTATTAAGAGTTCAGGGAAGCATCTGGCGAGAGAGTAGACAAAAATAGCATATCACTGCATCTTCACATTATAGATCTCTACGGAAGATTAAAAGGTCCCCAGAGAATTCCTGAAAGGGTCAATGACGCAAACAGATGTCCTCCCTCCTCCTCGTGAAAATGAAAAACACAGAAAAGCGAGTCCAGAGAGGGAGAAATTAACAGCAGCATTCCCCTCCACAACAACGAGCAGGACCATTACTGTAAAGAGCTGGTGGAATTTCAGCTTCAACCTCATTTCACCTGCATGACACCCCACTCGTCCACCAGCACGTGTTTCTCCACACCGCCCTCCTGACATTTCACAACATCACATTAGAGTCGGATTTGTGTAATGCGGGACTTACACCAATGACTGAAGGTTTTAGTTTCGCGCTTTCGTGAGGTTCAAGGGTGCAAGAAGACGGAATTTGGGACAAAGGATCTGGCTCCAATCAGCGCATCTGACTGAGGTTGACTCTGCACCCACAGGAAGGCCGAGCCTGAGGCCAGAGCGGGGAAATCAAACCCATCGTTCTCAATTGTTCATTCCAGATATAAATATCTTCTGACAATACAAAGAGCCACGTTAACGGTGAGCCGTGTGCCACTCTGAACTTCCATTTGTATTTTCACCCTCATAGGTCAGGGGTTACTGTGGATACATGTAAAAGCTCATGCACAGACACACTTTCCTACTGTAAATCACAGGCAAATGCATGCACACTGGACCACATACACCTCCATGCATGCATAGTGTCTACACCTGGATATGTGAATGCTGCAAGCACACATTCATGCACCCAAATACAGAAAAATGCAGCAAGGCTAAATGCAAAATACCTATGCATTAAAGTGCTGCAGACACACACAGAGATGCACGGACGATGTATCCTTTTAATTCAGCCTGATAATAAGGCAGCCGTGTGGTGACTGGTTGTCTATGTAGTCCTACACTATCTGTGAGGAATGCTTTACGTGACAAGATAGAAAGACTTCAAAAGTCAGTGTCTCGTTCTCTTCCTCCCCCATGAACACAAAAGAATGTGTGGCAAGGCGCAAATATAAAACACAAGTGTTTCTGTGAAATAATAAAAAAAAAAGCCCTGCAACCCCCATGGACAGCGCTGCACTCCTGCCAGCACATGAAGTTATTCCTTTTTCATTTGAACCCATCTGACTTGTCATGACTGAGCCAAGTTTGGAGCTGGCCTCATCACAGAGTATTGTTTACCAGCATCCTGCTTAATTGCAGGGAGTATATGAAATCATGCTAAAAATACCCAGAGTGCAACAGGCTTAAAAGGAAGCAGGTGATGGTGTCAGCAGAGATCTTCTTTACCGGGTGAAAGGCCAAGTGCTTGATGAGGCAATGCCGTGGGTAGAATTACCTGCACGCTCATGTATCATCATCCCTTTCCTAAACGCACGCCTCCTCTCTTCCTCTCTGAGAAGTGTGTCATTGAGGTAAAGCTGGAGCTAACATTTATGACCACAGAGCAACCGGCTTTGTTCTGCTGTCAAAGAAGGACCTATGACTCAACTCAAAGGAAGGAATGGCACCTAATCTTAACTGTCATGATCCTGCTGTTGTGAAGACGCCAGAGCTCCACCACTCCTCCGCCGCCATAGTACCTCCCTCAGTGGCTTTGTCAAACTACCACACTTCTTCATCTTGAACGTTAATGGGACTTCTCAAAAAAAAAAAAGGGTTGGAAATGATTTACAAAATTTCAGAATCTAAATTTTGCAGACTGTAAAACCCTGTCTGAGTAATCATTTTCACAAGTCACAACAGCAGTTTAACTGACCTCATACAACTCCCCCAGCCCTTCCAATACAGCACACATCTAGAAGCAATCTCATATTAATCTACAGGCTAGAGCAGGTTAAATGTGCACAAACAGTATGTCTTGTTAGCCTTATCCAAACCACACGTTTCATCTACTAAGTACAGAGAAAATAAAATTGGTTTAATCAATGAATCTGTGTTGAAGCTGCTATGTGAAAACACTATTTTTGTACAGCACAGTTGTAATGCACTGCAGAAGGATTTATGTTTTGTTTTGGTATTATCTATGTACTGAGGTGGGTCAAAGTTACTTAACCTTTTTATATTCTAGACTGTTGTAGTCTGGTTTTTGAAAGCACTCTCTGGATAAAAAAGGGAGTTCAGAATAGCAATGTAACAATTATTTAATAAATCATTCATTCAAGTGCAGGCTTTACTTGGGCGGGCCGCCTATGTATATCAAAGGCCTCCCAAGTAAAACAAAAACTTTAAAAAAAGATTCAGTGAAACTTCTGCCGTGGTGAAACAGCAGACCCAAACTCTGCTCTCTAGAAGCGTAGAGCGGACTCAGCACCAGCTTGTGTGTTGATGTGGTCGGTTCACCTTAACAGCATCCGCTCACCCCGCTCCTTCATTGTACGGGGTCTACCACTTCTTGTTGCACATCCTATCACAGTACCACGCTGGAACTCACTGAGCTCCTGAGAGCGACCCATTCTTTCACATGTTTGTAGAAACAGTCTGCATGCCGAGCTGCTTGCTTTTATACACCTGTGGCCATGGAAGTGATTGGAACACCTGATTTATATTAGATGGGTGAGTGAATACTTTTGGCAATATAGTGTATGTTCATACCTCAGTCAGCAGTCACAACATTGCTCCATGTCGTCCACCAGTTGCCAAATATCACACAAGCATTGGGGGTCATTCTGTAAATGTCCTGCCGTGTCTGCTTAAAGACCTTGGTATTTTGATTGAGGACTCCCTTACTTTCAAACCACATATACTACACCTTGTGAAAAAGCTGAGGCTAAAATTGGGTTTTTATTTTTGACAGGTTGTGCTTTTCTTTTAATGTAAAAAAGCATCTTGTTGCAGCAACTTTTATCCCCATGTTAGATTATGGTGATCTGCCTCTGCTCAATGTCTTCATATGGTGGACACACCTTACCATGCAGCACTGCGGTTCAGTACCAACTGTAAGCCTCTGACTCATCATTGTGAGTTGTACTCCCAGGTAGGATGGCCTTCTCTGCAGCCCGTAGGCTCACACATTGGTACACCTTGATATAAGGCTTGGACTGCTGCCACACGACCTGTAGGAGCAGTTACAATGCTACAACGTGGGAGGATGCTACAGAGAAAGTGCTCCTCTTGGCCAAGATTAAAGTCCTACGTCGACTTTACTTCTCTGTCTCCGATCTCCTCCTTGGGTGAATTTGTTCGTTTATGAGCAAATTCTTTTAACACCACCTATGTGTTTTTATCATTTAGAAAAATACTGGACAATATGTATTGTGCTTTTAATGCTCTCTGTCCCAAATGCTTGGACAGAAATTGGGAAAAGAGCTTTTGGGTATACTGCTCCCTCGACCTGGAATTTAATGCAGAATACTCTGAAAATCAAGGAGCTTGTCTCATTAACAGCTTTCAAATCAAGAGTTAAAGACTTACAAGCAGATTCCATAAGACGTCCATCTCCATAACTGGCTCACAGAAAGTGTCTTCACTGATTGTTCTTTTTCGGGTTAAAATGGTTCTTGTCTCAATTTGTATGTTTGTAAATGTGAATTTTCTGCTGACTGTTTTGGCCAGGTCTCCCTTGGAAAAGAGGTTTTTAATCTCAACGGGATAAACCTGGTTAAATAAAAATAAATAAAATAATGTCAATAGGAAAATTTACATAACTGACAAACAAGTCCCAGATGAAGATGAATACAGTGATGTCACATTTTCCACGTCTGAAAAATGCTCAACAAACCCTGAAATCCTCTAAAACAACTATTTGAAAGAGCATGCCTCAAAAAGAAGGAAATACATTCCTCCAGTTACTCATTCCATCGCTCCACTTCATCTGAAAGTGATGAAACATGCCTTCAACCACAGCGTCCTAATGAGGACAATGTGACAGTAATCATTTAGATCATAAAACTAAAGATTCACTCCCCAATTGAAATGAATTGTTATATAATCATTTAGCTGACAAGAGTGCTAGAGTCACTTGTCAAAAGGGACTGAATCAATCAGTGGGGCGATGGCCAGTGACGCCCGCCATATTTAGCTTGTGGTTCCACTATCAACGCAGCGCGACTGTGTCCTTTCAGCATTCGATGCTTTCGTGACAGCAGATGACTCACGGCAGCAGAATGTGATGGAGCAGGGAGAAAAAAATCACTCGCAATTACACTGTTAACTTCATGGGGATGACTATAGTAAACATGCCATTTTCGAAATACGTTTATAGGCCACTTGAGGGACATCCATCTGCTGGAATCGGAGAAGACAATGTGGAATAAAGCCCCGAAACATCTTGAGAATGTGATCTAGTTTCTCTGCTTGTACAAGTACAAAAACACAAAATGAGAAACTATTAAAGACAGCCGCCAATATATCCTTGCAGTGGCACTGTGTTTGCATGTGAATATAATTTAGTTATTTATAGTAAGAAAAGTAATTTATTACCCTTACACGCACACACACACACACACACACACACACACACACACACACAGCAACAAAATGTTTCGGTAACAAGGTGGTAAGAAGGTTGCAGTTAAAATCCCCAGAAGGGAATTTGCAGGTGGGGAAACTGCTTACTTAATGTTGACACAATCTACCCACAAACATGGAGCTGCTCAGTGGTCGTGACTGACTGATGATTCTCAAGTAATTAGGGTTTTAGGGCCAATTTGTTACGTGAGCATCTTTTGCATATATCATAGTTTGTTAGTGTGACTTAGAGAAAGGTATTTTGAAACCAAGTAAAACCTACACCCACACGGAGAACAGATTGCAGCAGGAAATTTCTATAAATATCTGAGAGGTCAGATATTTATTGGCCAAGAGCAGAAAATAAACGATATCGCGGTGGATGGTTGATAGTGTTGTTGATCAATGTCGATGACTTCTCTGCCAGGTGCTGAGATTTTTGGCTTTCAAAATTTCTTCTCAGTCCTGCACCCCACCCACTAGAATTTCTAGGACTCTCTAAATCGATCCCTGACATACTTGCACTTTCAACGCCACAATGAAAATGAGAAATCATCACCAGACACGACAGCGGTAAAATGCAAATATGCGTCAGCTGCAGGTCAAAAGGTACATTTGGCCTTAATCCTTCATGGCGTACATTCAACAAGGTGCTGGGAAACATTCCTCAGAGATTTTGGTCCATATTAACATGATAGCAGCAAGCATTCGCTGCACATTTCTCAGCTGCAAATCCACAATGTTCCACCTAGGGTCGTCACGATACCAGAAGTTCAAAGTCGATACCCAGGAATATATAAATATATTATATGTATTCAGCTACAGTCTTGTTTATTTCCTGTGTTTCTGGTGACTGCAACATATATTTGTTGCTGATCAAATAGAGTTGGTAGAGCAGGCTGCATCTGTTTCTGTCTAGTATCTGGTTGACAGACGTTATTGTGTTATCCTGTTAAATTTAGAGGTGTTAAATTTAGATCTGTGAGTCAGTGTGCTGAATCATGGATCTCTGGGTCAATCACCAAACTGATCCGGGTGACATGAGTCACTTAAGCCAGTGCCCCCCAGGGTATCAAAATCCTATCTGTAAAACGTGATATATAAATATATATACTGTAATAAACAGAACAAGCCATTGTCTTGGGGACAACAGTGTGTCTTTGAAGACATGTGCAATGTCCCACTGCAGCATAGAATTGCAGGATTTGACGTTCCCTCTACAGAAACTGGGCGCATGTATGCCATCAAAAAAGATGAGCACAACAGAGCAGAGATGTACATTAGACAATTTGTAAAGTGACTGCCAAATTAATGAATGTGACGAAGGAATTGGATCTAAAAGAAAATGTGTGATCCCTCATAATGAGCATAGAGACAAACTGTTATTCAATGCCAAACTTTGGAGACTTTTCTATTGTAATGTAAAATCTTTATGCTCAAATTAAGATTATTATTTTATTTGGTTGTGTAATCTGTGTGTATGTATATACATATATATATATACATATATAAGTATTGCAAAATGTACAGTCTTCAATATTATGCTATCATATGTTTATTATATATATATATATATATATATATATACTGTTTATATGATTTATTTATTTATCAGTAGCATTTAGTCACATGTAAGTCTTTGGTAAATGGTAAAAAACACAATTGCTGTTAGGACATGCAGTACCAAAAACGGCCACAAAAACCCCACCAATATCAGGATTTTAAAAAAATCACTGCGACAAAATGAGGCAAAACACCCTCCTGATTTTTTAATATGATTTTAACAGAATATGATCTTTCAAAAAAAGTAAGTTTGGACCTGATACTTTTTTGGAATATGACTCTGAAGTTGGGCAAAGATGTGTTTACTTCCATTTTTGAGCCTTAATATCTGTGAAATTAATAATCTAAGAGAGACCGTATTTTGTAGAATGTTTAAGCTAACACCAGAGATAGAGGCAGACGTGATAGAAGTCTTTTATCTGCAAAAATGGGAGCTCAGCCACTCTTCAAATGTACTACTTTATTTCAACAAGCCACATTTTAAGTACCTACCATACAAGGTTATCATTGAGCTACACCCCTGATATTCCATGTCTGGAGATGACCGTGATGGTCACATAGATGGAGCTGAGCATCGACATAATGCAATTTGTTAATACAAATGATTTACAATTCAATACGGATAAAAAAAACTCACATTTGGGATTTCATCACAGTTTTGATCACAGTTGGGTTGAACACGGATATGTTGTTCACCACGTGTCATTATCAAGGATCCCAGGATATCAGGGATCGGCGACTAGACAGCATTAATGTCACTCTCCTTTTATATTTTTACTGAACATCGGCCGATAACAATCAGCAGCAAAGTTTTAACTGAACATCTGGTGTATGATAAAGTCAAAAGGTATGAAACTGTGAGTACTGTATAAACCACTGAAATCATAACCATTTTTCATCTGTGTTGGTTTCTTTGCGATTCATGAATCATGGATGAGCAGACAGACACCACTCTTTTGGGAAATATTGACAGTGCTTTTAAGCAGGGAATGTCAAAGCCTATTGCAAAATAGTCAGAACATCAGATTAACTAACATCTGTGGCTTGAAAATGTGTGAGGATTTCTGGCCTTCAAAAGTTACCAACTGGTTTGTTTTGGAACAAAATGACCCCCACTGATATCCTGACACGCTACGCACATTTTCAGCTGCCTAATAATGGAACACCACGCTAAGACGAAGCTGCTAGCAAATCATTTTAGCCTTGAAGGATTTCAGTGTTCACGCAACATCAAAATATGCACAGTCTGTGTCATCTTGTGGAGATTCACCTATGAAAGGCTGTGAAATCTCCCAAAAAGCACACCAGATGGATACCACAGGACGCATACGCTTGGCAGTCAGACGGCAAATGGCAGTGAGAAGTAACTGTAACCAGTCAGAAACAATTACACATGATGTCTTTGGTACAAAGAGTGAAGTGAGGCGAAAGGCATTAAATATGGTTCCAGCATTCTCTGCAGAAGAATAGGCCATCTTCTCTTTATGTATCACTTTGCATTTCATGTGTAAAGTTTGACATCTGGACACTAATCGCTTCCACCGCCCAGATGAAAGGAGAGATTTATCTATCTAGAGCATTACATAGAGCAGCACAGTGGAATGCAGATCTTATTTAGTAATTTCTCTCATGAAACAAGACTTATAGAGACTGTCTAATTATGATATAACTTGCTTCAGTTTAATTTTGCCAGCATTTATTTGTTTTTGTGCACATATGCATGAGGGTACGTACTGCTGGTCGTGCAGATTTAAAACTGCACTACATTCAAGAAAAAAAAACCCTGCAATGAGTAGCGCCTGGGATGTTTCAGCTATCAGCTGCTGTGTGTTGACTTGACATTTGAAAAGTGAAAAAAAGACATTGAATTATGTGCATTTATATCAACTGGCTTGGCCCGATAGGCCAAAGCATAGTTTTGCAGAAAAAGTAGGGCTGGTTGATAATTCAATATGATCATTTTTGGCTAAACCACAGAGGGCCGCACATTAGTCGCTCTGTGGCTGAGAAAGAAAGAAAGAAAGAAAGTCAGTCAGTCGTGATGTAAGTTGCACCACTGGTAAGTTGAGTGTACTACTTCACCAAGGGATGTTGCTCATGAAGCTGCGAACACAGTCGTCTGAGGGAATCAGAGCCAACATAAAACAGTCGCATTCAAGACTCGACACAGACACACAGACATCCTTCACTGCTGTGTTTGTAATGTTAAATTTGTTGACTTCTTGCTGGAGAATTGTTCTTTCATGTCAGTACTGGCTATATTTCATGTTGTCCGGAGATGAGATGGGATGATTCTCTGTACGCTCATCCCCTTTCACTTGTCACATAGAAATGTCAGCTACTCCTGGGCAAACTCATGATCGTAGGTGAGAATTTGAAAGTAAGCAAAACACCTTTGTTGCATCAGTCAGATATAATGTCCATGACTCCACTGATAACATGAAGCCTGCTGTCAATATCAAGAAATTAAGAACAGCCCTTGAAAAATACTCAAACTCAAAATGCCAAAAATACATTACTTTAACAGTCGATGAGGTCAGAAAGTGATTGTTATAGAGTCTCAACAATACTGGAAGAGAAATCTGGACTCCCTACACATGCATCACGTGACACAAGTTTTAGTTTATATTCTGACAAAAGGTTCTGCAATGCCTCATCCGGCTCTGATGGACTAGTCTATCAGGGCAGCTGTTGAGACATGGCTTTTTGAGTTTATGCGCTAGTATTCCCATGGCAAACTTCTCAGGATTCTCAGGTCCCACATGGTGTAAAGCTGAACCTCACACACATAAGCTGCTCTCCTACTGGGCAGGAAAAGCAATATTTTCATGAGATCTTGAGAAAACGTGAGAACCAACCGGTTGGGGTCTTTGATGATCTATCAAACGGATCCTGGTTCTTGTTGTCATGATTTGGTTCAGTCTATTCTCCATTCACACCTTTTCATGATTTTGTGAAAAAGAAAATGTGTCACCATATCTTGGTGTTTATTCCAGTGCATTTTACAAGTTTTGTTACAAAGATATTTTTGCTTGGGTATCAGACGTAAAGACGTCAGAAACTTGAAACTTGGTGTTTGAGAGATGAGAAATCAAACTGATACTAATGATTTAACACTTGACTTGAGCCAATTGAAGACAATATCAACTATTGGCGATTTAAAAGTCATCATAGATACCAGTGGGTATTTCAAGATTATTTATTTATTTGACAATGGGACAGAATGAAAATCTCTGAACCCATCAGCTATCGTCTAATGGTAATTTAGTGTTATAGGCTTAAAAAACAACAAAAAACAGCCTAACTAAGGGTAAACGGGATACTTGTAAAACAATCTGCTCATAGACATCTTCCCGCAACCCAATTTTCCTGTCTCAAGTTACTAATCAGAGGAAGTCTCGGCCCGGATTTCCGTTATGGCTGTATCCAGACTACACCGGAACCCCAGTACAGTTGGCTCCTGCAGCTCAAGCATGGCTCTGTGCCATCGGCATGTGAATGAGTGTGAATGAGTTAGATTAGATCAGCTCCTGATGTGCAGGTGGCTCTTCTTCCATCAAGTGACTAGACTGAATGTAGTGTAATGTAATGCATCTCTGTTTTTTTATTTAAATATAATGAGAATTTTGCCTTCAAATCATTCATACCAATTCTTATTTGTAAAAAGACTGCATCGATGTAGAATAGATCAGCAAAGCATTGCATGAAAGAATATTTCTCCCACCTCTAGTTGCTACTAGGTTGCTAGGTAGAGAGAAGCACGCAGACAGAGACATGCAGATGGAGGGGAAATATGGCAAAAATCAAGAAAGATGATTGTGAAAGTCTTCCGAGCAGAGTGGACAAAAGAAGGGGAGGACACTGTATAAAAAGACAAACATTTTTTTCTCACTCTCTGAAGTTAAATCAGACTAAACTTCTCCTGTTTTAGGTCAGTTAGGACTCCCAAAATTATTTCTATTTGCTAAATGCCACAATAATGAGAGAGATAATTTATTAGATATTGTTCTATTACTTTATTTGAAGTCAAAAGTTTACATACACAAATATTAATATGTCTTTAAACAATGCTGGAAAGCCCAGATGATGATGTCATGGCTTTGGAAGCTTCTGATAGGTTAACTGACACCATCTGAGTTAATTGGAGGCACACCTGGGGAAGTATTTAAGGCTGTGGCTGCTTCCTTGTTTGACAACATGGGAAAATCAAAAGAAATCAGCCAAGATAACAGAGAATCATAAGAGAATTGTGGAGCTCCACAAGTCTGATTCATGCTTGGGTACAATTTCCAGATGCTTGACATTGCCACGTTCATCTGTTCAAACAATTATACACGCAAGTATAAACACCATGGGAATGTCCAGCCATCATACCGCTCAGGAAGGAGAAGGGATGAACGTGTTTTGCTACGAAACGTGTGAATCAACCCCAGAACAAAAGCTAAAGACCTTGTGAAGATGCTGGCTGAAGCTGGTAAGAGAAAGTCATTTTCCACAGAGAAGTGAGTCCTGTACCGACATGGGCTGAAAGGCTACTCAGTGAGGAAGAAGCCATTACTCCAAAAGAAACAAAAAAAGCCAGATTACAGTTTGCAAATGCACATAGGGACAAAGACGTTAATTGTTGGAGACATGTCCTGTGGTCTGAGAACACCATCCCGACGGTGAAGCATAGGGGTAGCAGCATCATGTTGTGGGGCTGTTTTGCTACAGGAGGAACTGGTGCACTTCATAAAAAAAGATGGCATCATGAGGAAAGAACATTGTGTGGAATTATTTCAAGACATCAGCCAGGAAGTTAAAGCTTTGGCACAGATGGGTCTTCCAAATGGACAACGATCATAAGCATACTGCCAAAATAGTTAAAAAGTGGCTTGAGCCCTGATCTCCATCCCATAGAAAATGTGTCAGCAGATCTGAAAAGGCGAATGCCAGCGAGGCGGCCTACAAACCTGACTCGGTTACACCAGTTCTGTCAGGAGGAATGGGCCAGAATTCTGGCAAACTATTGTTGGAAGCTTGTGGAAGGATACCCAAAACGTTTGACCCAAATCATACAGTTTAAAGGCAATGCTTCCAAATACTAAGGGAATGTAAACTTCTAACTTTAAAAGTAATTAAAAATTCTCTGAGATATTCTCTCTCTAAGTTTTGTGGCATTTATAGAATATGAAGGAAATAATTTTAGTAATCCTAAATGACCTAAAACAGGAGACGTTTAGTCTGATTTAACTTCAGACAGTGGGAAAAAAAAGGTTTATGCATCTTTTGATACGGTGTATGTAAACTTCTGATTTCAACTGTATGTATAAAATATCTGATCAGTTTGTCTCCAACTGATAATGATTTCCGGCTGTAATTGGTAAATATCAGACCCTGGATACTTCCAAACAAAACAACACATACTGTGATTTTCCATTGTTTGGAAAGGAGGTAGGAGGAATGTTTGGGCCTCATTTAGTGCACATCACACGCATATCAAGGGAGTATTCTCTTTCAGAACCAACAAGAGCAGAGTTAGCAAAGCTCCTATCATTTCAGCATTTCTATCTCAGTAGTAATACAACACAGGATGAAATATGCAACTGTAAATAGACACTGAATATCTAATAATATCAGATAATGGGTGCCTGCCAATGTTGAGTTCACATCCTGCTCTACTGACCCCTGACCGTGGAAATAAATCAAAGCTTCATCTGTCCTCCAACCAAACACCATATTGTCTTCATTTATTGGATATGTAATGCAAAAGCTATTCTTGCAGCAAGTCCAGAGAAAAAGATCTTGGCTTACTGATATGGATACAAAAACATTTATCAAAGTCATAGTGACCTATGACTCGATCATGATCGTGAGTGCACTCTGTTTTGGAATAATGAAATTCTGCAGCATGAGGCATCTAATTTAAGAACGGGAAAGGATCGTGTCAAAACACAGATCACTGAATCATCTTTTTGGCCAATGGAGTACGTGTTGTTGTAGTGACGGCACTGTTTATCTCTTTGAGGTATCCAAATGCATTACTCATGTGAATCTATAGACCCATCAAAACTTGTTGTACCAATGTGTTTTGTAAAGTCATATCAAAACAAACCTGACATTGGCACAACGGCTGACAGAAATTTAGCCTACAGACAAAGTGGGGATGATGATTGTGGGTGTTGGTAGTAGATGTAATCTAGCCTGGGATTGCATCAGCTCTATGCAGGTCAACACAAGTTGGAGGCAAAGGATGTAGAACAAACTGGGAAGGACTGACAGTGATTTTAATCTGTCAACTGTCAAAACACGAGAACATTAATTGTGCAATGTTCGAACAATCACACCTGTAGTTCAGTTCATCTGGTTCGGGACCAAGGGAGGTTTTGATTTATTATTGTCTTTTAGTTTAAGTCCTGTTCATGTTCATAACCAAAATCTGTGCACATCAAGTCATTAAGTTACTACTAACAGATCATTCTGGTCCTTCATCAGTATCTCTTTTGTTTAGACCATCAAGAAAACAATATTTAAACTAAACTTGGATATCTACTGTAGTCTTCCCAAGAGGTTTAAAAATAGAAACTTGACAGACATAAAAAAAATGCCATTTATCTTCAGTCTAGATAGATAAGTATTGTTTATGTAAGTAATATATTTAACAACACAATCAATAAAATATTAACATGGTAGTTTTCCTTGACAGTTGCCTGTTATACATAGCAGCGGTCTGTTATACAAAAATATCAGACCTCCGAATGTTGGGAAGGCCCGTTCAACTGAATGGAGCATTCTACAGCGTTTGAAGAGCTGTGTAATAATATGTAAAAGTTATAAAGGTAATATGCCTTTACCCAGATTAGTATGGCTATTAGCATGTGGCGGCATAGATAGCAACGTTGATGTTTACAGGCTAATTTCAATTGATTTCCCTCCTGAAACCTCACTTTCGCTCCTTTCCTCGGCTTGGATCACGACAGCCAAACACGGCATCTCTCTGCCGCAGGCAGCGTCTGAATGGCAGGTGAAGGGAGGCAAACTCACATGCCCAAAGTTAACTGGCCAGCCACTACAGTAAAACTCTCTAAATATAGGCTATCATATAAAATGCTTAGCTATAAGCCAATGGCCAAAAACACTGTGGGCCCCCCAGGCAACTGCTTTTTTTCTTCTTTTATTTAACCGGCCATACCGGGCTGGCCCACTGACGACGTGGCCCACCGGGATAACTCTCGGCACTCCCGATGGCCAATCCGCCCCTGCCATCACCTGAAATATTTGTCCTCACTTTACCTCATCTAAAAGCTCATTTTAGTCATGAAAAAACTAAATTAAGAATCAGTTAATTGCAAAACGAAGATCGTTGGCAACATCAAAACAAAATAACGCAATTAAACACTCCATTTAACACTGTAAAGTTTCTTTGAATATTAATCAATTACTTTTCCAAGTATTTATCAGTCACTTCCACATGAACCGCCCTTCAGATGGGCATTAAATTAGATCCACCATACAGCACTTACTTAAAAAGAAAATAAAACACATTTCAAGCTGGTTGCTGATGGCAATGTAGCATTTAAAAGGCTATTCCTTAAACAGAGTCCGGCTCAGTGCTCACACCGCAAAAATGCACTGTTACATCACTTCCAGAGAACAATGAGGACATAACAGCATCTCAGATCTATTTTAAAGGAGTATTTTCCAGTCAAGCAGCAACAAACACAAAAACTCAGGGTCCAAGGTCAATTTTTGACTCTTCAGATTAATTAAAGGTAAGCCATTGATACAATTTATCAATTTAATCAAAGGCTTATTATTTGATCAAATTAAAATCTTTAAGAGTTTGGGGTTACGTTGGATACAATGTTCAGTCAGCAGAAGCCAACAAGGCAGCCCTTAGTGAATTCATGTTAATCTTTACACAGAAAACTGCCCTTGTTTGAAATGCTTGGCGGTAACTACAGGTGACTTAGTAGCCCTCACAATGATTAGACCGGTCAACTGGAGGGGAAAAAGTTCAGTTGTCCTCTCTTAAATTGTCACAGTGCATGCAGTTGCCACAACAACAGAGTGCAATTCTGAAGATACTTAACCTTTAGTAGCCATTTAAAATCACAGATGGCTGACTCGGACCGAACAAGAGCCATCCAAACACACAATCAATTCGGTGATTAACAACGATTACATCCAACTTAACTGCCTTAGAACACGCTTGGCTCTTATGACTGCCTAAAGAACCAGTTCAGACACAAGTATCAAAAGAAAAAGAAAAAAAATATATGTGTAAATATATATCAATAAGTCTCATTTGTGTTGCCAAAAGTAAACATTTGGGGAGGGGGAGGGGGATATTTTTGGTCAATTTACACTAAATCAATTCTTTCAGCACATTCCCAAAGAGAAGTGGTGTATTAAATCAGAATTTTCACACAATCTCGAGCATTAGTCAAGTTGTTTCAGGGATTTGCTGACTCATCATAATCTCTGTATGTTTTTGGTTTGACTTTCTACATGTGGGGTGGATGGGGTTGACATGAACTGTCCCACAGTCCCTCCCACTGGCTCTGGCATTCAGGTACAGCTCCCTCCCTCCTTCTATAAAGCCTCTCATGTTAGCAGTGTAAACGTCAGACTACAACTCATGGTAAACTCTTTACAACCTCAGATATAAAAAAAATAAAATTAAAAACTTATTCTGCTAAACAGTACACAACACACTTGGATGTGTATCATCAATTCTCTGCATTGAGTTACAAGCTCAAGTCTGAGGTAAGTAACTTTTTCCACTTTTTTAATTGAAGACTATGTTTAAAAGATTGCTCAAGAATTCTTCAGGTATTCGAAAACATACATTAATTTGGGATATCAGTTTGATGGACTAGGAGTTGATGAAAGATTTTATTTTTGTTCAGTTGTTTGGGTGTACTGATAAACATGTTTCTTCAACAACCTACCATACAAAGCTATTAACGCTGAGTTGTAATTGACCAACCAACAGACTGAGTTGCACCCTGTTGTGCAGCTACAAAGCCTATTCGATGCTGCCTTAAATGGATCAATCACCAGTTGTGGCAGCAGTTCAGAGGTATTTTTTTTCTGTACCACTGACAGTTCCCAGCCAACATGAGATTAGCTCTGCACACTGTCATCTGCTGCTGTGTTTTCACCACCGTCCTGCCACTGGTGAAAGGTGCCACAGGAGAGCTCAACACCGGCCTGAAAAAGAGGTGAGTTGAGAGAACATTGTGTTCATTTAAAAAGAAGCCTCATCATTTCCTCCTTCAGCATTCAGATCCGGTGCTCGCTATTGAATATATATATATTCTTAAATATATATATATATTTATCTAAATCGGTCAGATTAAGAATCCCTAAATTGGTTACTACAGAATAGTGACCAACATGTTGTGAAAGTCATTTTGCAATTGAAAAATAAACTGTTCCCCAGTGGAAGTGTAACAAATCAAAGTGGCCTTTCCATACTGCAATTTCTTCTCTCAGACTCTCAGAAAAAACAAGATGATAATGCTTAATGATCGGAGAAAATTCTTGTACATAGCAACTTAAATCATCTCCCATTTTGTGTCTGTGCCTTACAATAATTCTGCCGTCACAACCTCTCACGTTGTGTCTTTGTTGCAGGTTTAAAGTATGGCTGCAGAGCCGTATGAAGAGAGACCTGTGTGACAGCGTAGTCGCAGCCAATCAGCCGCACTCTGACGTCAACGTTGGACAGCAGGACAAGAATGCAATCGTCTCATCTCCATCAAGGTAACGAGAAACGCAGCATTTTGAGAGTAATTTAGTCTCAATGGATGTCTGAGGCTCTGAATGCAGTCTGATATTATAAGATATATCACATATATTTTTAATTTAACTGAAGAATATAGATGATTTATAATCTATTGCAGCGATAAATTTACATTCATTTAGATTAAACCCGATGACTTGGGTTTAAAACCCTGTCAATTAAGAATTAACATTTAACTGGATAGCCGTCTGAAAATAGGCCATTAATGTTTGTTTTCTTTTTTCCGCTTCATGTCAGACCTAGGAGGTCAATGTCAACCAGATCATCCGGCTGCCTTCTTGTCACATGTCTGTACCAGGACCTGATCCACCAACTGCACCAGATCAACAACAAGCAAAAAGAGGCCAAAGCCCCTGGGATCAAGATCGGCTCAAAAGGCTACGGACGCCGTCGCCGCTCCCTCCCGGACGTCACTCGGCCCGCCCTCAAGAAGGGAAGACAAAGATGCAGCACTGAAGCCGGTCAGCGAGTCCGCCGACACAAAAGCACTAAAGCCTAAAGACATGCATGGAAAGGGATAAGAGAATCCTTTTTGGGCTTATTTGCACACAGCAGATCAAGATATGTCCCCTCAGAGGTTTTGTCTACAGATTTACAACAAGATATGTAGAACAGCTGCAACACCAGAGGAAGATTTGCTCAGGCCACTCTCGATGAAAGAGAGATTCCAATAATATATTTGTGCATGCTTAGGTGTGACAAGTGTGTGATTTATGGATGAATTCACGTCAGACTTGCGTGATTTGACAAGAATGTCCGTCTCTTCTTCAGCTTCCAAAGTGAGCTTAGCAGCTGAGGTATAAGACGATTCCTGAAGATCTTCTCTGAAATACTGGTGAACTGAAGAGGAACCGAGGCCGCGATGTGGGAGGATTTGTTTCCTCAAGAAACTGACATTACTGGACCCCAAGCTGCCACATGTAGGGTCTGTTCACATGTGAACTGGTGGTGGTGACCTGCTTGTGAAGTGCAATTAATACAATATGTACTGCTATATTCAAAATATCTAATTATCAGCTTGTATATAATAAGGATATATAAAGCTACCTTATATTTAAAGCATACAACTATATTTTTTATACAGCCAAAACACATTAAACACACCTCTTTTGGTATTTTTAACTTCAATGAAGTATGTATGTAAATGGTGCAAATTATTATCCTGATTCACATGAAGCATACAGCTTCATGTGAATTAAGCATCTTTTCATTGAGTTATGTTATATTTTTGTTATTGTGATGATTATATATTACTGGAATTTAATAGCATTAGAGATGTTTTAGTGACGTTTGTTTGGATGGTCTGACACAGCAGCTCAAGTGCAAAACAGTCATACAGTTTTTGGCTGGACTCTGGATGCCATGGTGGGTGACGGCGAGCCTGAAGCAGAAGGACTGATGAGCTAATACAAGTGTTGTGCTGCCATCTAGCTTTACAGTAGAACACATGTAACAAATGCAGGCCACTGCAGCTTCAACAAAGCACTTACTGTGGTTACTCTAAACTTTTCGCCCTTAAAGCCTTTGAAATGTATCTGCTTCTTTATTTGAATGTAATAAATCCTAATTTACTTGTGATTCAGCTGAAATTACTTGACATGGTATTAGGTAACATGATTTATGGTCTTGTTGTGGTGAACGTGGCAGGAACTGTAATGATTCTCAGCTGGCTGCAACGTCCTTGTTTATGAAATAAATGAATGAATGCAACAATGAAAATAACTTGAGGAAACTTTGATGTCATTCAGTGACCCAAACTTCAAATATTCTGCATAAGTGCATCCGTGTGATCACGTTAGGCCCCAACACAGTTTATGTGCCTTGTCATTTTATGATGGCATGCGTAGTAAAATGTGATTAAATCCAGAGTCCACAATAGTTTACATTCCTTTCTAAAAATAACACCTGGTTTATCAGCTGCACGGGCCCAAGGAAACACATGTACTGAAACTAAGTTTGTCTTGGGTCAACATGTTCCTGAAATTGTGTAATCACGGCATTTCAGCTTAATTAATTATCTTTCGCTAAAAAACGGCATTTTGATGAATTGAGAGAAAGGAACAGTGTGCTCCTCCTCAAATCAGGAACACTCAAATGAGGACTAAATAATAAAGACATGAATAACTATGAAATTTGTCCACCTACGTGTGCAGTGGTCACAATTTCACCATAAATCTGGCTATTTTCATTTAAATATCCCTTTTGGAATAACTAGATTAACTATTAATTTGTGGTTTACGTCAATGACCTACTAATTTCTTCAAATGAGTATCAATATTTTCGTTGTATTTGTTTGTAGATATATTTTCTTCTTCAAACTCCATCCATAAAACACAACCTTTAAGTAACATTTTTACAGTTTTTTTCAATCGCTCACAAGCACTTACCCATACTTCAGATACTTTTTCTAAACTCTTAACACAGACTCACACCTACAAAACACAATTGGCCAAATGGATAATTTTCTTCTCAAAAACACATTTTGTAAAATATATACTAACTCTTCATTTCAAAATAGAACACATCTTCCTCTGCACACACGTACTTAAACCAAAACACTGGAAATCTGACTCAAAATGAAATTATTCTGCATTCAGTCAATCAAAGTACACCAGGTTTCAAAATACTGGCTATTCTTGACATTACAAAAACTGCATAGACTTTTATGTTACATTCAAAAGCATTCCAGTAAAAAGCAGATCAGTTTTTTTCCTTTACTTTTTACTACAGGAGATACAGTAGAAATGCTGTTTACAGTATGATACAACAGAAAAAGTTTTACAGTATTGCTTACATTGAACGAAATATCCATGAAACACACAAGAGCATTCTGAACAAAAAAACAACAGCAAAAAGCCAGATAAAAAGTTTGTCTTTTTCTGTTTGTTTCCGAAAACATCACTCCTCAAAGTCCTCCTTTCACTGTGTCATGATCTGTGTTTTTGTCATGTTCTGTGTTTCCCTGGTTTTTGATTTCCTGTTTTATTTTGTAATTTTGTCCTCGGTGTGATTTCCTGTCTCGTACTTCCTGGTCCTTGTTGTTTCCGCTGTCTTGACACCCCCACCCTCTCGTGTTGATTACCCTGCCTGCCCTAATGTGTTTCACCTGTTCCTCGTCAGCTCCCTGCCTCCCTGTGTATATAGTCTTTGGCTGCGTTTCAACAGTTTGTCTTGCCCGGAACTTGACACACTGTATAGGTGTCAGTGTAATAGAAAAGATAGCCCCTGCCACTGAGTGTAAACCAGCCCAATTTAGCCAACATAAATCAGCTGTGTGTCAATTATTCAATTGTTTGTTTATTATCAGCTGAGATATTGTTTTTGAACTGATATCATTGCAGAATCAGGTTTTATACTGTATCTAAGGTTTGGAATATTGTTTTTGCTATTGTGGGATGTTGTGTGTTAGAATTCGTAAATAATACAAAAACAATCCATAATTTTGTTGGGAGGTATAGCTTGTCTGTTAAGAAAATGTACGCATTGTGGAAGTGTGTTCACTGACTGCATATTGTGTGAAAACGACATGAAATGTGTGAATGGTATGGCCACAAAAGACCGATGCTGTGCTTATTGTGTTTAGAGTTTTGAAAATGTGACAACTGGTTGGACAAACGCTTGTTAGCAACTGAAAAAACCTGTAATACATATACATAAATACTAAGACATACAAGAACAATTTAATGTCAAGCTGCCTTTGCTTTGTTTTATTTGTTTTCTTTGAAGTTACAAGTCTTACGGGCTTGAAGTGAGTCATAACTCACGTAGGAACCAAAGTTCTGAATCGACAGACGGGGGCGGGTTTACTGAAGGGACTGTTGTTGTTTTGGACCACGCTCGCGGTACGGAGATACCTCAGTGCGCAGAGAGCGCTATTGCAAGACAGTTGTATTCTGCAAGTGTATTTTGTGCAGTACATTGAAGCGAGAATTTACGTTTAAGGAAGAACTGAAGACCTGTTTTTATTATGGTAGCGACTATTGTCCAAACAAAGCAGTCGCTGAGAGGCTGAGGACAGGGTATAAGCTGATTGTCTGACCCGCTGTACCAAACAAAGTATTCGCTGAGATCAAAAGTCCATTTATCGTTTATTATTAAAGAATATGACAACCTATCATAACGTGTTGAAAGTATAAAACAAATCAATCACAGCGATCAAAGCAAAAAACAGCGGTCAACAAAAAATACGGCCTTCCCGTAACTCACCCCCTCTCTCTCTAGTTACTGCCCTGTACCAGTGCTGGTGATTATATTAACTAGATGTTACCGCCCATATGCCCGTGACCCAATTACTGCGATATCACAAATAAACAACAACAAAAGGTAACAAAATATAACAAATAACCAAAATATAAACCACAAAATGATCTATTTCCATTCATCATAATAAATGCCTTCATGGCTCCTACACACCAGCCCCTAATTATTAATCTATCACCCAATAATTATGCACAGTAGGAGTGATGGAATAATTAAAACTAGACAGTCCACATAATCACATTACATTCCTTGTCTTCTCCGGTCTTCATGATCCTGTGAAAAAGTTAGTCAGTAGGGCCAGAGGTTACTAGCACATAGCCCTGCGATCTGTGTTCGCCACAGTCATTATCAGTCAAGTGTCAAAGTTCAGTCAGAGGTCTAGGCACTGTCATCCGTAACAGTTGCCACACATCCAACATCTGCCTCCTGCAGCAGACAGACCTTAGTTATAGGCCGGTTCAGGCAGTTACTCTTAGTTTTGATGCGCACAAAGCCCCTTTTGTCCGAAAAGGTTTGTAGGACTCGTCCTATGACCCAGGAGTTACGAGGTGCTGTGCTGTCCACTATAAGCACCAGATCTCCAGGAACAAGGTTGCGCTTTGCTCCTGACCATCGCTGCCGCTCCTCCAATTGAGGCAAGTACTCTTTAACCCATCTTTTTCAGAACAGGTCTGACATGTACTGGACCTGCTTCCATCGCCTGTGTGCATACATGTCGGCCTCCTGGAAGACTCCTAATGGCAAAGACGGTAACGTCTTCAAAAGCAGCAGGTGATTAGGCCTCAATGCTTCCAGGTCATGAGGATCCATAGAAGCCTTTGTAATCGGTCAGCCATTGATAATGGCTTCCACTTTGCAGAGAGCTGTGTGAAGTCCTTCTTCATCCAAACGTTGTTCATTCAGGGTGGAGTTGAGGACTTTACGTACTGTTCGAATTAACCTCTCCCAAGAACCTCCATGATGGGAGCCAGCTGGGGGATTAAAAGTCCATTTTATCCCTTTCTGAAGAAGGACATCATTAATCTGTGCCTGATTCCACTGCTCAATGGATGTTTTCAGTTCTTGTTCTACTCCTCTGAAATTTGTCCCATTATCTGAGCACAATTCCTGTACTTGACCACGTCTTGCTATAAAGCGCCTGAGAGCATTAATGAAGGATCCGTGTCGAGTGAAGGTGCCACTTCAATGTGGATTGCTCTTATGGCCATGCAGGTAAAAATTACCCCATACCTCTTTATGACACTTCTTCTGCTCCTCACCTCGAAAGGTCCAAAGTAGTCTACTCCTACCCGAGTAAATGTAGGTTCATCTGGAATCACCCTTTCAGATGCTAAGTCTGCCATTAGCTGAGACACTGGCTGAGAATTCAATCGTCAACAGCTCACACACTTTGACAGAACACTCCTTATGGCTGTACTAGCTTCTGAGATCCAGTATCTCTCACGGAGCTTAGACAACATATGGTTTCGCCCACCAGGTCCCACCTCTTGATGGACGTGTCTCAGCAGAAGGGTCGAGATATGTAAATCTTTTGCAAGTATTATGGGATGCTTAGCTTCTGCTGGCATAGATGAGCTGCTGAGCCGACCACCAACTCTCAGAACCCCATTCTCCATTAGTGGTCAGAGTGTGTGGATGTTACTATGACCCTTGACACTTTTGCCTTTTTCCAACATGGAGTATTCCTCTGGAAACCTCCTCCCTCCTTTGGCTAAATTTGATGATCTCCATTTCTGATTTCTCCAACTCCTCCACTGATAGACACAACTTGAAAGCATCTTTCTCCTGAATGTTTCCATATCTCTCTCCAATGAACGTTGTCGTTGTTCCACATCCAAACCAGATTGTGCAAGAGCCATATTCAATTGTCTCCTCTTCTGCCAGAGAAATGAGAGCCAAGTTTTGAATCTCAAGATCCAAGCTACAGACTTTCGCAGATGGATCCAAGAGCTGAAGTGGTGGATCATGCGAGTTACTGCGTCAGCCTCCTCACTGGTCTGTACAGCATTCACTGTGGCTTCCTTCTTGACCTCAGGGTCATCTGCTGTAAGTCCATGAACATCCTCAGGGTTGACAGGCCACTCATTCTCAGGTTGAAGAAGAAAACGAGGCCCTGACACCCATGTTCCATCCTTGACAAATGCATCACCTTTCACACCCCTGGAGGCGCGAAGGCTGGATTATTTGCCGTTCCAGCATACCTCCACTGGGTTGTGAACAGGGCTGTAAACTAGCGGTCGCCACTCGCCAAATGTGACTAAAATATTCCCCTGGCGACTTAATTTTGGAGGGATACATGCCACTGGGGCGGGTAAATGTTTGTCCCGATGGTCGTGCTCTTGCAATAAATTATGCATGATATAACAAAACATTGTAGTAGCTGTAAACTGATAAATTATGACGGTGGCAAACGTCAAGCTAAACCGGTGATTTGTTGTGTATCACACTGAAGTAGCTTCACCGCTGTAGAAAATAGTTCCTCCGAAGCAACGTAGCGTGCGCGTTACCGCTCTTTAAAAGTTTAAAAGTGAGTGACGCCTGGTTCACACCGGCCGCGGAAGCGCCGCGAATAGGCGCGTAGCGGAGCCCGCTTCCTTTCGGCACCCCTGTTAAGCGATAGTGTAGTTCACACACCAGACGCCGTGAAGCGATCGTTTCGGCGTCTGCTCTATTTTTTGCGCGTGCCGCGAGCGAACGCATCAGTTCTGGCAGTAAATCATACAAAGAATCACGAGACAATCCGGTCAATTTTCAAAATAAAATACTGCGATTGACAAATGCGATCATATTTGTGTATCTCAACTTGCACTGGGAAACAGGAAGAGAAAATACATTTAATAAATGTGAAAAGTAGATAAACAAATATGTGTATTTCAACGGTATATCTGCTCTCTCTCTCTCAATTTGCAATGTTTGAGATAAAATGAATGAAATTCAATTAATAATATTAAAATGTATTTCTAAATAATACTTTGGCCTCTTTTCTAAGCATGTACTGCTCTATAATACTGTTATCTCAATGAAAAGTACTGAAACGGATGTATATGCAACAAAAGGAGGCAATTTATCATTTGGCCGTGTAGCGGTGCGGCTTCCCCGCTACCACTGGCGCAGCTGAGCTGAACGGGACTGACACTGGGATTTATTATATTGGCGCGGACGTAGCGTCCCGGCGCACACACGAACATGACGTGTGTGTGCGCATTCAGAACGCTGCCTGCAACACAAACATAAGGCACAACATTACGGACAACTGTTGAGGAAACACGGTGCAAACATTTCCCGAGCATGGACAAAGACGATGAAACACTCACGCTGCAGTTGCGCTGGCTTCCGGACGCTGTGAAAGGACCCGACGGGAAGTCAGGAGGAACTTTGTGTAGTGGGGGGTGTGACGTCAGAGATGTGCGGGGTTCAAGTGTGTGGGATGAGAGGGGTGTTTTTGGCGTTGTGTGTTAGGGGAATATTTAAGGGGGATAGAAATTGGGGTATAAGGTGTTGACTCTGTTTGGTGATGTTTTAAACCGACATGTACGTTTTTAGAGATAATTGATTTTTGATGGGAATGGTTCAGCTCATAGGTGATATAGGCTGGGCCTAAACAGGTCTAGGTGAGAGAGAGGTCTGAGGTGAGCGAGCCAGCACCTAGGCCATGGACAGAAGGAGTCTGATTTTTAAGTCTAAGTTTGAGTGTTAATTGAGAAGGGTTTTGGAGTTTTTGTTTATTTCATTTCATTGTTTTTTTTTCCTCCTGACATGGCATATTGAAAATGAATAAATTCAACTGTTTTGGGCCAAACATCTGTCGCACTGCCTCCAGTCTTTCCACCGCCGCAAGGTCAGCCCGACTACAGGCCGGTAAAAAATTTACTTGGCCGGTAGATTCTTTCATCTACCGGTCCCCTTGGCAGGTGAGCCAAAAAGTTAGTTTACAGCCCTGGTTGTGAAGCCGTGCAAATTTGTGTGACACGGTTGGCAACAAAGACTTTTACCTCTACAAGACAATGCGACTGGCCATGGTGGCTGCGATAAGCTCCATTCGGGGGATGGTAGCAGGTTTCAATGGTGCCACCCTTGCCTTTCCCATGACAAAAGCACTGTGCACGTGTGAGTGTGCATTTCGTGACAGCAGGTAAGGTGGTTACAAGATACTGAATCGAGGCTGCACGGTGGTGTAGTGGGTAGCACTGTCTCCTCACAGCAAGAGGATCCCGGATTCAATTCCCGGGTCGGCCCGGGCTCCTTCTGTGTGGAGTTTGCATGTTCTCCCCGTACAAGCGTGGGTTTTCTCTGGCTTCCTCCCACAGTCCAAAGACATGCAGGATGGGGATAGGTTCATTGATGACTCTAAATTGCCCGTAGGTGTGAATGTGAGAGTGAATGGTGGTCTGTCTCTAAATGTTGGCCCTGCGATAGACTGGCGACCTGTCCAGGGTGAACCCTGCCTTTGCCCAATGACAGCTGGGATCGGCTCCAGCCCCCAAGTCATGTGACCCAGTGACAAACCAGCATCCAATTGTCTTACTTAACGGGTTTGATTAAACAAAGAAAATAATGGTTAAAAAAAAAAACTTAAGTTCTGTAATGCTCAAGAGGTTCACAAATCGTCTAGCAGCAATTTCTGTTCAAGTATATTAAAAAGCTTGAAAACAGGTAAGCAGTTGATCAATTGCATTGTTAAATGGATGTCTACCCTCTGTTTTTGTGTGTAAATATAGGTTCCAAAGAAAACACTCCAAAGTGAAATAGTTCCAATATAATGTGGAGCTGGTGGTACCTCTAAAGGGTTTTCTTTTAAGAAAAGCTTTGGATTCCATCCAGTGGACAAACAGCAACGCCCTTGATCTGGTCTATTCCATCCATCCATAAATTAACATTGTGGTTGATAAAATCTCTATGACATCACCCGTGTGCAAAATCAGTAGTTCACAAGGTCAGAATTTCAGAAGTGCATAGCAACGGTAACCAAGGACTAAGGAGGGGGAAGTGGAGTGTGTGTGTGTGTGTGTGTGGGGGGGGGGGGGGTTGCCTAGTTACCCTTAGAATGTTTATGGATCAAAGCCATCAAAGCCATCAAAGCCCAGTCATCAGTGATGTCACAAAGAAAATCTATAAATAAAATGTTACAACTGACATCACCAGCAATTCTTCAAACTCATTGAAGGCTTCAACAGAGAGGCACAACTTTTCTAGGCTCCAAGCAAACCACTTTCTTTTCATTTGTTCCCACAACGCCAAAGGTACAAAATCGCCAGATGCAAACTGAGGCCGTGGCCGAAAAATTGACGGTCATGAAAGACCAGAAACGGTATGCAGAGGACGAGGGAAAAAATCTGACTTTGGTGGACAAATGGGAGAAGATGAATAAAGACGGCAAAGCACAAGTGCTGAGAAATCGCAAAATGCAAACTGAGGCCGTGGCTGAAAAACTGCCGGTCATAACAGAACAGAAACAATATGCGGAGGACGTGGGAAAAAATCTGACTTTGGAGGACAAATGGGAGAAAGTCATCAAAGACAGCAAAGCACAAGTGGTGAGGAATCGCCAGATGCAAACTGAGGCCGTGGCCGAAAAATTGACGGTCATGAAAGACCAGAAACGGTATGCAGAGGACGAGGGAAAAAATCTGACTTTGGTGGACAATTGGGACAAGGTGATCAAAGACAGCAAAGCACAAGTGGTGAGGAATCGCCAGATGCAAACTGAGGCCGTGGCCGAAAAATTGACGGTCATGAAAGACCAGAAACGGTATGCAGAGGACGAGGGAAAAAATCTGACTTTGGTGGACAATTGGAGAATTTGATCAAAGACAGCAAAGCACAAGTGGTGAGGAATCGCCAGATGCAAACTGAGGCCGTGGCCGAAAAATTGACGGTCATGAAAGACCAGAAACGGTATGCAGAGGACGAGGGAAAAAATCTGACTTTGGTGGACAAATGGGACAAGGTGATCAAAGACAGCAAAGCACAAGTGGTGAGGAATCGCCAGATGCAAACTGAGGCCGTGGCCGAAAAATTGACGGTCATGAAAGACCAGAAACGGTATGCAGAGGACGTGGGAAAAAATCTGACTTTGGTGGACAATATGGACAATTTGATCAAAGACAGAAAAGCACAAGTGGTGAGGAATCGCCAGATGCGAACTGAGGCCGTGGCCGAAAAATTGACGGTCATGAAAGACCAGAAACGGTATGCAGAGGACGAGGGAAAAAATCTGACTTTGGTGGACAATTGGGACAAGGTGATCAAAGACAGAAAAGCACAAGTGGTGAGGAATCGCCAGATGCAAACTGAGGCCGTGGCCGAAAAATTGACGGTCATGAAAGACCAGAAACGGTATGCAGAGGACGAGGGAAAAAATCTGACTTTGGTGGACAATATGGACAATTTGATCAAAGACAGAAAAGCACAAGTGGTGAGGAATCGCCAGATGCGAACTGAGGCCGTGGCCGAAAAATTGACGGTCATGAAAGACCAGAAACGGTATGCAGAGGACGAGGGAAAAAATCTGACTTTGGTGGACAATTGGACAAGTTGATCAAAGACAGCAAAGCACAAGTGGTGAGGAATCGCCAGATGCAAACTGAGGCCGTGGCCGAAAAATTGACGGTCATGAAAGACCAGAAACGGTATGCAGAGGACGATGGGAAAAAATCTGACTTTGGTGGACAATATGGGACAAGGTGATCAAAGACAGAAAAGCACAAGTGGTGAGGAATCGCCAGATGCGAACTGAGGCCGTGGCCGAAAAATTGACGGTCATGAAAGACCAGAAACGGTATGCAGAGGACGAGGGAAAAAATCTGACTTTGGTGGACAATTGGACAAGGTGATCAAAACAGCAAAGCACAAGTGGTGAGGAATCGCCAGATGCGAACTGAGGCCGTGGCCGAAAAATTGACGGTCATGAAAGACCAGAAACGGTATGCAGAGGACGTGGGAAAAAATCTGACTTTGGTGGACAATATGGGACAAGGTTGATCAAAGACAGAGAAAGCACAAGTGGTGAGGAATCGCCAGATGCGAACTGAGGCCGTGGCCGAAAAATTGACGGTCATGAAAGACCAGAAACGGTATGCAGAGGACGAGGGAAAAAATCTGACTTTGGTGGACAATTGGGACAAGGTGATCAAAGACAGAAAAGCACAAGTGGTGAGGAATCGCCAGATGCAAACTGAGGCCGTGGCCGAAAAATTGACGGTCATGAAAGACCAGAAACGGTATGCAGAGGACGTGGGAAAAAATCTGACTTTGTTGGACAATATGGACAATTTGATCAAAGACAGAAAAGCACAAGTGGTGAGGAATCGCCAGATGCGAACTGAGGCCGTGGCCGAAAAATTGACGGTCATGAAAGACCAGAAACGGTATGCAGAGGACGAGGGAAAAAATCTGACTTTGGTGGACAATTGGGACAAGGTGATCAAAGACAGCAAAGCACAAGTGGTGAGGAATCGCCAGATGCAAACTGAGGCCGTGGCCGAAAAATTGACGGTCATGAAAGACCAGAAACGGTATGCAGAGGACGTGGGAAAAAATCTGACTTTGGTGGACAATATGGACAATTTGATCAAAGACAGAAAAGCACAAGTGGTGAGGAATCGCCAGATGCGAACTGAGGCCGTGGCCGAAAAATTGACGGTCATGAAAGACCAGAAACGGTATGCAGAGGACGAGGGAAAAAATCTGACTTTGGTGGACAATATGGACAATTTGATCAAAGACAGAAAAGCACAAGTGGTGAGGAATCGCCAGATGCGAACTGAGGCCGTGGCCGAAAAATTGACGGTCATGAAAGACCAGAAACGGTATGCAGAGGACGAGGGAAAAAATCTGACTTTGGTGGATAATTGGGACAAGGTGATCAAAGACAGAAAAGCACAAGTGGTGAGGAATCGCCAGATGCAAACTGAGGCCGTGGCCGAAAAATTGACGGTCATGAACAGAACAGAAACGGTATGCATGAGGACGAGGGAAAAAATCTGACTTTGGTGGACAATTGGGAGAAAGGTGATCAAAGACAGAAGAAGCACAAGTGGTGAGGAATCGCCAGATGCAAACTGAGGCCGTGGCCGAAAAATTGCCGGTCATGAAAGACCAGAAACGGTATGCAGAGGACGAGGGAAAAAATCTGACTTTGGTGGACAATTGGGACAAGGTGATCAAAGACAGAAAAGCACAAGTGGTGAGGAATCGCCAGATGCAAACTGAGGCCGTGGCCGAAAAATTGCCGGTCATGAAAGACCAGAAACGGTATGCAGAGGACGAGGGAAAAAATCTGACTTTGGTGGACAATTGGGACAAGGTGATCAAAGACAGAAAAGCACAAGTGGTGAGGAATCGCCAGATGCGAACTGAGGCCGTGGCCGAAAAATTGACGGTCATGAAAGACCAGAAACGGTATGCAGAGGACGAAGGAAAAAATCTGACTTTGGTGGACAATTGGGACAAGGTGATCAAAGACAGAAAAGCACAAGTGGTGAGGAATCGCCAGATGCGAACTGAGGCCGTGGCCGAAAAATTGACGGTCATGAAAGACCAGAAACGGTATGCAGAGGACGAGGGAAAAAATCTGACTTTGGTGGACAATTGGGAAAGGTGATCAAAGACAGAAAAGCACAAGTGGTGAGGAATCGCCAGATGCAAACTGAGGCCGTGGCCGAAAAATTGACGGTCATGAAAGACCAGAAACGGTATGCAGAGGACGAGGGAAAAAATCTGACTTTGGTGGACAAACACGGCAAACTGAGGCCGTGGCCGAAAAATTGATGGTCATGAAAGACCAGACTCCACGACCAGACACTGGTCCAGCATCCACCAAGGGTCCAGCATCCACCACTGGTTGATCTGCATCCAACCAAGTTCCCACCGATTTCCAACAGAGGTGCACCCTCCGAGGAAAAAATGGTGAGATAAAGTCCAGATTATCCACAGTGCTACCCCAGAACATGAAGGGGTCAAGGCGGCCCATCAAGCTGATTCCCTAGACGCCTTAAATTGAGATCCATGCTCTCTGTATGAATGGGGTTTCTCCGTGTGCTCCGGTTTCCCCTGTTAAGTTTGGTTAATTGACAACAAATGATCAAACTACACACAAAAAAACATTCCTATTTCCTTCTTTCAGGAGACCATGAATGATTAGCAGCCAGGTTCTGGTTCAGGTCAGAACAAACAGTATGGGTTTCATGGTCTTCTCATGTTTGGGTTTTCTCCGTGTGCTACGGTTTCCCCAGTTTAATTAGGTTAATTGGCAACAAATGATCTAACTACACACACAAAAAAAATCCCCTTTTCTCTCTGTCTTCTTTATATGTTGTCTTGTTCTTCTATTTCCTTCTTTCAGGAGACCATGAATGATTAGCAGCCAGGTTCTGGTTCAGGTCAGAACAAACAGTATGGGTTTCATGGTCTTCTCATGTTTGGGTTTTCTCCGTGTGCTACGGTTTCCCCAGTTTAGTTGGATTAATTGGCAACAAATTATCTAACTACACAAAAAAAACTACAACTTTCCTATTTCCTATACACTTCACTCTTCTACATTCCCTTCTTTTCTCTCTGTCTTCTTTAAAAAAAATTGTTTTTCCATTTCCTTCTTTCAGGAGACCATGAATGATTAGCAGCCATGTTCTGGTTCAGGTCAGAACAGACAGTGTGGGTTTAATGTTCTCCTCATGTTTGGGTTTTCTCCGTGTGCTACGGTTTCCCCAGTTTAGTTGGGTTAATTGGCAACAAATTATCTAACTACACAAAAAACTACTAGTTTACTATTTCCTATACACTTCACTGTTCTACATTCCCGGATGTATACTGCATTGGCAAGAATCTTTGAGTATACAGCAGACCTTGCTAGATAAACTCAACTTCCGCATCGGCCAATGGCCTGTATACCGTAGGTCCGGTAGCGGTACCCTTGCACTGCTTTCTGTAAGTGGGTGCGAAAGAGAGAAAAGAGATGGAAGGAGACAGCCACAACAGTTGGAAAATGAGTGAAGAGGAGGAGAATAAGAGTGGTGAAGGGGGGAGTAAATGGTAGCAAGTAGGGAGAGGAGGAAAGGAAAGAAGGACAAGCGAGAGAAAGAGAAAAAAGAAAGATAAAGAAAGTCTAGAACAGGGGTCTCAAACTTGCGGCCCGCGGGCCAATTGCGGCCCCTGAACGATATTTTGTGGCCCCCTACCTGAAATCAAAGCTTGGTTAGTGCGGCCTGCACATTTTTTTCATCACTTTATCTGCGCAAGTCGTTGCACGTATTTTTTAACACTTTTGAGCTACCATAGCTCAGGCTTGGAGCCAGAATAGGAGTCCTCCATATTCCAGTTTAAAGGCGAGCAGCTGTGTTTTGTACCAACTGGAGACGTGAGAGGGAGGACTGGCTGACTCCAAAATCATTATAGTACTCCAGCCGAGATGTAATGAAGGCATGGATTATTGTTTCAAATTGCTCAGAGAGGATGGGTTTAACCTTTGCCAGTTTACTGTTTTTTTAGATAAAAAAGGTGCTCTTTACCACTGCACTAATTTGCCAATCCAATTTAAAATCACATTTGTAATGGTTGGCATAACATGCTGTAGGGCCAAAAACCATTCCTTCTGTCTTCTTTTCATTAAAATGTCTAAGAATAGAACCCAGAGGAAGCAAATAGAAAGAGAATAGAATAGGCCCTCAAATTGAGCCCTGTGGAATCCCGTACGACAGAGGAGTGGAGGAGGACTCAGATCCAGCAATGTTTACAGACAAGGTTCTGTCTGTTAACATTTCCGTTCCAGAGCACTGCCACAAATGGCCACTAGCTGCTGTAAACAAGATATTAAAATGTTGTGGTCCACTGTATCGAAGGCAGCAGTTAGGTCAAACAGGACAAGAATTACATAGTCACCGGAATCATTAGCCAGGAGGATGTCATTGAAGATTCTTAACAAAGCTGACTCAGTGCTATGCAGATTTTTAAAGTCAGACTGAAACACCTCCATGATAACTTGCTTATCCAGAAAGAACTTCAGCTGAGCATAAACAAGATAAAAAAGGCAGTTTAGAGATACCTAAACATAGGAACAACACCTAAAGATAGACTGCTGTTAATAATGGCAAGAACCCTGCCCTTTGCTGGAAAGAACCTCTTTTAAAAAGTGAGGAGGGACAGCATCACGAGGGGAACCTGGAGGCTTAATATGGCCAACCACCTCCTCTTACTGCGCCAGAGTCAAAGGCTCAAACTGGTTAAAAAAATTTAGCATAGTGAAGTGGTGAAGCTGATGTCCAAATGTATGCAGATGATACAGTAATATATAAACATGGAAAAAAACTGTGAAGAAGCTGCTCGTAAACTCACATAGGTAATAGAGGCAGTCAATGTGGCTTGCATATTCCTGCTGGCATCTTAAAGGTACAATATGTAAGAAATCTAAAGCAACTGGTCGTAAAATCATCCTAATTTGTCATAGAGACTCAGGAATAATGATCATATAACATACTGAACTCACCAACAACAGTACAGCCAAAATATTTGCATGTAGGCAACAAAACCCAAAAGAGCTCGTTATGATTCACAAAAACGCCAAGATAAAAACTGAGGCAAAGCGAGGGTCTAGGGATCAGTGATGGGAATAATGGCGTTATAAGTAGCGGCGTTAGTAACGCCATTACTTTTTTCAGTAACAAGTAATCTAATTGATTACTCATCTCATTATTATAATGCCGTTATCGTTACTGCTAAAAAAAATATTTCATTGAAGGCAATGTTACGCTTTATTAAACAGAGATGCGTCAAGCACTAGGGCCAGGCGGAAAATGGCCACTCAAGCTGAAGCCTGTGTGATTGGCCGTCCCCGCTGTCACTCCTTCTTGCTTGCACACTGGTCTGCTAGTCTGCGTCAGGAGTCCTACAAGAGTCTGCCACTCTAAGTTGGGAGTTTGTTCTGCCTGGTTCACGTCAGCTAGAATGATTGTAATATCAGAGGTTTTATATACATTAACGTTTGAATCGGTGTCCGTGCACGTATGTGCGTGCGTGTGTGTATGTATGTGTTTGGTAATTAGACGCAGCCAGGATGTCTAAAAAAAGAAAAGTGGACATAAGAGACTTCTTTAGAAGTCAAAGTGTAAATTACTCAAAGAAATGCGTTACACCCATCCTGCAACACCTTCCCTGGCTCCCAATAAAGCAGCATATCCACTTCAAGATCCTCCTCATCATTTACAAAGCTCTTAATAATCTGATCAATCAAATGTATTATTATTGTTGTTATTATTACTATTGGATTAGAATAATCCATAATAATGTTCAGCTACATGATTTACAACCAGTAAAACCACAAAAGGGAACAGTAAACTTAAACGTAGCAATATCAAACTAGAAGAACTACTAGAAAACACAGTGAACTGAAAGAGTTAGAGTTTTATTAAAAATACTTTTGTCCCCCCCACCTCTGAAATCAAAATGTCATCCTTGCACACAACATTATGTAAAAACATACATACAGTATGGCTACTGTTTTTCTCCCCTAATTTACACTACAAAGAGTAAATATATTTTATTTATTTTTGCTATATTGCTTAACAAGCATAATTTAATTTTGCTTAGTTGTGACCTGTTGAGGTAGTCTGGTTTTCACCATACTAAGGTCAATCTTTTAAGATTGAACATTAGTCTGGGGAAGCTGCGCTTTGTTTCTACTGCTCAAGAGGCGGGATCAATGGGCATCGTTCAAATGACTCCGTACGCAATTGGATAGTCCTACAACCAATCAGAGCAGGCCAATAGCGTGCCAGGAGAGAATGGCCGTTTCTGATTGGAGCCAAAGATTCTGGCAAGAGGCGGGATCAATGGGCATCGTTCAAATGACTCCGTACGCAATTTGATAGTCCTACAACCAATCAGAGCAGACCAATAGCGTGCCAGGAGAGAATGGCCGTTTCTGATTGGAGCCAAAGATTCTGGCAATGTAACAGCGAAAGTAAGCCTGAGGGTGTCCAGCCTAAACTGCCGAGCGAAATCCAAATTTCCCGGAAGTTCAGGCAGGGTTCACCCAGCCTACTGTTGAGGTGCAATAAATATCAAAAGTTCCAAAAGATATATTGTGTGATTTTTACCAATCCACTCTATAAGCATAGTAATTATAATATCTCCAATAAAATGGTTTAGATTTGTGCACTGTGGATTTCTGTTTGTAATGTATTGAGAATCCATTCCATTATAATCCTCAGATTTATCATAAATAATTGAACACGCACATTTTTTTAAGTTCTGTCAAAGAGGGATGGAGATGGGGTCCAAATTATTTGACACATCAGTATTTAAAAATTATTTGAAAGAAATGCAATAGTTACTTTCCAAAGTAACTAGTTTCTTTTAGAATTTGTAACTCAGTAACTACTTTAGTTACTTTCTGGGAGAAGTAACTAGTACTTTAACTAGTTTTTTTTTAGAGTAACTTGCCCAACACTGCTAGGGATGCATTTGAACGGAGGAGATAGTTGAAAGCGGAGAGGAATTTGAAATTGGATGCAGAATTGGCTACTCTTCTCCTCGACAGATAAGTCGAGCTTGGCTAACTAAGTTAGCATCATAGCTTGACGGGGATGGACATTTCAAATACTTGTAGAGTAACAACGTAAAACAAACGTCGGCTGGACGCTAGCAGCAATGACGGAGGATACGCCAACAGCTCTGGCAACCTCGAGTCTGGAGGGGAGGGGGTGGAGGGGGAGGCGGATACGACTCGCTGCAGTGTTTTGAATTTGAGTGTCGTACCGTTTTGGCCACATTCTTACATATGGCGCCTTTAATGTAAAAAAACAGTCTGTATGTTTTTCACAAAAAGAGCAAGTGATATTTCTCAACAAGATTCAATTTATGTATCAGGGGTGAAGTTACAAGTGGTTTCCCATTTTAAATATCTTGGTGTCATCATAGACTCAACTCTCAGCTTCAAAAAACAAGTTGTTGCAAAAACAAAATTTCACCTTGATGATTTTAGATTTATTCCCAAATACCTGACACCAGAAGCTACTAAAATGTATTTCTATTTCTATTCTTTTTTCACATATAACATACTGTTTAACAAAATAAAATAAACTTAAAATAAAACTTAAATAATTTGCGTTCAGCTCTGTGGCACTCCTGTCTAGCTGTACGAGTTCTTAGGCTGCTTGGTTTTTAATGGAGCCACAGAGTTTAGGGTGGTTTGGCAGGAGTAGTGGAACCAGGAACTGAGCTCATCTGTATCAACAGAAGTTGAGTGGGGGGGGGGGGGGGGACGACACACACGTAACTGGTCAAAAGCTGCGGAGAACTGACCAGCAGTGGGAGGGTTAAAAATCCTACAATGACGAGCAGGAGCGCAGGTTTTAACTGCAGCGCCGGAGACACCAGCCTCAAATAATACAGGCATATGGTCCAGTGTGTGTCCATGTTGTGTGGGGCCAGACACGCGCTGCACATGATTAAAATAGTCAATAAGACTTAAAAAAAAATCCTTCACCAGCGCTTGATCTGGACAGCACACATGTATATTAAATCCCCAACAATAAGGACATGATCATAATTAGGCATGATTCCAGCCAAAAGTCAGTAAAATCATTCATAAAGTCCTTTATTGTATCTGGGGGGTAGGTAGATGACAGCGCACCGGATCACACAAATAGTATCAACTACAGGGCACCATTTAATGCAATATATTTTCAACAAGTTCCAAGTTCTTTCTGCCTAGCAGGAGAAGTTGTAGCCTTCAGAAATTTCAGTCATGTCCAGCTCATAATTATAGTTAGGCTGATTTGTATCGATCTACATCAGGATATATAAAGATAAGCAAAAAGGAGTTACAGTGCATGTATGCCATACCAGGCTTTAGACGGCGCTCTCTGTCCACCAGAGAGCGCTGGCAGCTGGATTATTCAACTTCAAAATGCATCTTTTGACAATTCTTTAAAAATAAACTTTGTAAGCTAGTAATTTTTTTCCCTCTCCCTCAAACAGAAATATCATTATTGAACATTAAACTACATTAGTTGGGTTGGACTCATATTTACATCTGAATGTGTGATTTTTCCAGTTGTCTGCTCATACGTAAAATCTAGCCTTTGAAGTAGGAGGAACAAAGAAGTGCACTAATGAAACATCAGAGTGTTATGAAAATTGAATATTTGATGTGCCTTTATTTGACAGACAGTAGAAGGCAACAAGAAACAGTGTGTCCACATGCTGTAGTTACTGTCTTTGCATGTATTAAAATGTGATGTAAAACACTGTTATTAAAGGAATATTGTAACAATATAAAACAAAGTATGCAGAAATCAGATTCTCATCCAGCGACAATGAGAGGGAAGATTTGATTTGACTGTAACGATTTGACTGTTACGTGGTGTAAGCTTCACTCCACCACTCTCACTCCACCTCGTCTCCAATTTGCATCAGATATGTTGTGTTGTCCACTGACAAATGTGTACCACTGATAAATTCTGTAAACGTTTTCCTCTTTGATTAGTGATCTATTTCCCCTCCCACATGTCTCTAAAGGAGAAGCACCAGTATGACTTGTAGTGAAAATAGATGAGAATTCAAAATGCCACAAGATAAGACCTATCTTCTCAACAGTAATAATAGTATAATTTTGATATGATAATGTAACTAGACAAGGCAGATCTGACCTTGTGTCATTAATAACAAGTTGTTCATCATCAGAACTAGATATCATGGGATGTTTTTGGTCTTTCAACATCAGACACTCTCGCCTAGGCGACCCACAGTGACTCATGCCCTGACCTGGCTCACAGCACAAAGGTCAAGGCAAACTTAAGTGAATCTGACGTCCTTTCCTGCGTTTTTCAATGCCTCCTTCTCCCCTTTAGTGGCTAGGGGAAACCCTGACCATTAGTTCAGCCTTAAATTGAGATAAAACATACTATTTCTCTGTAACACAAGTCCTTTATGCACATGTCTGTGCAGTCAGACATTTCGTCTTCACAATGAACTGCAGGCAGACTACATCCTGAATAAACAAAAGATGGGTGTGAGCCATGAATAGTTTCCATGCTCTTGAAAAAAAAAAGTGGCAGAAGTGCTGATACTAATACCAGCTTCCTCCAGCACTTCCTCCACTGCACTGAGCAACATCAATACAGATCACTTCCTGAAACTGCCTTTGAGTATCGGAAGCATTAAAAACTTGTTACACTTGTTTGGACTGGCAGCAAGAGAGTGGACTTACGGTGAGTTGAGGCAAGACTGATCCTCTGTCCTGTGACGCCTAATAAGGATCTCTACAGTCCACAGAGGGGCTAACATTGTGCACAACCCTGAAGACAGTAAGTACTCTACCTCAGCTCTCCTTAATAGTCACATCTCATCCTTTCCATCACTCTTTCTAGCACTACCTTACTTTCTTGTGGTATCTAGTGACTGAAATACCTTGGCTGTACTTTGCCTTGGAAGCAAATATTGTATTGTTATGTTTGTTAACCTAATGAAAGGCGGAATGATTCCAGTATGTTTTTGGGCCATTTTAAGAGTTAATATGATTTTGTTGATTATCGGGATAATAATGTGGATCACAATTAGCACAATTACCATTTTACACTTCCGGTTCTCTCGTCTCAAAGTGAATAGGTTTGTTGAATGGGTTTTTGGTTAGATGTCCGATGGGAGTCTGCGGATAAGACAAGCTCCAGGGGTTTTATTGCTGCCAGTAAGTTGCTCTCTCAAGAATTTTGAAGCTTTGAACGAGGCGGTTACTGACCTACACTCAGGCATTATGGTTTCCATATAAATGTTTAATTATTTATCATATTTTATAGACAAGGAAGCAAACACAGTGCATTCCATTATTCAGACACAGAAGTTGCTGTGCGGTTAGTAAAAGCTTCAACGTGCCTTTGAAACCATTTGCACACATGAGAAGGTGTGGCCTGGTTATGTTGGTCTGCCTCACTGGGTGGACAAGTCACAACAGAAACTGGTGCACGCTGTGTTATCTGTAGCTTCATGTTTACATTTCACGTCTGTGACATCCTGTGCTGAGGATTGACTCATTTAGAGGCTGGACCACACGAGGGGTTACCTGCTCATTCTACCTCCACTGCTACCAGGTATTACATTCATTTTAGAATATTTTCAAATCTAAATATACATAAACCTGTTCACATTGATATGTTACCCAGAGTTGTGGCCAAAACCAACTATTGTGAAACATTCTCATGCAACTGCCAGTCTGGGCTTCTTTTTTTCAACTTAGTTAAATCTTACAAGTTCAAAGTGTAACACGTTTTTTGTTGGTCACCTCAAAGTTGTTCAACTGATCAGACAACTAGCAGCTGCCACTTTTTAATGATAATTGAATGATAATTGAGTTGCACTAGTGGAGAAGGGGTTAAAGGGATTAACAAGGCTTGAATTTCACATGTAGGTTAAGCAAATTGCGTGTTTGTTCCTCATTTTCTAAACGTCACACACACATATGAAGTGTGACTGCAGCATCAGTTGTGTTTATTTGTGCCACCCCTCCATGCAGACACTGACTATGTTTCATCAACCATGGCTGAAACAACCACCATTGCTGCTTTGTACTTGTTGAGAAGGCGGGGAGACAAACTATGTCCATAACATCATCCAGAGGTGCTCGGTGAATTTCAGTAACCACAGCTGGAAAACTCAAAAATACACAATTTTGTTGTAATTATATTGCAATTAATGGATAAAAATAATGCAGAAAAATACCAACGACAATCCGAAGATGCTTTGTTAGGTCTGTCCGCAATACGGCTTGTTTACTGAATGGAGTTCGGATGCTGATGGGCTTTCGTGTCAGAGCGCCACATGCAAATTATTTGCTCTAGTTGAAACACTACTATTTGACAACTAAACTATTTGATTCATGCCGCATGAAGCAAATTTGTGTCTTTGTGTTGACGCAATAGCACCGCGTGAAAAAAATCACTTTGTGATCACTATACGTACAGAACCAAAAATGAAGTGGCCTATAGCTGGTTATTTTTAAAAAAGGGTCTAATTGACTGTATAACAATGCACTTTGATTAATTTACTCAGGTAAATGCAGGTAGTGAACCTCTGAATGTTGTGGAGTATAAAGTAACATCAAACTTGACTGATTAATACCGTGATGTCCCACAAGGAAACCAAGTCATGTCCTGGTGCTACCAACTTTCTCATTGCTGCAGTGCTACTAGTGGTAAAGTTAGTCTGGGAGCCTGCCTGGGCTGCACCTCTTTTAAATCCACTAATCCTCCAGCAGGTCTATCATTACAAACACATGTTTTGCATGGGCAGGTGTCACGTAAATCCTCAGAATCGTGACAGTTAAGTTAGTATTTTGGCAACTTAACACTACTGTTACACCAAACATGTCTCACTAGCACCCGCCTGCATGGGATAAATCTGTTGTTCTTACAACACTTGGCTGCGTTCTGCTCCTGTTTTATAGTTTTATTTTTTGTCAATCTGAATCTCCTCACATCAGCCCAACATGACCTTAATAAAAAGCTGTCTCAATCTCAACCCACGGAGACAATATCGATTGCAATTTGCTTTGAATACTTCCGGAGTAATGAGTAGGAGAAGAAGCAGTATAAGAAAAAGACCTCATAATTGTAGCCAAGACACACACACACACACACACACACACACACACACACACACACACACACACACACAGACACACACAGACACACACAGACACACACAGACACACACACGCACACACCTTATGTTTGCTCTGTAGACTTGAAACTCACTGAGAAGTCACATGGGTGTTACTCCATCACTAAACTGCGGATTAGTCGTTAATTAAAGCTTTGTTTCTCTCACTACAGACCACAATGAAGAGAATGGATATACCCCTCTGCAAGCAGCAGTCTACACCCTGCTTTGGGAAAGGTGGGTAAATACCTCACTATGTTTTCCCTGGCCCGTTCTCTGTGAACCAAGAGATAATATGGGTACAGTGTTCATATCCTGCTAAAGGAGCACATAATAATGCAGATGAGAGCAAATCATCGGCCAGTCGACCTGTTAACATAGGAACTGAAATGAACGCTGCCCAAATATGAGTCATGGCCGGTCGTTGGAATAATGCATCGCAGCTGGTTGTGGACAAATGTTGATCACACTAACCCCAGTGCCACATAGCTAGGTAGTTGGCGAATAAGCACAAGAAGGCTGTTGCTGCCTTGGTTACACCGTCAATGTTCATTTTCTATACACTGTGAAAGCATGTTTTGGCAGTAGTTAGTAACATCGTGATTTTTGAACATACCTGATGAGACTCAGCATCCCTTAATGTTGGCTCGGAGCTCGAGCATCAGCTGGTTCAGGGCTGCTATAGCAAAGAGAACTGGAACATGGGGTGTCTCCAGGTCTGGGGAACTGGGAACCTACAGTCCAGGATATAGGCCATTGTTATTATTAGTAGTACAATTAGAAAGCTTTTTCTCTATCTTTGTAAAATTATCATTATTTCAATTATTTTATGTCTATGATTTTACAATGCAAACATTGTAAATTGAAAACTGAAAGTTCAGATGAGCGGCTTGATGAATGTAAATAATAATATAATTGTTCAAGTAGTACACAAGCATATATACATTGTATACAGAATAACTAACTAACAGTGGTTTCAACACTGAGTTCCACAGTTCACCACACACCTGTTAACAGTGTTGATAAATCAAAAGTCTACCGCTTTAATCGATGCTGGTCGAGGATTAAAGTGTACAACCCTACTTAACATTATTGTTGCACTGGCTAATCAAAGTTGATTTACACTTAAGCCAGCTATATTAAAAATAGCTTCCTTCCAGTCCAGCATACATCTGTACGGGGTTTTGGCTTGTATTTAAGAACTGTTAGTGAATCCTCATAGAACTCGTGGCTGAAACAAAAGCCTGGAGCAATAGCTTTGTGAACACATCATTTTGGGCCATCTCAATTAAAATACAATTTGTTTTGCTAACCAAGCTCAACTATGGATAATTACTAGGACTGTTTGCTTTTAGTGAATATTGCCTCCATAAAAGGCCTTTCTGGTCTATAAATGCATGGTGAGTGGATAAAGCTATACAAAACACTGTCTTCTGGGAAAACTTAATATTTTCAAAATTCCCCATGGCTTTAATATTGCCTTTAAGCCCTATATTTAATTCCTTCCTCATTCCCCCACCATCTCACGGATAGCTGCTCACATGATAGCAGCCAGTTGTGACATACCAGCTTGGACTAGCGGCCCCTGTTGCCATGACGCTCTCAACACCCTAAAATAGAGATAGAGAGGGACACTCAACAGCAACAACTAGCAGCTGCATCATACATACAAACAGTGGACAACACAAACAGCAGAGCGAAGCCTGACTGAGGCAGTCGGAGTGAAAACCTTGAAGAAAAGCAGCGTAAATCCAAGATAGAGACGGACAGTCTCGACAGTGTCAAGAGATTTCTGGAACACTTTACAGCGAGACAACAAGAGCTTTAGGGAGTACAAGAGAGACCGAAGTAGACACATGAAAGCTTGAACACTTGACTCTACAGGCAGAGAGCCAAACATGGCCAAAAGCACAGCTGAAGGTAAGAGATGGATAGAGCGTCCTCTCTGCTGATTGTAAAGCTCCATATGGGATGACAAGTACCAGTTATTAAGAAGTTCTGAGATGTTATGGATGATTCACTTTGTGTAGATAAGTACACCAGCTTTTAGCCAAAAGTGACAACTAATTATAGAAGCATTTTATTAATGTTAACTTATTTGTATAATAGTTGAGGCTACGTAAAAGGTATTTTCTTCCAAAACACAGATTTGTATAGTCATTACAATTTGAATTATTATTGTAAGAGACCCATCCGACATACCCAGGCTGCTTTAAGTGGGCCAGTGGGTTTCTATAATAGAGGGATGTAGGTCAAGGTCATCCAAGAGGCTGCTCAGCTGTTTCAGCTGGGAGAGCCCACATATGCTGAGAGGCTCGTTGGAAATGCCAGCTTATGAAATATGTTAGCCGGGGAACAGACCGGAGAAATTGTGAGGGTGTCATCAAGATTGCTCACAGTTCTCAGATGGCTAGGGTTGCATGTAAAGAAGTGCAACACACTTGTTGATTCAAATACCTTTCACAGGTGAGATTAATGGTGGAACTGATCTACACCACCTCATCAATATTAATAGTAACAGTGATGAAACGGTGATCAGAATAGCCAAACATCCGCTCCATGGAGTATTGGATAGCAATGAAGTTTTAAAGCCAGGGGGATAAAACAAGCAAGCAAAACAAAAACAACTCTGTCCAGAGTCTCAAGTTTAAAAATAGAACCCTAGACCCTCGTGCCAAGGGTATGTTGGAGAATCAGTTCAATACAAATAAACATTCGTTTTCCCAACCACAATGTCATGAGAACCAACATAATGGTATGCTAATAACTACCATTATAACAACAAAAATGGGTCAGACATTCATTTCCCATTTAAAGTCAAAGCTGAGTCTTTGTGAATGTTTGCTTAGTTTGTTGTTCCCAAACTGATCTGGAGTTTCTGCAAAAACACAAACATTAAATGAGACGTAAAGAAATATAAGCTTGACTGACTTTAAAAGATAACTCTGGCAAAATGAAGCAACGATGAAAAGCAGGAAACTCAAAATAAACGTCTGCCATTCTAAAAGTCATGCAGCCCAGAAGTCATTAATAGAGGTGTAAATCTTCACTGGCTTCACATTTTGATTATGATTCACTGGTCAACGATTCAAATGCATCTCCACATCTCCTTTTCTACATTACTGCACATGGCTACTTCTTCATCAATTAACACATGTGGTCAGACAGATCTTAACTCCCCTTTTATTTAGAAAATACTCACGTCAATATTCAGTCTATAATGTAAGCTGCATCTTTTCAATAATAATCTGTGAGCCACCTCAGTACATAAACATAACACAACTCATTCTGCAGTGCATTACAACTGTGCTGTATTTACAAAAATATGCAGCTCAAAGGCACTTCCTGTCATGCATTTTACATTGCATGAATTTGCCTAGCGGCGAGCAGACTTGTCCTTACTCGTAGCTCTTCTACTCATGCTTGGTCAAAGTCACCGAGTCTCCCCACAGGGCTAACTATGTATCACCTCATAGAAACTAAACACAGTGATGCACCAGCACATAAATAACAGACTGTGAGAGCAAGATCTCTTCATGTTTACAGTTCCCTCTGTGTTGCATACCATTCCCAGTGCTGTGTAATCCCAGAAAGAGTGAACTGTTGTCCCACGGGGGGCTGAAAGGTCACACTGCCAGTCTATGAGACCTGGGACAGTGATTTACTGTGTTAACTGTAACTTGCATGACACTCATACATAAACATATAACGTGGAGCCACTCAAGACATGTTTACTGATGAGAGTAATGATGAGGCATTCCTTGGCTCCCGCTCACCCACGTCAAACTCATATTTGTAGGCCTCGTATGTTTACACTGCTGTTATTTGTATTTACTGCCGCCACTAACATTATAATGTTTTGTGTACAGTCTGTTATTTCTTTATATTAGACTAATACAACAGATCGTTGCCATGGACACAGTTTTGATCTAAGCTTTCTTTTTAAGTGGAAGCAATAAAAACATTTTAAATCAATAAAAAATACTTTTAAATCAACATTTGGTGTAAAATTATTGATTTCTTTAGTAAGTAGTCGTGTAATAAGTTGATTTATAATTTTAAGATGAAAAAGGAACATACTAAAACTCAAATCTTTCCTGACTCCCTCAGAAATGCCACGTTTATTTCAAAGGATGTCAATGAGTGAGTTGGATGAGACGGTACGTCTGCAAGCAGAGAAGGTGTACGCCTCTGCCCTGAAAGAAGAAGACACCAAGGATGCACTGTCGCTGTTCAACGTGCCGGAGGACTGTCCTATCGGTTTGCATGAAGACAGGCAGAGGGCACTGCAGAAGGAGCTGGCCGCACAGAAGTCTCAGGACTCTGTTAAGAAGTAGGAGAAAGGAAATACGTTTGAGCAAATATGCCTCTCTTTCTAAACAGTCTTTGCATCTTAAATCCGTGAGCTTTTAGTTTGTCGGGAGAGTAACGCTTGTCCTCTCGTGTGTCACTAGGAAGAAGAGTTTCATGTTGAAGCGTTCACAGTCAGTATCTATGCAGTTATCCATCGATGTTGACGGGGCCCGGCCTGGGGTTTCCCCAATGCCCACTCAAGAACCTTTTCCCCCAGAGGACTTTCCAGACTTCCAGAGAGTAACCATCAGTGGAGATTACTGTGCAGGGGTAAGATGTAGCTGAAACGACCATTTGTGTTTTTGTTGAAATACAATCTGCTGTTAAGAGCCAGTTGCGCAAGAGCTGAAGACCTCCAGTATGGCTGCCAGGTAACACAAGAGACAAGAGAGCATGCATTTAGCTGTGTACCATAGTTTCAATTCATTATTACAATTTTACATTTATTTTAAAAGGAGTATTTAAAGATTTTAAAAAAGCTTCTTGGTGAAGAGGAAAAATGCTAAATTAAACTAACTATTCCATGACCTGTCCAGATCACAGTTGAGGATTATGAGCAGGCAGCCAAAAGTCTCCTTGGGGCGCTCTTCATCAGAGAGAAATACTGCAGGTTGGCCTTCCATCACTTCCCGAGGACGGCTGCCCAATTCCTCCGCAACGCCCAAAATGAGAAGTGGCGGGAGGAGGATGAGATCATGCCAGGTAGGGGCATTCATACAACTTCCTATTATCCTCATTGGAAAAGCTTCACAGGTTAATACTCCTCCTTACTTTTGTGCACCATATAGAACAACGTGGGATAAGCTATTTTGGGAGGTCCAGCTTCCAGAAGCTAAAGTCCCACTTAACATTTCCCATAGATACTGTTCGATACAGTAGGAGACATGAACTTATTCCCCCCCCTTTACCCACTTAGTCATCATTACACATTACTGATTGTTATTCATCAAAAATCTTGTGTAAATAATGTACTGGGAGAGTAACCCTAACCCTACATTATCGATGGTCAAAATAATGTGACATTGGATTTTCTCCATATGGTCCAGCACTAACTTTTACAGATTTATATAACTTAAAAGATTAATATAACAGCTGATATTTCCAAAAATCCATTCAATGCCATATGAATTCGATGTCAAAGGTTAGGAACAACCTCTGGTGCACACCTTTAGTAGTAAATTGCATGGTGATCCGAGTTATTCTATATGTCTATTATTAAGACCTCACCGTGTTAGTGTGAAGAGCGTGTGAGCCGTGGTCTGTCGAACAATTCCTCACTACAGATGATACGATTCCAGAAGCTTGTCCTATATGGACACATATGGCTATGATCATATCACATGCAAAAATCAAAAAGAGAATTTGTGTTTGACCATGTTTCATCCATCATGGCTGAAATAACCACGACTGTCCCAGATACACCAGGAAACCAAACACCGTCCTGTCTGAGGTCATAACGTCATCCAGAGGTGCTCATGAATTTCACCAAGCTGTATTCACTGGATCTAGGAAGACACACGTCGGCTGGTTTACTACAGCTGGATGAACCCAAAGTTAAACTATTAAGCTGTGATTTAAAAGTAATAAACAAATACAAAAACATAACTAGATAATGATGCAGATTTTTCTGGGGGACCGCAGACACAGGAGACAACATTTGTTTCCTCCATTTATGACTCAGCAACATCATGACGTCAGTAGGGCAGGAGAATCTCTTTTGTGTATTCGGCTCATTAGCATTGCGTCATTCATGCCGCCCGGTTGTATGCAATCTTACCGTGTGCGTCAAAAGTTAATGGACCGGGGAAAGGAATGAAACTTTGTTTGGAGTAGGTCAAAGTGATGCTTTAAATGTGGGAAGCAGATATATTCGGTTTATAAGCTCAAAAGGTTACAATAAACAGTTATTGTTTTCGTAGACAAATTGCGACTAAACCCTCTGGAAAGCCAACTGCATTCTGAACATTCCACAGCTTTAATGACTGGTAAAAGTTAAGCCACATTTAAAGTCTAGTTTCTTTAAAACAAACAGATTACTGGATAGTTAGCATTAGCAACAGGGTAGCTATTTCAACAACCAATGTGAAATGTCAGCAACTTCCCAAATTCGGTCATCATCTTACCTCAGTGGCAAAAATGTAAAAAGAAAAAGAACATATATTTAGTTATTTCCAACATAATGGACCCCTTGCAAAAATATAGCTTTTTGTAATCTCAAACCTGAACAGTGATTTTTTTGCATTCATGACCTTACTTACAGAGCACATGTCACACACTGTTATCTAAATGTATGTAGGCATAGATCATTGCACAGCTGCCCTTATGCAATACAAATGACTGGCTGCAATATGGCTTGTGAAAGACAAGACAGCCCTCAAAACTCCTTTTCACTCTTTCTTTTAACATTTAAACGTTTTTTTTTTTTTGGGGGGGGGGGGGGTTGTTTGTTTGTTTTGTATTGTTCCGTTTTGTTTGATTTAGTTGCTTTTGTAAAGCATCTGGAGAAGCGCTTAATGAAACTGATGTATTATTATTATTATAATGGTTATGACAATGATGTAAATTTAAATGTCTCAAGATGTTATGATGCCGTTGAACGCCTATTAGAAAGCATTATCTCTAGTTTAAGTGACCATAAATATTCCTCAATTACCATTTTGTTTGTTTGCTCCCCTCGTCTGTAGACATCTGGCCTTTCCCTCGTGAAGGGGAGGACCCATACTCCATGGAGGGTATTCCTGAGGACCTGAACTACAAGCTGCAGATGAAGGATGGCATCGTTCATGTTTACGACAATGCCGAGACCCTGCAAGAGAGGCCTCACAACCTCCCTTACCCTGACCTTGAGACCTTTGCCATAGACCTGAGCCACGTCCTTGCGATGATAGCCGATGGCCCGACGTCAGTACACAAACGTTTCACATATTCTTAACAACAATGGACATTTTCGACAGATTTTAACTGATATGTCACAACATAGTGAGAAAAGTTGTCCCTTCCTGAACGAGGGGTAAATATGCCTGGAGCAGAGGGTCACTCAGCAGGGTGGCACTGAAAAGCAGTTTCTTAAATTGACATGTTCCATTTTCCTTCATGCCTCACAGGAAAACCTACTGTCACAGACGCTTGAACTTCTTGGCCTCTAAATTCTACCTCCACGAAATGATGAATGAAATGGCAGAGCTAAAAGAGCTGAAATGTGTTCCACACAGAGACTTCTACAATGTCAGAAAGGTTGGTTGATATTTCTCCGTCTACTTCAGTATGCAAACAATTAATGACTAAGAAATTCTGTATTCAAAATGACACAAATGATCTGTTTCAGTCCAAGCTTTCACTCTGAAGGGTTAACTCACTACAGAGCAAGTTATTTAGAACTTTAGTGCCCCGAGTCTAAATAAAAGTTTATGGATCCCCTGTAACAATAGGGTCACACACATGGTCACCGTGTTTGTCTCCATCACAGGTGGACACACATATACATGCTGCTGCTTGCATGAACCAGAAGCATCTACTGAAATTCATAAAGACCACATACCAGACGGAGGAAGATCGCGTGGTCTTGGAGAAGGGCGGTCAGAAGATGACGCTCAAGGAAGTCTTCAACAGCCTGAACACGGAGCCCTACAACCTGACCGTAGATTCTCTGGACGTGCACGCTGTAAGAACAAATTCATAACTGTCAAACTGAAAATATCCCACTAACATTTCTGCCATTTCATCATACATTACGTCTGCTATGTATAATTTATCCAAAAAGACAACGTCCTTGAGGCAAATAGATCAGGTAATCACATAATAACTCCTTGTGCCTGCCAAGAATTCATTTGTCTTTTTCAAACAACTACAGAAGTTTTCACTAACCTATTCTCACTGACACAAGGATGCAATTATGGGTGTTCATGCATTTCACATGGCGTTATGCAATCATTTTTTATGTTTCACGCACGGTCCTCTTAATGTGTAATATGACAATAATCAATACAGTCACTTTGTTGGAAAGGCAATGTGATCACAAGATTCACCCTCTCTCACGAATTACTCTCCTAGGGAAGACAAACATTTCATCGGTTTGACAAGTTCAACTCCAAATACAACCCTGTGGGAGCCAGCGAACTGCGAGAAATTTACTTGAAAACAGACAACTACATCAAAGGGGAATACTTTGCACGTCTCATCAAGGTGTAGTATGAGTTTAAGTACTAATATCACGTAAAGCCCTGGACAATGGTGTAATCATGCATGTGGTTTCATTCAATTTCTATAATAGTCTTGAAAAGAGGTAGAATAGTCTTTCAACTGAGGACAATTTTGACACGTCACAGTAGGAAAAGAAAAAATATGTAATATATATATATATATATATATATATATATATATATATATATATATATGGATGTACAAAGTTTAATTCAACCCTATTTAACAATGAAAAAAAAGTACAGCTGAGATGAATTATTTTTACAGGAACAGAGCACAACAAACAAATGCATCAAGATAATGGAACAATCAATAGTGCATGAGTGCATAATAAAACTGATTACAATAACCAGTTTCCACACAGAGCCAGCATATCATTTATTTTTCTCCTCCTAACATGTGCGTGTCTTTGTGTAAACGTGGTTTATCTTCGGTGTATTTTGTGAAGATTTACCAAAAAGGACTTGAACCATCTGTCAGAATTGCTTTGGGAAAGGTTGCAGATGCCTTGCACCCACTGGTGGTGGACCACTGAAACGTTACTCAAGTACAGGATGTTTTTTCATTTTGTTTTCTGTCCAGGAAACAATTGCCAAACAGTACCTTCTGCTTTCTCAAGAAGCATCTCTGTGGTTTGTTCGTTTCAGGAAGTGGCGAAAGAGCTGGAGGAGAGCAAGTACCAATATGCGGAGCCTAGACTGTCGATTTACGGCCGCTCTGCCAGTGAGTGGGAGGGTCTGGCAACCTGGTTCATCCAGCATAAGGTCCACTCGCCCAACATGAGATGGATGATCCAAGTTCCCAGGATCTAGTAAGTGCTCAGTGTAAGCTAAGACACAGGAAAACATGATATGCACATGAATATGATTTCATTTTTTTTGTTTTGCAGTGACATTTTCAAGTCAAAGAAATTAGTACCACACTATGCCCGGATGCTCGAGAACATTTTCCTCCCCCTCTTTGAGGCTACAGTTAATCCGCAAAAGCACAAAGCGATACATGTATTCCTGAAATACGTAAGTCCTTCTACCAAGACTCTTTGAAAGTGAAATGGCATTCATATCTACTTGTTTAGCTCATATTATTCTGTGATATTTGGTGACACTTCGTTGGAAACAGACTGACGGCACAAATATTAAAACCTGATGAATAGGATGCAAAATTTAACATCCACTGGCCAAAAGAAGTCAAATTTCCCCAGCCACTTAACAGATTGCTATTGTTTTATTGGGTGGTGCGTGAAGCAAATCTACTAGAACCTTTGCCATCTTAAGGGTGGTGGCTGTGCTAATTCTGAGCCCTGCTGATGAACAAACATTCAGGATCGTGTCATTTCCGTATGGAAAGGTGATCACATCATCTTCGTTGTCCTGCAGGTGACTGGATTCGACAGTGTGGATGATGAGTCCAAACACAGCGATCACATGTTCTCTTACAAAAGCCCAAAGCCTGAGGCATGGACCACAGATGACAACCCTCCCTACACCTACTACCTGTTCTACATGTATGCCAACATCATGGTGCTCAACAACCTGCGCAAGTAAGCCCTGCATGACTGTACAACAATCTTCCAAGTGGTTTTATAACATCCAAAGCCTTCCAATTAACACCTTGGGTTACTTGCAAGGCAAACGGACCGGACCGGGACAGCCTGAGAAGCATGTTTACACTGACCCCTTCGTGAAAATGAATCCTTTCCATCCTGATCTACATGTCTTTTGCATCTGCAACAAAACCAGAATGCAAACACCAGAAATGTTAAAAACTGCTACTGCTATTGCCTTTCAAGTCAACAGTATGATTTTTTGTCTCTCCCCAGAGAGCGAGGACTCAACACCTTCCAGTTTCGCCCCCACTGTGGTGAGGCCGGTTCCATCACCCACCTGGTTTCTGCCTTCCTCGTGGCTGACAACATCTCCCATGGACTAAACCTCAAGAAGGTGCAGTCCTGAATTCATACTGGCGTTTGATACTCGAGGTGTTTTGAATGATGACAGCAATAACAGCATGTAATTATAACAGTTTCGGTGTCGGGTCACCTATCACTCTATAACCCATCACTCCACTGGACAAAGGCCATATTCTTGATATTATTTTGAAATGTTTAGGAGAAAGGTAATGTTCATTTCTAAGTTTGAAAAGAGTCACTGATTTACTTATAAACACGTTTAAATGTGATCTGCATGTTATGTTCAGGCTGTCAATTCAAAACTATCCGTTACTGCTAAAATCAGCACAAGCATTCATGAATTTTCAACACTTACTTCAGTAGCATAGCTCAAGTTGCTCTGGAGTCTACTAGAGCTGTCACTTTTCCTCTGTAATACTCTTTGAATATCATTCCATATGTTTATTTATTTTTATTTCATTCCATGCATTTATGTGGGTAGGCCAAGGCGAGGAGGGCGATATTTGCTAACGTTAGAAAACACGTTGAATACTAATTTCAGCATTCAAATAGTGCATTTTTGTTTTTTACTATTTGAATTATATTCGATTCCCGAAGTTCATTCTAACAGCCCTAGTGTCTACACCCTCTCCTCCTCCTCCTCCACAGAGTCCAGTGTTGCAGTACCTGTACTACCTGGCCCAGGTCCCAATCGCTATGTCTCCGCTGAGCAACAACAGCCTGTTCCTGCAGTACTCCAAGAACCCTCTACGAGAGTTCCTCCAGAAGGGCCTGTGTGTGTCTCTGTCCACTGACGACCCCATGCAGTTCCATTACACCAAGGTCAGAACCACTGGAATGTGAATCAATCATCGTTATGGCGAAACAAAAGTTAATGATACTTTTGTTCAGCAAGATAATCTTCAGAAATGAAAACCACTTCATGATCTTTGAAGCTTGAATTCAATCACTAAGATTCGGTTATGATAGAACTCCACCTCGGTTGCTGAGCATGCGTATATACAACGGGGCTGTGAAGGCAGACTAGATTAGATTAGATTAGTATGCATCTTGGAACAGATGGAACCTGGGAAACATAAGAAATTGTGTCGCTTTTATTGCTAAATACAATGAAATGAATTAATGTAAATGGAGGAATAATCAATTATCTGTCCATTATTTCAATTATAGTAGGGAATTTAATTACATGTCAACTAAGAAAGTGAAACACAGATCCTAAATGTACATTATCCTAAAATAATGTTCCTTTTAACCCTTTCAGGAGGCACTGATGGAGGAGTACGCCATTGCAGCCCAGCTGTGGAAGCTGAGCACCTGTGATTTGTGCGAAATCGCCAGAAACAGCGTGTTACAGAGTGGACTCGCACATCAGGTCAGAGTCCAGTCTTTACAGCGGTAGCTATATAAGACACTTTTCTACGTATTTCCCACACTAACTTCTACTTACAGGCTGAAAAGTTAGCCGATTCCAGCTGTCATTGGGCGAAAGCAGGGTTCACCCTGGACAGGTCGCCAGTCTATCACAGGGCCGACATGTAGAGACAAACAGTCATTCACATTCACATTCATTAGAGTCATCAATCCACCTATCCCCATCCTGCATGTCTTTGGACTGTGGGAGAAAGCCAGAGAACCCAGAGAGAACCCACGCTAACACGGGGAGAACATGCAAACTCCACACAGAAGGAACCCGGGCCAACCCGGGAATCATACCCTCTCGCTGTGAGGCTACAGTGCTACCCACTACACCACCGTGCAGCCCCAGTAATACATATTTTGGTAATAATGAAAAAGGTGTGAGATATTTCAAAGATATTTAAAAAATCACTGCCCTCTGGTGGACAAACTAGGTAATGGTGATACAATTTCCAAATGGCCTTGAATAGATTTTGGCATTATAACAGTTTCTTCTCTTGTTAATACAGATATATCTGTAATGAACTAATATTGGTCCATCCAAACTAGTGGTTGGGCTCTCTCACAATCTACACTGAGAATATCATTAGTCCCACCTGCATTACAATGAGAAGCACTTCCTCTTGTCTTTGTGACATAACATAACATAGTACAGTTGGAAGGATCTGGTATGAAACCTTGTCCCATAGCTCATATAGCCAACTGGTTGTCCACAAAGAGAAAGGTTAACAATTTAAACATTTTTTTTACCTTTTACTCTGCAGGAGAAGAAACACTTCATCGGTTCCAACTACCTACAAGATGGACCTCTGGGCAACGACATTGGGCGAACAAACGTGGCACAAATCCGCATGGCCTACCGCCACGAGACGCTGTGCAACGAGCTCAGCTTTCTAGTGGAAGCAGTGAAGACAGATGTCAGCCCTAACCCACCTGAGTGATTTAACACGCCGGCTCAAGCTGTGCCTGAATATGTCCTCGGGGATGAAGAGGCGGCTAGACAGCACATTCATTTTTTTACATGTTCGTATAAAACTTTGAATGAAAGGGTTCTTGTATTTCATGTTGATCATGTTGCAGAAACGTGCCATGACCTACCTTTTTTTAATGCTGCACCTATATGAACTTTGTCGGTTTGCCTCATTTTATTGGGAAAGAGGTTTATTTTAAGTGAAGTAAAGTGCGCTTGTGGATTTGGATATATGAAACAGCGTAAGGCACAAAAGCCGATTTGGAATTGATCCATTCAGTCAGAAGAATATAAAATTATTTTTACTGAAAATAATTCTTATAGGTCTGAAACTAAAAGAAGGGGAACAAATATGTATTCAAGACAGGTTCAAGTATGAACAAGCATTAAAACTGATTTTGTAATAAATGAATTGAAAAATAAATGTTGTAATATTCTGGTGAAATCAGTATCATAAACTGCTTTTACACTCACAACTATGAAAATACTTTTCTATGTTTGCCATTTCTCCTAAATATTCATATGTGAATAAAAGGCTGCAAGGCTGCTGTTGTTTTTCTAACTTAGGTATTTCCATGAGGTTACATATAGCAAGTCTGAAATTAAACAGAACTTAAAAATAAAATTAGAGTAGACATCTATAATTAGAAAACAGTTCAACTCCATCCACAAATGTCTCCTGTAAACTTTTATGAGTGTGAATCATTAGTTTGATTACACACGCTTACTGCATCTTAATACAAGCAAAGAATGATCCCATTATCTCAGTTTTTCACTGCATCCTAACTCCTGCATTACATTCTCCCACCTGCACCAGGCTGTTTCCGTTTACAGAAATAACGTATGTCCATCTATGGGAAAGCAGGCATTTGTAAAGGGTTTAATGTTCCAGGACGGCCAAGATGGTCTTTTTGCAATGTGCAATAACTTTGTTGAATGCAGTACTGCTGTTACATGACTTTTGCATAAAGTGTCTGTATTTTATATTTTAACACACAAGCAGCAGAAAGTACACTTCCCCTTTAAATTTACTGATACGCTAATAATCTCACATGCAGTTCGCTGTTCCACTAACAGTAACGGCCGCTCATTTGTTCGTGAACATCTTGCTATTGGTTTGGGGACATGACTGCTAGCTAGCTGGTCTTGTTGTTAAACATACTGTCAGATGATATTTACTCTTTGTCAACCGTACGCAGTGTTACTGACTTTGAATCTTGCTAGCATAGCGTTAGCTTTCTGGCTCATGGCTGAGCGGACTGGAGTACCGGTATCTCCCGTTGCCAAGTCGTATCTGGTTCGTCCTATTTACATTAACTCGTGATTATGGACACCTCGTCAGGAATGATCCCTTAGTTAATAGACATCTGACAGATTATGTCAAGGTCCTACAGTGAAGCATTCCCTGGTGATTAGTGTTACAACACTGCTCGTATTATTCAGCTGCAGGTTGCCTGCCCTCAGTGCCCTGCCTCTCGGAACCGCGTCGTCCTGTGCTCCTGGGAGGCCGCTGCTTTTTTGTTTTGTAAAACACGAGATCCACCAATCAGAGACAAGAGGTGCATAAGAGAGAATCTCTTAGCAGGGAGGTTGTGCTTGATTTTACTGGCCAAACGACGGGTTTGCGGGGAAAAAGGATAAACGATTTGAGGAGTAAACGATAGGATGGGCTAGCCTCGCCACTGATGTCAACCCCATGGACCTTAAAGCTCTGGTGAAGTTTTAAATGTAAAGCTCTAATTAACCTACTTTTTTCTATCTAATGAAGTTTTGCGGTTGCTTTCTAACTGGTTTTAAAATATACATTTTGAGTTTCATCATGGACATTCTGGATGATATCATTGGAGGATGGATATATTCTCAACATAAATCTATGTTGCACTGAATTGAGAGTAATTCACCATTCTTAAGCCTTTGTTCTTTAGAGGTGTCCCAGTTTAGCCAACTTTAAAATGTAAAAGATTTATGACACGTAAAACCTTAGTAACTTAGTTGACAGAACACATCAGGAGCACAGGAGAAACCTTTCTTCCAGATTAAAACTCCAGTGTGGACAGCTTGGACTTCAGAGAAGTCAAATCTTCATGAATTAAGCATCCGTGATCTGCCGTGCTCCTCTGTAGTTTCTGGTAGGAGGTGATTTTGACACTTTTTCACTTTTCTTGTTCTCTGTGAGAATAGTCTCCGTTGTCCACTGTGTGAAAAAAAAGCCTGCTTGCAAACCCCCCTCACTTGCAACTGTAGATTCTCTGACTTCGCAGTAGAGAAGTTCATTGTACATTCAGTCCTTCGAGTTTGAGTCACAGCATAAAGAAGAATCTGCCACCTCCCAATGACTCTGAGAATTAAAACTCTCATACCTTGCAAAGGCAGGGCCATGTGCAATGGATGAGGACAAAGAATATGACCCTGCAGATTTTTCACAATGTTTTTTTAATCTTCCCTTGTTTATCTCATGCCTTGTCAAGAAGGACAGAACTTTGTTGAGCAGTTTACGGCATACGTGTTTTTTGTGTTTGTTGGAGGCAGACAATATGCTTGTTTTACTTCTCTTCTTCCTCCCACTTAAATCTTTCACCGTCTTCACCTTCCCTGTTTTTTCTCTAGCTGCCACATCTCACGGTGTCTATAAACATGCAGCCCTCCTCTCAGGACCAGCATCACGCCATGCCCTCTACTGGCTGAGACAAACCCAAATCCTCAAAACACAACTCACTCCCTATAATATAACAATATCATCATAAACAATGACAATAAACTGCAAACATTGTCAGCTGTGTTCCTACATGTCAACTATGTGACAGCTGATGGCTAACACAGTAACATGTAAAAATGTTAGGGCTGACTGCAGACCTCGGCCCTGTCTCCACATGACAGCTGACCACCAAAACAAACACAGCTGACAGATTTATAGGGCTTTTTTCAGTGGGTAACACAGTTGACAGACATTTCTCAGACAGACACAAAGTGGACAATTGAATGTACATGAATGGGCCAAATTGTTTTGAAAACCTGTCTCATACTTTGATGATTATTTGAACTAATAACTCTGAAAATGATATATTTTTGTGTTGATCTTAAAGTCACAACTGGGTATTTAGCAAATCGGACAGCACAAAGTGCCCCGATATAAAAGTGATTATTGTTTGAATATCTAGTAAACAGCTCATGGACATGTTACCTGATTAGACTGACTCATCCATGGATACAGCAGGAGAACGTTAGCTTGCTCACCTCGTCATAACCTTCTTGATTAACCATGGAGGTTGAGATGATGGATATATGAGTTTTAATCAGGAATACAATTTGCTTGTGACCAAATTCAAGAGATAAAGTACATCAGTCATAAAGTGCAAAACTTGAGTATCTTTATTAAGGATAGTACAATACAGTATGAATCAATTCAATGTACATCTCTTTCCATTCAGCAAATTCACATACAATAGATGTATATAGATCTTTTTTTATAGAAATCTATTATTAAATTTGAACATTTTCTCATTCTTACAACTTTGTTTTCAACATTTTGAAGGGACCACACAGTAACATAGAAAGTCTCCCCCTGCTGTAAAAGGATTATTACAGTGTCAGATCATACATTTCACCGCAGAGACGGAGATAAAAGTCACCTGTTGCCGTGGTGACAAACAGAGAAAGCTACAGTGAGGTTTCAAAAATAACATATTTCAGCATCAACAACCAAACATTACTTTTGGTCAAAGTAAAAAAAAAAAGTATAATATATTATATTAACACAAATCAAATATAATTTCGGGAAATAGACTGAAAAATCTTTAAAAGAAAAATCATATTAGTCTTGAATAATTGAGTTATTTTTGTAAGAAATCTGCTATATGATCTAAATGTGATCAAATGTGATTAAGTTTTGTTGTTGTCACGCAACAACATTTTAAATTAGCATTCCATAACTGCAACTTTTAATAATGCATTAGATGTCAGTAAAATAAAAAATGACCACAAATGAACAACAAACAAACAACAAATGAAAGAAGTCAGCATGAATCAGTTCTTATGAATCACAACCACCGTCCTCTTAAACTACAAGTGCTGACTGGAGACCAGGTCAGAACTACTTACTTCAAAATAAAACTAATTGGGATTTTAAATTCAACATAACTTTAATTATACAAGAGTTAAATTGTAAGTGACAGGCCGCCCGTCAGCTGTCTTTAATAATGGGCATAAGAGCAAAGCAAAGACACGTTGGAGTGTAAACTATAGTACTTCTACAGCAATTGGATTAATATAATCTTACTTCAATTATGGTAAATTAAAATATATATTTACATACATAGACACAAAGTAAAAAGATGAGAATAGGATGGATAATAAATAGTGGTTATTTCCAACAGTGAAGAAGTCACCACAGCAAGCAAAGCCGTTTAAAATCATATAAAACTATTTAGTTCTGTACATCCAAAAGGCTATCATCAGTTCCTACTTCAGGTTGGGACCGTTTGTAACAGGTTCACATAACAAAGCTTGTGTCACGTGGGATATAAACATGCAGGGTTACATTGCACAGACAACAGGACAGCTTTATCGGTGGAAAATAAACGTGGTTTTACAGTTCTGACTAGAAACTTGACATTCTGGTAAAAATGCTTGTTGACCTCCTGGAGGAGAGCTAGAAGAGGATATTGATGCCACTCTGGTACTAATCTCATCCAACTCTCTCGGAGAAAGTGCACAAGCACATTTTACCAAAATGTCAAGCATTCATTTAAATTTCCCACAAATATTTGAGTCAACCTCCTTCGAATAGGAGGGCTAAACTTCGTTTGCCTCACAGCTTTGTCCCATTCACATTAACGTGAAAGGATTCCTGTCATAAAGTGCCTGGTTAATCCCAACATAGGTCGTCCTCTCCCATGTTGATTCAATTGAGCTTGGAAATGACTGTAAAACCTGTAACTTTGGTTATTCTGTGTGTTAAACAAATAGATTATAATTTATTATAACATAGGACAAATACAGAATTTCACTTCAGACGACGTTTGACCACACACAGTTCCCATTAAGCTGCACATCTACAATACTAGGCTTACAAAGAGCATTGTGGGGTATTCTTTTTTCTTTTTAAGGAGACACGGTGTCATTTTCGGGGGCTTGGTGAAAGTGACACTTTGTGGTGCAACAAGTCTCGTCTGGGTGCGGGTCGATTTCTCTTGTCATCTAATTGGCTGAACGTGCTCTGCGTTAAGGCCTGTGTGGGTGGCCGGCCTCATCGGCCAAGTTTAGGATGTAGCCGGCTATGTCGTCCTCCGTGGGGAAATCAGACATTACCCACGAGTCGTTGGCAGCAGTCACCTGCAGGCGACATATGGGACAGTTTCGGCTCTGCCCGCTCCTGCAGAAACAGAAGTGTGTAATCATCACTCTCAGCTTTTGTTTGTCATATCATGGGTGACTAAAACGTGTCAGTGACAACGTTACACACTTAAATCTGCCATTTTACCATTTATCAATGCACTTCTGGCAGAAGCTGTGTGCACAGGGCAGAATGAGGTCAGCCTTTCCATCCATGCAGATGCAGCACTCCTCCTCATCAGTCAGCTGCTTCACTCTGCATGGGCACACAAGCAGAACATAAATCTTATTTGGGAATTAAGTGTTGGATGCATTTTGATGGATTCATTTCAAAGGATTTGTCTGACAAAAACATATTTCAGTATTTCAGTAAAAATGCATGAAAATGTAAGCCTATGGATGGGAATTCATCCGGGGGGATAAACAGTCAGTCTGCTGCAAAATAAGTTCTTAAATCCATCATTTTATGTCGTTGGCCACTTCGGCTATGAATATGTTATGGCAAATGTGTCCAGCAGACATGGAGCTAAATTAGCATTCATTTGGAGTTCTGTTTCGGGCCACCTGATGAAGGACAGCTCTGTATTTGGTCTCCACCAACTCCTGACGGAAATGTGGGGCCATTACTCAAGGGTTCGGTTCGTTTGTCCTATTTTTGTAGCATTTTTTTGGATGGTTCTGACTGTCGGATCAATTACTGGAAGTACTGGCTGGCTTTGGTGAGCAGGTGTGTGGTAGAGAGAGAGAGAGAGAGAGAGAGAGAGAGAGAGAGAGAGAGAGAGAGAGAGAGAGAGAGAGAGAGAGAGAGAGAGAGAGCAAGAGAGGGGGGGGATAAAGAGAGAGAGAGAGAGAAAGAGAGAGAGACAGACAGCTGTTGGCAGATTGCAGCACACTATAAATCAACTGTTGTCATTGGATAATAAATAAATAAATATAACACTGTAGGTTTTAGTTTGTCGCTCACATAATAAATGTGAAACCAAAACTAACCAGATCAAATGTATAGAATGTCAGAAAAACACAAACTTTGGTTCAGACTTCAGCAACAAACATCATTACAAATGTAATGTAGTACCAAATACAATAACACAAAAGGCAATGAAGGTATTGTAAAAAGTGTGATTTTGATTTTTTTTTATTCTAAAGCAGATCAAAGTGTTGAAGTACTGCAAACATTTTCAGAAACCGTGCCCTGAAACGAGCCATCGAGTTAAATATACACCTGTTTATATATAATTTATAACACCATTTCACAGTTTTAAAAGTAAGCATTTGAGGGACCACTTTGTGTGCACCCACCTGCCCATCCACATGCTGGCCTGGCAGGAGTCTGTGGAGGGCAGCTGGGCAGACGGGCCCTCGGTGGCGCCCTCTGCAGTCAGCACCTCAGCAGCCTGGCTGGTGATGTCACGGTACAGCTGGATGAACTGGTACAGGTTCATGATGCGTGACGCTTCCATCGTACCGACCTCCTTGTTGATCTGGGCGGGAGGCAAAGTCAGTCACATGACGCACACAATGCACTGGTAGTGTATACTGTATGTTCACTGCCTGGCCAAACAAACACACTAATATTTGGTTGCTCTGCCGTTAGCTTTGAACGGGGACTATCTGGGCTCATCATCAACATGCAGTCACAATCCCACACTGTTCTGAAGTGGTTGTGTTTAAAAACATCATAGCTCAGTTTCTGGTTCTGTTGAGTACCGTTTGGTTTAGATATAGCTGCCATACAAGTTATTACTCAAGTGCTCCACAACTCACTAGTGTGTTCTCATTAACATTAAATAGAAAAAAGACTCAGCCACAATGAGAGAAATATGATTTTAACTTCAAACCCCCTTGTGCTCCAAGAGGAGAAATACTACATCCTGAAAGTATTAGGTGATAGGTGTTTATTGCTGCATTTCCCTGTACACACTTTTATGTATGCCTTGTTTAAAACAAAAAATAAACAACAGTAAACAAAAATGATAAGTAGAGAAGATTAAAAAAAGTCATAATACAAGTTCAAAACGAACAAAATAATGTATTTAAAATACATAATGATTCTGATAATGACTCTAAAGAGTCTGACACACCAATAGGACGGCAGATCGTCGTCAGAAGAGGCAGGTGGGCAGTGTCTCCCCGACATGGTCAAAAAGTGTCTCGCACAAACCTGAACGACTACCGACGTGAGCGTACGTTCTGTACTTGCGTGAGACATAATGTCTCCAGCAGGCGGCGCTAATCTGAATTGTCGCCCCAAAAAAACCCCGGAAATGACGGAACATCTCGAGACCAAAACACAGAGCATGCATGCACAAGTGTCGCCATCGTCTACGCTTTATCTGGTTTGTTTGCCATCGTCACATCCGGTCTTCTCGTTCACTGATTGGCTAGTCAAGTACTCCACCAATCAGATCGGTCAGACTGGACGACTTGGTCATGGCTGATTCGACATGTGGAATCGGGTGGAAAGAATGCCGACAGCTTTGATGACGACACAGAAGACACAAACAGACTTGTGTTACCGACGTCGGCAGACTGTCCGACGGCCGATAATCGTCTTAGAGTGTCGGGGCCTTAAAGAGCAAATAGCTGCATGGTACAGGTCCATCTCCACACTGATAAACTGGTGTAACCGTAATAAATAGACACACATAAACATCTCCCACACTTGTGTTTCTCTCTCTTACACATCATCCCAGGTGTGGGCAGATGCTCTAGTTGGCATGTGATGCGTCTGAAAAGCTTCTTTGGTCTCACCTTGGTACAGAGGACCCTGACAGCTACCTTCCACAAGGCCGTGGCATCAGATCCTGGCTGCACCTCAAACAGCAGGTGCTTCTGCTGTCCAGACGCTAGCCGGGCCGTACTGATGGAGATCCAGCAGGGGGAGAGGGAGGGAGGGAGGGAGAGAATGTCAAACTCAATAAACCGTTATGCAACATTTGTCCTGCAGTTTGCTACGAACACAGTTACACATTCAAACCCACACAAAGTAATGCCCAATTATTTAAACCTTGCTGTGTTTAGCTGGGTGTTTTACCTAAATTTAAATAGTGTTTCTGTCCTTCTTTTTTATGGGGCACTCCACAGTTTAGGTGCCGTTTGCTCAACACGCTGTGAACTCGGCTTTCTGGAGTCAGTACACATTCCTCAAGATTACAGTTACAGTCTCTGAGAGTTAGTGAGCTCAAATGAAACTGGCAGAACCTGGGCCTAGGCTGAGGGGAATAAGATACTCGATGGTAGACTAGTACTGAGACTAGACAGGGTTTAGTTCCCGGTCAGAAACAATCCAAAGCATTCAGGTATTCCTCAGTTGTTTGTTTCAACAATTCGACTTTCAACTGTCCGTTAACAACATTAAAACAAGTGGGAAACCGTTTTATGTTCGCACAATTGAACATCTATTAATCCTGTTTATTCTTAATAAATCAAGGAGCATCTCAGAGATCCGGTCTTTTCTCTCTCATCCATGCTTTACCGCTACTCATTTACATTTTTGTAACTCACTTCACTATGTAGCTATCTGAGCCTCCAGCTGGTAACTGCAGCTGCTCAGCTTTTAATGAACACTTGAAGACGAGATCCCATCAGCCTTGTGTTCGTCACACTTCACTGGTTACTCCGTACATTTGACAATTGGATTTAAGATTTTACTGATCACCATTAAAGCACTTCAGGGCGACATTGCTGAATTGCCGGTCCTCTATGAGCCGCGACACAGCCTGGGATCCTCAGACCAGGACTCTGCTTGTGCTCCTGAGTCCCAGCTCAAGACCAAAGATGACCGGGCTTTTCAGTCAATGCCCCTCAGCTCTGGAATTCACTGCCTGAGGGTCTGAGGCTTGTAAAAATGGTGACAGCTTTTAAATCGCTTCTAAAATAATATATTTTCAAAAAGGCCGTTTTTTTTAATTTGCCAGCTTTAATTTGTAATGTTTTAATCTTGGTTCAACCATGTGAAGCACTTTGTGACTTTGTTTTGATTAATAAAAATGATTATTTGTCCGGAACAGGTCGTAACTTACACATCGTTAAGTTCTGCCACCCTAGCCAGAAACTCCTCGTAGGTTAGGTAGCCGCTGTCACGCACCAGTGCCGCGTGTTTCACCAGCTTCTCAGGCAGATGGGTCATCACCGCCTGACCTGAGAGCTGCTGGCCCATCCTGGCAGCAGCTGCACTTACAAAACTGCACCGGCAGAAGGCTGCACCTCATTCAGTTCTGCAGAGCCTGGTGGGAATTAAACAGTTAAATGTTTGTTTTCTGCTTATATGCGACAGTCTATATCATGACAATTTAGCCTTTACTCGTTCATCATTTTATTCGGATCACTGAAAACATCTGAGATGTGATCGAAAGGTCCGAAACCAGGCTAGGAACGATATACATTTCAACAAAGTATCTTGAATCTGACTGCTCTCTCATCAGAAGCTGTGTCTAGCTAGTCTAAACACTGTTGCTGTGTCTTAAAAAAAATGGACCAACTTTCAGAATTATCACATATGATTTAGTTTATTTTTTAAAGCCCTGACAGAAGTTTATTCAAAATCAGGCTAGAGTTTGTTATTGAACAGCAAGTATGAAGTGTCATCCTGATATTAACAGTTGTGATTTTCTTACTAAATTAGGATGGTAAACTGGAAAACAAGATTGCTAAACCAAAACCAATTTTTTATCTCACCATTTTCTGATGTAGGTGAGGTTCGGTTATAGCTGTGATGTAACAGATTAAAAAAAACATTGTAGACAATAAAGCAGCAACAGTAGCACAAAGGAGAACAACAGTGTAGATGTATTACAATACTGTTAATTTACATAAAGAATGAAGTGTTCCAAACAGAGCCAGGACAGAGACCTGAGTTGGCCCTTATGGAGATTTAACAGTGTGTTCGCATTCAAATTAAACTGCAGAATGACTCACCTACAATGAGTCCAGGTGGAATATTGAGGGGAATATGTCATACTTCTGCCTGAAATAACTTCACATTGCCCTCGTCTTTCATGAAGAAAATACTGACTCAACGGGCCCATGTACTAAGAGGAAGTATTAGATTGTTTGGTACATTGTACGCTCAAGGCTGTAGTTATATTATTTATCAGATACATACACGCATTTTACAGTCAAAACCCTTCTATGTGTATTGATGTAGTTCCCTGTGTACACGATTTCTTTTAGACTCACATCACAGTGTGAAGAGTTTAGGTAAATATTGGAAGAAACTGAATATAATGTTAATCAGTAGGTTTTTTGTGTGTATAATCACGTAAAAATAAGAACGTTCATATAAGGAGCAGGTCCTTTTCACAGAGCCTGCCGTCATGTTTCTACAGTAGCCCAGAACAGACAAAGCAAACACTGGCTCTAGAAAGGGGCCTTTATGCGTTTTTGAATTGGCCACAGTAGTTTCTCTCCACACGGGAGAAATTTCAGTTGGTTGCAATCTGCAAACTCACCACTAGATGCTGTCAGATCCTAAACACCTGACTGCTAAAATACATTTTGAGAGCAAGCTACAAGCTACAGTCAGATAATAGATAAGAGATCATCCATGCCAAATCAAAATGAAACTACAGGAAACAACAACGCTGTCACTGAAACAGGATAAGATGAACAAAGTCAACAGAGTGCTGCAGAGAGAGTCCCACAAACCACAAATAAGTATTCCTGCACTTCTGGTTCCCTTGTCTCGTGGTAAACAGGTTTTTTGTTCAATGTCTAATGTTGGTAAATACCCCTCTGATGAATTCTGAAGCTATCACTTGTCTTTAAAAAACAAGTGGCTGAATAATAAGTATTTTGTAGTCCTACAAAATGTCATCACACCAAACACGACCCCACCTTTCACTTAGTGATGGTGAAGTTAAGTCATACCACCGTGGTACATAGTCCGTTGACAACAAAATGTCAAATTCAAAAATCCTATCAGTAGAGCTCATTTGTGAAGATGATCTTACTGATGAGTAGAGACACGTGTTTGCCACATAGTTTATTTTCCAATAGAAATCCCATTGGCTGTTTGTAAAGGGAACCAATGCTACTTCTGGATTGGCCTGCAGCACTCCATGATGAAGCTCAAAACAAGCAAAACACTGTATTTACGAACCACATTTCATGGCTAGAGTCTGGAAACTGTAAAAGCACTGCATTTCAGATTACATAACACAAACTCATTATGTTGCTGAGTAAATTGATTAACACTATGATGACCAAAGGTGTGTGGATACAACCTCTGTGGTGGTCGACCGTGTCCCATAACTGTGGGCATCAACATGCTAGTATAACAGCCTCCACTCTGCTGGGAGTTGTTGGAGAGGATGCAGGGATTTGCTCCCATTCATTTAAGTGTATATGAATGGTGATGAGACTTGGCTCAAAGTCTGCATTCCTGTTCATGCCATAGTTAATCCCAGAGTGCGGGCTAATAAAGTTCTTAAAACATTAACTTACAATTTCTTCCTTTTGTTTTCCTTGTAGAATCAGAAATCTAAGGACAGAGGATGTCATGTGCTGTAAAGATTGTATACCTGACAGCTTTGAGATTTCTAATTGGAGCTAAGGGGTCCGGCCATACCCTTGGAAACCAGCCCCAGACCAAAAATCACAGTGTGATTGTTGTCATAGCTCACAGTTTATGGCTAGAGCAAAGTATTTCCTGATCTAGTGGGTTCAGTTCATCTCAACCTGCTAGTTTCCACAGTACAATCACACTGAATTAAGCCAAGGCAACGGTTGCATTGAACCCGTGCTGAACTGAGTGAGGACTATAACTCCTGATTATTTTCATTTTAATTTGGTCTATAAAACGGCAACAAATAAAATACATTTGTAATCACAATTTAAGAAAACCGGACGACTTCAAAAGGTCCTACTTAGCTCGATCAAAAGCTAAATAGCCAAAATGGTTTCTTTTATTTCTACTTGAAAAATAAAAGATAAAAAAATAATCGTATGTCTTTATGATTGACTAATCGTTTTATCTCTAAGCTAACGTTTGCTAGTCAGGTGCTAACTGATGTGAAAGAGCAACCGTGCTGGTTAGCTAACTGCCGTTAACTTGAACAAACGCATCATGTCACATCAGCTAATTAGCAGCTAACTCACAGTTTACAACATCTCTGCTAATCTCCTAAACACGATTTAGGATTTAATCTTTAATGGAAACGCAGCTAAACAACCAAATGCAGGACAAGATACTGCAGGAGCTGCAGCCCAACTTAGCATCATGTACAAACGTCCAATTGAGCAGTAACTGTGAAGCTAATATTTTCACGTCACTGTGGTAAACAGTAGCATTACTTTAGTTTCATAAAACATAAAACATATAAAACATAAATAATTTTAGATACAATCCACCAACGAACCTCAATATTCCACCACCACTTGCTAATCTTGGCATCAGCAGTTTGCTAAAGAGGAACAGCGTCACTTTGCACATAAACAATAATTAAAATAAAAAAAGACACTACAGAGGAGACATATACATATACTTATATCAATACCCTAACGTGTTATGGGTCGAAATAAGCCTGAGTTTCCTACCAATTACTCAACAACATCAGCGGCAGGAGGAGTTGGAGTCCAAAGTTCACTTTTCGCTGTTAGCATCAGTTCTTGTTGACACAACACGGGCGCCGTTTGATGACGTCACAGTAGTTCTTCTTCTTCAACGGCAGCTTGCCTCCTTGATGTTGCACTACTGCCATCTTTTGGAGGTAGCTGTCTCCTACAGTGTCCAGCATGTCAGAATGATCTGTCAGTCCTGTCCTCTCGTTGGGAAGCTGGTCTTACTCACAGAGGAGTGTATTCTCCAGGTTAACCTGGTCACAATACATTCCCAAACACGTTCATCTGGTGACGTCACAGCCATAAATACTGAAAGTATTTGACCATAATTAGGCCATTTCCTTGTAAGGAGTATATAATCGTTTAAAAATCGAAACGATCTGAAACACAGAATTGGTTCGACCTCTTTGAGCATTTTTTAATTCAATACTTTGATATTTCTTTTGCTGTTTCAACTTGCTTTTACTGTTATATTATATGATATATGACCACCTTAATTATTACCTTAATTATTTTTTAACCTTGTTAAATTAAGCCACATTTTATCTTCACAGTATAATAACCTGTTATTAAAATTTTTTGTCAATACAATCCATCAACCGAATCAAGACACAGATAAATAGTTTCCTTTTTTATCTACTTTTATTACTGATTACCTGTTAGTCCACAAAGTCTCGGCTTTGTTGCTACATTTTCTGAGATAAAACAACGACCATACAGTATTTATAAATACACACTATAGAAGAAGAGCAAGAACACAAATCACAATCATCTGTGACTGGAGAGCAAATAGGTTTACCGTCTTTTTTTAACTGCAGGCAGAAGAAGATGGAGATTGATCAAGGATACATGGAGGCAGGACGTCGAGAATATAAAGAGGGAAGATGCATTGGAAGGCACAAGGGCAGAAGAGGACAGATACAGAGGACTGATAGAGGTGACAGATATAGAGGACAGATAGAGGACTGATATATAGAGAGTTAGGAGGATTCAGACATCAGAGTAAAAGAAACTTCTGATGAGTGTAACCGTCCACAGAGTTAGAGAAGATGTTTGTGCTCAGTTCTCCGTCTGCAGCGAGGTCATCTGTCTCCTGACAACGCCTGAAGACAGAGCGGCTCACAAGTCAAGGCTCAAGTCCTGGTTGTGATGATCATCTGGTCAGCTTTGAACGCAGCAGCTGCAAGTAAAGGCTGCTATGTCAGCATTCAGTATCAGCATTGTTCAGCTGTTTGGTATGTGGTCTTTTAAAAAAAAACGGACTGCATGTAGCCCCTAAGAATGGATTTGGACTAACAGTGAATACGTTTTTACATTAATTGAATTTAGGTAAAGTTCTGTAAAGTTAAGGATCAAACTGCTGCCATCACTGTAAACAAATAAAATGAATTTAATAATCTCAAAAACAATACATTGCCATTCAAAGTTTTGTAGAGAGACACTGTTATTTTACAGATTTTCCTAAATGACTACGATCAAACAAACATTTGAACAGATTCAAATCATTATAAACGTTGAACTCCAGTATTTGTGTTGAGATTTTATATTTATGTAATATTTAAGTTCAGTATGTAATTGCTGCCATGAATTATAATAATTGTCTCTCTAATTAGATCGAAACATAAACACTTAATCTGATAAATTAACAGGTTCAATCATAGTAATACGTTAATTGCAATATGTTACTTATAAGCACTGTCGACTATTTTAATACTAAAACCAATTAGCTAATACTATAACTGGAGTTATACAATTTAATAACTTACTTTATTAACTTACATCCACTTAATAATGTATATGAGTTTCAATCCAACATTAGAGAGATGTTATCACATTTAAACAAGTGACTTCTACAGACAGCTTTCTCGGTTCGTTGCTGATTGAATGGCGGTGGTTTTGTGTCGATACTTAAAATGACCTGCAGACGGCAGCAAAATCCACAGAAACTTCATTAAGCTGAAGCTGAAGTCCCAGATTTGCCTGGCTAAAGCTTTTTGACCACGTGGCAACATGCAAACTCCTGGTTTCCTTCAGAAAATAAGAATATTGTGTGAAGCTATTTCCAATACAGGATCAATTACCTCCACTGTATCAGGAATCAAGTCATTATTGTCCAGACAAAGTAGACTAATTTTGATTTGATATTAAAAGATGTCATGTTTTCTTTTAGCATATTCCTCCTACTTTGAATAGAAGACATTTTTTCTGTCGTTATGGGATCCTCAGGCTCCACCTCGGCTGCTCCGGAGTCTTGACAGAATTGCACATGAAGACCGTCTAATGAGCCATTTAAACGTTTCATCCTTGGTCTCCTTTTGCTTAGATGTATGACGCGGTGCAGCACTGAATACTTGATCATTTCCAGACTTGCAGACACTGTGAAAGGCAGCTATGGACGACTTCCTAAAATACCCCTTCAAGGTGCAACGACAAACAGAACACAAGAAAGCAGCCATGTATGGACACTTTTATATAGATTTAGGAAAATGAACATACCCATAGAGGCTCCATACAGATTTATCATTTTAATACATCACATTGAAAACAACCCAAGAAAATATGGATTGCTCAGAATCACATGAACTCATATTTCCCAGAAGTAGTCCAAAATGAGCTTGCATCCAAAGAAATCAGACTGTACATACAGATGATCATTTAAAAACTTCCTCTGCTAGTTTTTCAGCTGCCCCGCAGGCTGTGTGGTCCATAGACTGATAGTTCTTATGATGAGCCATTCCTTCTGACTGGCGGTGGCGACGACTCGAACACACTCGATGTCGAAGCCGATCTTGTGGTCCACCTTGTGAACCTCGATGCTTCCGCCTTTAAACTCCCCCAGTGTGATGTAGGAGGAGCACTGCCTCCCCTGTTTAGTGTCCACAGACTTCTGGCCGACCTCCAGAGCACCGTGGTGAAGAATGTCGTTCTGTCTGTCCTCTGTGCCCGTCACAATTTTAATTCTGCTGATTTTGGTCGATTTATTGAAGACAATGATGAAGAAGTCTCCGGTGCACGGAGGCTTCCCCCAGAAGTACTCGTCCACGGTGCTGTAAGCCTTGGTGGCGTCGTAGCTTTCAAAGACGTTGATGTTGGTGTAAAGGCTGGCGGGAGGGTTGTCGGGGATGTCTATGGAGTCTTCCTCAAAGTCGTCGTCCTTCAGCTTGTTCTCGGCCCCTTTGTAGGAGGAGTAGTAGCCCATGTGCTGGAACAGCGAGGGCTTGAAGCGGATCACGTCCTTCTGGGCCAGCAGACCCCTGAAGTGGATGAGGAGCCAGTCGCAGGGCATTTCCTGGTAGAACATGAGGAGGAAGTGGGCCAGACGCGGCAGGTCTCTGGAGTGGTACAGCTTCCCGATGTAGCCCAGCTTGGAGAACTCCAGCATCACCCAGTAGGATCCTTCCCTGGAGGTGATCACCTTCTTCAGCGCCGTCAGGAAGTTCCTGGAGCAGCGCACGTCGTCCTCCAGCATCATGTAGAAGTGAGACAGGTTGGTGCAGAAGTTGAGGAGGAAAGCGTAGTCCACGTTCTGCTTGGAGCGGAAACGGACCCGGTCCTCCGGGTCGTTGTAGTTCCTTTTCAGCCCGTCCAGAGACGGGTAGTACTCCTCCGGGGCCTGGATCACCAGGAGGCGCCCGGCTATGATGTGGTGGGCAAACTTCCTGGTGATTTCCTGCACCAGGTTCTCACACCAGACCAGGTCAAAGTCTGCCAGGTGGACCACCACCACGATCTCTTTCAGTTCCTCATAACTGGACTGGTCAAAGATGGATTTGATGGTCTCCAGAAGGTAGTTCCCCTTTTTCCTCTTGACGGACGACAGACCGATGGTGAGATACTCTGTGAACAGAAACCACTTTAGTCACCGTGCAACAGAAACCAGCATCACGGCCGTATGAGCTCCGTACTGATACCTACTTTTGCGCGGCAAAGGAGTTCCTGCGAGGTAACGATACGTCACGTTGATGGTCCCGGAGAAGTTGGACAGATCTGTGAATGTGTGGACGTATCGCTCAGAGTTCACAGGATGCATCAGGGTCTCTCCCAGCTGTCTCTTCTCAGCCTCCTAAAACGACCAACAACAAGGACGCACCAGTCAGAGCCAGTGGAGGAGGAAGTATTCACATCCTTTACTCTGGTAAATACTACATGGTCAAAATATTGATGTAATATAATAATTACAAGTCTGGGATTGAAAATGTTACTTAATTAAAATATATAATATAAATATATATAATAAAAAATATTAAAACATGATTAAAAGCAAAAGCAGCACATCTTCCATGAGATGTACGGTGATGTACATGAAACTAGAAAAGAGTTGAAGTTGTTATCAATCGATTAATCAACTAATCATTTCAGCCATACTTGCACTTGTACTGCAAACATCTTGATTTATAGCTGAAGAAGAAAGTAGTAAAGCACAAGTACTTTACATATAAACTCTAGTACAGACTTGAAGTAAATACTTATTTACCTTCCACCACTGGGAAAAACAACAAGTGAGTAAATATTGGACATCAAGATGTTTGGACATTAACTATCAAAGGAATCCTACCAACACGTATCCATCATCCATGTAGAGGTTGAAGAAGAGGAGGAAGGTGATGAGGAAGCCGAGGAAGGGGAACACGGATCGTTTCCTGAAACACCTCATCTTGTCCACGGACTTCCACATGAGCCTCCCGATCACTGCAGGAGAAACAGCAGACGTGTGAGAGGTTTGGGCTATGACCTCATGTTAAGGATTAGTCGAACCGCAGTGCTGTTTTACTGAAAGAACAAAGTGATGAAAGATGTATCATAAAAGGCTGAAATTACAAGCGGATGAGTAAATAAACAGAAAACAATATTGATAACATTAATTATTTTAATCATAATTGCCTCACTAGGTTCAGCTCAGCTGTTTTTCTTTTCTTTTTATTGGATAGTGATGAAACTGAATTCCTCTGGCTCCAGACAAATCAAACATTTCCCTGTGCTTTTATTGGACAGTTTAAAGTGTCTGAGACGGAGACAGGAGACCTGGTGAGAAGCAGGTTATACACATGAAGCTCTCTGGCACCAGGACGCCACTAAACGCTCATGTAAGGGCTCTGGGAAACGTTCTCCACGTTTTATAGGCTGATGTAAGATTAACTGGTGAATTAAAACATTAAAACAGCAATAATACTTATCGCTGCCCTCTGGAAGCAGCAGAACAACCTGATAATATAACACTGACCATGTAAGGTTGTTATGGCGACTTGTATGTGCAACCAAATGCCCATTTATGCATCAGGCAGACGGCTTTGTTGTTTATTCAATTCGGCTTTTATACGTTCTGTCTTTGTAGCAGAAAGCTGCCATGAATAACAGGACGAAGCTCTGATCTAGTACATAACCACAGAACTTTCTTTGAGCGGAAGAAATGCTGTCATTTTAAATGAATAAAATATTGTTTGAATAGATATTTTGTCAAGTGATTGATTTTTTTAGTAAGTAGCCGTGTAATAGGCGGGAAAATGCACAATTAGCAGGTCTTTATTGTGTAATGAACCCCATCAGGATGATTTACGATCTGCTCAGGGTTCATCTCGCTGTACATTATCCCTCATTAACTGGTTCTCACCAACTAGTGGAACATCTGAGTGCTCGTATGTTCACCAGCTGGTCGCTAACCGAGTGACAGACTTTTAGAAACAGGGTCAATAAGAGCTGGAAGAGTGAACCGAAACAATACGATGAGCTAAAAGCCAAAACGTTGTGCAAGGACCTGCAGAGCCGGACAACAAGTGACTTACACCTTTCACACTGCACACTCTATCTGATCCATTGTTCATATAAGAATATCAATAAGTGCAGCTTTAATTAAAGGAACCATTAGTCGCAGCCCTCGAAAGTATCAATCACGGCGGCGGATGGATATTCATCTTTAACCGGGCTGTGATGAGGTGCTCAGCGTGACAGATGTGGCCATCAGCCCTGACACGGAGACACAGAAGGCTGACTTCCAGGTTTATTATCGGATTAAGCAGAGTGATCGCTAATAACGGATCATTTCACTCGTGAATCTCAGGAAACGTCAGTCATCTGTTCAGTGGATGTTTCTAAAGCTAACAAGCACCATCGCCAGAGAGAAAACAAATGCCTCCTCCCCACTTAAGAGTGCTATATATTCAGCGTTGACAGTGGTTTAAGTAAAGAAGAAAAGAAAAAAAAGAATCACCCTGCTCACTATCTGTCCTGTTTGGCACCTCTTCTAAGAAACTAGCGATCCCCCGACACCCTCCCTAATTTGGATGTTGCATAACAGAAAAGCGAAGCCTTCGATGTGAGAAAAACCGCCAGCTCCCTGGTGACAGGGGCAATTATGGCAAAGGCCTGTGTGGCTGCTGCAGGGACCAATAACTCAATAAACCACATATTATTCATTGTGTTATCAGCCACCATCTGCCTGAGAAGTAAGCCATTTTGTGTTTCTGCCACAGAAGAAAAAATAAGCTCCACCTGAGAGATGCAGCGGCAAGAGTGGAAACACAATGATAGATGTGAGTCAATATTATGAAAGTCCTCACAAAAAGGACACACACACACACACACACACACACCATTATTTGCGATAGATAGGAACCTGCAAAATCAGATAGTGAGACGACCAAAGAATACCTAACAAGGCAAAATAAGGGTCACATGCTTCGTCTGAGAGAGAAAATAAGAAATAAAATTGTTTGTTTGCTTTCTCAGAGTCAATCTAAACAACAAACAATCCCGTAGGTCACGTAGATTTATATGGAAATGAGGGAACGTCTATGAATAAATACGCACCATTTGTCGGGTCTGTTTGCTTTAGTTTAGAAACGTTTCTCTGCCAAGTTGTGTTTTTTTTTCTTCTTCTTTTTCCTCAGCAAATTATTGGTGCGAGTGCCCCACGAGCTCATTTCCACGTCTGAAGTCATTTTAGATTAGAGGCAGAAAAATAATAACAGGTAGAGAGGAATACCAATGAGTTCCAGCATCAGTAAAGTCCTATAGGAGGGTTTATCTTTATAGTGCACATTAACAGTCTCTCCAGAGCACTGAATGGGAGATTTGTCCCGTCCACTAATCTTTTGTTTCATAAAGGAAAAAGCAAATCACAGTCATACTTCATATGAGCACAAGCCTGAGTCCTTTTAGCTCACAGGTGGATCTTCTGGATGAAAACTACATTTCCAGGATCTACACCTGAGCAGCTTCAACAAGCGTTGTCAACACATTGTGTTTATGGGTGCAGACCAACTTGTCCAAAGACTTTGGAGCACTGCAGCAGATTTGATTCAATTAGAGGCTCCTACTCTCTTAAATGAAGGCTGCCAGCAGTCACACGCTCTGTTTGTAGCGCCGCAGAAAGGATCTCTTTCTCCTCTTGTGTGACGTTTCTGATATTTCTGATCAGCCTGGTTTCTTTCCACTAAAAACATAATCAACCCGGTCCTTATAGCCCTCACCAGATCATAACTGCAGTTATTTCCATAGATCTTATAACAAGTGGACAGAACTACCGTGACTGCTGTTTTGAAGCCTTAATTTCAGCAACTTTTAGGTAACCAAAATGTGACAATAAACGTTCATGAAATGAAAACACCCCAGGGGTTCAAAGTCTAAGACAAAAACACAGAAAACAGACATGTTGTCTGGTGTGGGGGTTTCCTGCCAATCACAAAGTAGCTCCGCCCCTAAAGCATCCCCTGCTTTCTGGTCTGTTTGACTCTAAATGGACCATAATTTACTAAATAAACATCATTCTGAATTGAACACTGTTTACAATGTTTACTGGTAAAATATCAAATGAGAAGTATAGGGTAGTTTCCTCATAGTCTTCCATACAATCAGAGAGGAGTCGCCCCCTGATGGCCAGCAGAGAGAATGCAGCTTTAAGGCACTTCAGGGTTGCCTTCCCTTTAAAGGCGAGGCCCCACCGGACCGAAAATCGGCATCTTTGAGAGAGTCGGCGTCCGTGACACGAGTCTGCTTGGTGTGGTCGCTTGAATCGGCCCACGTCGGCGTTCATTTCAGCCGATTCAAATGTGTAAACCGCCATTCGAGTCGGTCACTCTTTTACCATTCTGATTGGTGGAGGCTAGCAGCTTGACTAGCGAATCAGTGAAGCCCGGAAGTTACGATGTAAACATACCAGATAACCAGTGGAATCGAAGAAGGTGGTCTAGAGAGGACCGGCTACTTCTGGTTTTCGTGTTTTTTGGCACACAATACAGATTAGCGCCACCTGTTGTTTTGGAGACATTACATCTCGCGCAAGCACGGAACGTCATGGCCTCGGCTGTAGTTCCGTAGGTGTGAACCGCCCATGTCGTTGGTCGAGCCGGCCATAACATTTAACAGCCCAAAAAATGTGACCTGAACAGTAATTTGTAAAAGTTGAAAGCCTCCAGCCTGAAATTAAAGTTACAGGGCTTCAGCGTCAATAACTAGAACCAGCGGTGAAAGTCTGATTGTGGAGAATGAATGAGTGATGCTTTAAATTCAACAACTTCCATCAAGGTGCCCTTTAGCAAGGCACATAATCCCAATTTGCATCCGTAGCAGCCGCAAAGCCTCCAGCGGTGAGAGAGCGTGGTGGTTGTACCGGGAGGCTCACGGGTGTCTGATGCTAAAACAGAGTCTGCTTTCTCAGCTAAACCTTCCCTGAATAATGTAAGTGATAAAAAAGATGGATGGGCACTTGTTGCAGCGGCGCCGTGAGCCTCCATGGTGATGCATCTACGCGACAGCTGGTTCCCATTTGTGACTGGATGAACACGCATGTTTCAAAGTAGTTAGCGTGTTTGCTTTAGGTCCACCACGCTGTGATTGTTCCTACATGCTCCCTCTGCTGTGAGCTCTGTGAAGAAGTCCAACGGAAATCTAATTTAGCCGCATTTTCTTTTCTTCAAAGCACACTTAAAGGTGAAAGATAAAGCGATTATGCTAGCAATGCACGAACACACGCTTAAAGCACGGCTAGGTCAACTAAGCAAGGAGAAGCTCTGATAACAATACACACGGAGGGAGAGCAATGCCGATCTCTGCTCAGGTAGCCCTCCACCATCCCTTCACAAAGACTGTAGTTGTTGCCATATTAATGCTCAGAATGTTATATATTGCTCCTTCAAGGGCAAACTCAACAGTAAATTGCATGTTAGGTAATCTGAGCACAGGAGGTTTTAAATACTAACAGGGGTGGGAAAACCCCGGCATGCTGGGGTGGTTTAAAACTCACATGATGATAATCCAGTTTGTATTTTAGTGTAAAAAGCCAATACAAAAGCATTCCTGACTGCATTCAAATTATTATTTGTTGTTTTGAGCTCAAGTTATCATCCTCTCTCACTCCACTTTTTGTCATTGTATGTGTTTTATTTGTTGCAAATAACCACCATAATCTGCCTTTTAAAGCAGAATTATGCTTCTCTGCAAACCTGCTCATAGAGTGGCATGATGGGTAAGCAGAGGGCGTAGAGGCTTGCAAAGAGCCAAAGGTAACCATAGCCTCGCCCTAAAGCTTCCACATGGACCATAATGTACTAAATGGACATCATGCTGGATTAAAGAAGACTTGAAACTAGAGATTGAGACCATAAACTCATTTTTACAATGTTACTGAGATAATAAATCAAAAGAGAATAGGCTCATTTTCTCATAGACTTCTATACAATCAGACTTCTTTTTGCAACCAGAGGAGTCGCCCCCTGATGGCATTTAGGAAGAATGTAATTCAAGGCATTTAAATTATTACCTTCAGCTGTCAGACACAGAAGTAGCACTTTATTTTTCCGTTCATCGATTATAATGCTAGTTTTGCTTCTTCACAATTCGCCACTTTATTCATGTTTCTACATTTATTGCCGCTGTTTTCAATCCTTTTAAGCTGTGTAAGTGACCTTTCACTGTACAACCTTGTACAAACAAAAGCAGACTGAGGTATTTTCAGATTACTTTATAAGTTCAGCGCTCGGTGCAACCTGAAGAGTAATAATGATAATGCCGCTGCAGTAAGATGTTTTGGAGCACATCGTTTGTGGCGCTGAGATGTTCTCTGGAATCTGTGCCAAGAGATGTTAATGACTTTAAAAAAAAAATCCCCTCTAGTTTATGAACTTCACAGAGCCGTGTGGAACTTTGTGCATATAATTTAACACACAATGCGCGTCTTAGACACTATATGCAGCTATTATTCTCCATCTCCATCCTGTCTCAGCGGGCCTCAGGCGGAGAGCTAATGTGGGTCAAAGCACCGACTGCTGAGAGGAGCCCATCCTCATTACAGTCGCCACCACTGGGAATAAAAAAGCCTTTCAAGTTCGTCTTCGACCTGAAAGGTAAATACACTTCAGATATAATTTTCATATATGCAGGCCTGCTGCACACAAGTGCCACGCTGCTGAAGCAGAGAGTTGTGTCCGCTCACACCTGAAGACTCCTGTAACTGTGACTACTGTGCAGCTGCGGTGATAATTGATTGTATTAAACACCGCTAATGATAATCTGGAAAAAGTCTTATTCAGCAACTGTAAATTGTAACAATTTCGAGTATAAGTTTGAGTTTTGAGAGACAAAAAACAAAGAGCCTGATGTACATTAGTGACCAACATTTTGGGACCAGTGGATTTATTATATTGATCATAAATATATCATGTATGTGTTCATGTCTGCTGATTAACAATAACAACATATGGAAGAAATCACAGATAAATAATAAATATATGTTTAAAAAGAGTAACATTGCACTCTTATGACAGAGTCGGTCTCACAATGTACACAAGTATGAAAAACAACTTTTTTATTCAACCATTCTCATTACTTGTCGAAATGTGGCTCCTATATTACCCGCTGTCATCTGGTTCTTTTGCTGCTGACTGGAACCAAATGACATGTCATTAGAGAACGTTGTATGACATTGTACTGTATGTCTCTCCAATCTTGAAGGGGATTTGTTGATGTTTTTGTTGACCAACGAGCGGAAAATATGTCCAGTATACTGCTCAGTATTCATCATCAAATATTTGTGTGCTATGATGCAAAACAATATTTTGTAGAGATTTAGTTTTGAAGCTTCGGGTTTGGCATTTTTGCCGTCGCTATCTTGGACTTTTTCCAACCAGTAAAGGAAGTGACCATATTTGGACTGTGGAAGAGCGATGGGTGGATCCGATGAACACAAGCAGCAGAACGGCACCCTGAGCAACAACCTTATTGGATCCGGATCCATCTGGATTCTGGTGTGAAGCTGTTAACAAGGTTTACAGCGAAGTGTTAAAGCCATCTTAGTAGCTAACTGCATTGGTAGTGTGGTAGTGACCTGTCAATCACAAGGTAGCCCCGCCCCTAAAGCATCCCCCCCCCTGTTGGACTCTAAATGAACATCATGCTGGATTGAAGAATACTTGAAACTAGAGATAGAGACCATAAACTCATGTTTACAACGTTTATTGAGAAATGAACCAAGAGAGAAGTAGAGTCTTTTTCTCATACACTATTCAATCAGACTTCTTCTTGCAACCAGAGGAGTCGCCCCCTGATGGCCAGCAGAGAGAATGCAAGTTTAAGTTTTCTGAGATGGCAATCGTGGTAAACAGAACCTGCAACAAGCATGTTAGCATTGTCATTGTGAGCATGCTGACATTCAGCCCTACTGTACCTCTACAGTGCAGCCTGTCTTGTTCCTAATTAACTACAGAGTACTTTGATTTCAAAAGCAGTGTCTTATTTAAGGCTGTTTTTTACATCACAGAGCAGAACATCTTGGGCCTCATTTATCAATCTTGCGTGAAAACGGGCGCAGATCTGAGCGCAGATTTGGTCTTACGACAGGACACACGTGCGATTTATGAAACGTTCGTATCTGACCAATCTCAGCGTACGAATGAGCGGGCCTTGATAAATGCGGCGGCTGAATTCGATCGTCATTAACATGTTACGCCCATAAATATTCCTGTTTCGGAGGCCTCGCCCACTGAGGTCAAACATGGAGAGACGAAACATGGGTAAGAAAAGAAACTTTTCTGACACGGAGATCGGCATCCTGACATCGGAGGTGGAACACAACAAGACAGTGCTTTTTGGCAGCCTGAAGGGTGGCATAAAAGGGGCTCACAAAAACGCTGTCTGGAAAAAGATAACGGAGGCAGTCAACAGCGTTGCCGCAGAGGAACGGACTCCAGCTGAGGTTTGAATATAATTCTCAATAACTTAACCCATGCCTAACAACTTAAATGAATCTTTTCATCCGCAGCCTAAAAGCTTATGTCTGCTAACTGATCAAAACAATTCTTTACATTTAGGTCAAGAAAAAATGGTCGGATATGAAGCTGGCCACCAAGAAACGCGTTGCTGCGTTTAAACGCAGCATCAGGCAGACTGGAGGAGGCCAAACAGACTCCAGCCTGATCTTGACGGGGACGGAGGAAAAAATTGCCTCCTTAATTGGGTCGGAGTCGATCTGTGGCATAAGTGGTGGAGGTGACACAGAGATCCCTGCGGTCCCTGAAAACGCGCTCACGTCTGACACGCGCGTATTGTTCCTCCAAAATAAGCAAGTCTGCCATCATCAAGACTTGATAACTGTCAAAGCATCTGTTTAAATAGGGGAATGAATAAACATCTGACCAACCACAGTGGAACGATGATTATCTCAACAGGTGCTTTCATTTTTGTTCCAGTTCTGTCACACCCATCGGACAAAAACAAAAACAATTACACATTTTTGCCTTTAGTTAATTTGCAAACACACATTTCTGCTTGTATTTATGATTCTTTCACATTTTAATGTGTAATAATTAGTTGTCATCTTAGGCTATTTATCCCATTGTTTAATTTTTTGAAAGTGGTATCCTTAAAAACATGGGCTTTAAAAGAAATGTTTTCGTTTTAATAATCCGTTTTGATCTGTTCTAAATATGTGACTGCTTATGCTTAATGACAGCTGAGGTTTGTTCATTATTTTACGCCAGATTTTGCTGTGCTGCACCGCAAATCCACAGACTCGAATTTGCGTACACGAGCTCCGACCTGACGTGAGATCTGATCGCAGCTTCCGCTTACGTCCAAATTGATAAATGCCGAAGTTTGCGTGGAAATGGTCGTACGCACGGTTTTCGGTCGTACGTTCGTTTGATAAATGAGGCCCCTTGAGTTTAAAATTCAGTGTTAGGTCTACACAAGAAGTCGACTGTGCCTTCGGTTCATTTCCTGACTGTATCTCAGCTTCCTGGATTCAGTAATATGAATATGTATAGCTGTTAGAGTTACAGCGAATCCATATGCAACAATGAATAATAATTAAGTGGAGAAGCTTTCAAAAAATGCAATTAATCTCTTATAAAATGGCTACTGAGTGCCTGTAATGAGATGCCATTTTAATAAGCCTGCGTGTTGAACAACAAAGCTATTTAGTTAATGCTATTTTTCATTTGCCTGTTGACATCCACACAGAACCAAGCCGCACGGACACTGCTGACTGCTGGTGTGTGGGTCACAGTGTGTGTGTGTGTGTGTGTGTGTCATAGTGTGTGTGTGTGTGTGTGTCATAGTGTGTGGGTGTGGCACGAAAACAGGCAGCATGAAAACTACTGACAAAGTGTCACTAATGCAGTTTAAATGTTCTCACTGATTCTATTTGAATGAGCTTGAATGAGTTTAATTGTACAAAACCTCACATCATTGACTGATGAAACAGATAAAGCAGATCGAGTCGATAGAGACTGTTTGCACTGTTTGTTTACTCTGCTAATACACGAGAAGAAGATCAGACAAATGTATTCACTGTATACACTAACACTAACATTACTAATAATGTAATATTAGTAAGCAACGTGAAACAAAACCATAGTTACTATATATCACTCTAAATGTGTGCTTTCAGGTCTACTAACTTGTTTTTAGTTACAGGTATTGGAGGTTATGATCCCCCACTCACTGATGATGAAAGCTGTGAAAGCTCTGGGAAAAGTGTACCTTGAGTTAATTATTGATTTATGCCCAAATACATGAGGTCAAAGCTCACCAAACAATCAAAGTTCGAAGAAAAGACATCCTTATTTATAAAGACTTTAAAGTTACAATCTTGTTCTCTTTGGTGGCAATCAAACTTACTCGTTTGGAGATGGATAGAGACTTACAGAGACTTTCTAGGTGAGCTTTTCAGGATGGATGAAAAACAGGGACGTGTTTCTCTTCCTCCATCTCTCTCTTTCTTTAAACTCTGTGATCCTTCTCTCTCTCTCTCTCTGTCTGTCTCTCTCTTTCCATCCTCCTGGAGATTCAGCCTCTCTTCTGTGTGGATGATGTGCTTCACTTTGCGTAGCCTGTCTTCTCTCCAGCTCTCCGTGGCGGAGAGCTCTGACTCAAGCTGCTTGACATCCTCCTGGATCCATATTTTTCATAAATTACTATTCTGTGTATCCTCTTGTCATAGGGATTTATCTGTGTTGTAATTATATTATCCTGGTTATTCTGTACATACATCTATTGCACGTCCATCCAGGCAGAGGGATCCCTCCTCAGTTGCTCCTCCTGAAGTTTCTTCCATTTCTTGCCTTCATTAAAGAGGCTTTTGCTCGGGGAGTTTTCCTTATCTGATGCGATAATCTGAGGACAGAGGGAGTTGTGTGCTGTACAGATTGTAAAGCCCCCCCTGACGAGAATTTGTGATTACTGGGCTATAAAACTGACTTGACCCTGTCTAACTAGATGTTTTCCCCAGCCTGGCACTAAAGTAGTAAACTGCATTTCAGCTGGGTCTGGTCACAATTACCTGACAACCCAATGCAGTGTTTCTCCAAAATGTGGTTCCTGAACTCATTTGTGTTCTGTGTTGACTGAGAAGATGGAGACGTCGCTCACTACCGGCTGGTTCAACAAACAAACAAAAATGACAAATGGCCGACATTAGAATAACAAGAGGCTGAATAATAAATCGAAACCAAACCCAGTCTGATTATCTAGCACATTTTCAATAACACTGTTTTGAATCTGAAATCCACACTGAACCTGCATTCACTGATACAGCCACAAACAGCAGTTACAGAGCGACATCATGTCATTCCTCTGCAGTCGGCGTCTGTAAATTTATTTCTCACACAAAGTATCCATGGTATTATCGTATTATGAATGAGAAAACTGGTTTTCAGGATTTAAAAAAGATTTCATACATGTAAAAATAATTTCAGGTTAAAGATTAAGAAAGGTTGAGGCAAGACTGTACCTTAATAAGGGGTTGCTGCAAGTTTGAATGAGGCACTGAAATGAAATTTCCTGGGCCAGAATTTAGGCTGATGTACGGATTCAGAGTCAGAGGAAAATGTAAGTAGAGTTCAGGAGTAGCAGGCATTGAAATCATCAGCGAGTAAACAGCATTTCTTCCAGAAGAAAGCAAATCGTCTTGCCTCAAGCTGGGTGTTTTACCGACTGCATCTCTGCCGGGTTCGATGTGTTAACTTATTAATCAAGGTGGAGGGGGCCGGCTTGTTTCTCAGACTCCAGGCTCCAGCAGTTACCCTCTTCCCACCGTTGGACACGAGGGGCAGCGCCCATTAAAAATGCATTGGAAACAGACGCGGCAGCGAGAGCGATGCCAAATATTCATGCACTCACGCTGCACGTTTGGTTGTGAGCATGCAGCGCTGATGCAAAGTGCTCAGCAGAAAGGTTATTGAAGTTGATGCAGCATTTCATCTTTGTTGCCAAAGGTTCACGAAAAAGAAGTTGTTTTCCATGTTTCAGCCAATTTAAGGCGGATCATGCACATGAACTGATGCACATGAATTTTGCATGTAGAAAAGAGAAATGAAAGCAAAGAGGATCAAAGATAAACAAAACAAAAATAAACCGAGCAAAGTTTCACGAAAGGAACCAATGTCCCCTTAATCGCCCACCGTCATCAGCTGATCGCTAACGTCAGCGTGCTAACATGGCCACAGTGATAATGTTTAACAGACCAATGTTTACCGCGTTCACCATCTTAATTTGGCATTGCTAATTAGCACTAAACGCTAACTGCAGCTGAGGCTGATGATAATGTAATTTGTTTTGAAAGTATTTGGCCACAAAACCAAAAGCATTGGATAAATCAATCATTTGGACCAGATGACGGCACTCCGAGAAAAGCCAGGGGGTTGTAGATTAAAATCACGCAAAGGTAGACATTCATTTGAGAACATGGCTATCCGTTCAACACAACCTTTTACAGCCAACGCCACCAGAAACAAGCGTGTGTTTTACCTCCAGTCATCTAGATGGGTTTGCAAGCTTTGATCGTTGAAATAAAACTGTCGATAGCATCAACATTTAGTTTGCTCGCTACGTAAATTGTTGGTGTAGAGAAACAAAACGCAGATGATTAAGTCTTTAAAATAGTGTGGTGCAATCGAAGACGACAATAAAGAGAATACATGATCTGCAGTGAAGGAGCGTAACGTTGTGAACACATTAGTAGATCCAATTCAACGTCCTTTCTCATTAATGCTGTTCAACGACGATCGGAAGCAGCAGTCGAGGAAAGAGTTAATTGAAGTTTCTTTCAGTGACAGCAGTGATTTCTTTTGTAGCCGAAGGAGGAGGAGGAATCACATCAGGGAGGCAGTGATGCAAGTTTCACTTCTAACATCTGATATCAGCGTCAAAACACGACCTGACAACCGACATGACACAAACATTACAGCTGCAGAGACTTCGTTCCTATGAGGAAATGGAAAATGACTATTTGATACAAATTGCAGCGAGCTCTTAAAATGTTTTTTTTTTTTTTTTTTTTACCAGCATAGCAATTGTGTAACTCTTGCCGAGAGCCAAAACTACATTGCTCTGTTAGCCACCGCGCAAAAATGTGGAAAAGAGCCTTCAAAGGGTCAAGGTTCATCCACTGGGATGTAGCTGAGCAGAATGTACTCGCAGCTTGTTTGTTTCCCTTCCAGGTTCATGAGCTGTGGCAGTAAAATCTGCAACTATTTTCTGCTTATTCTGGAGCTATCAGTGATTTAAATAAGTTTCCATCTGCTGTGTGGAACACCACCATGTTTCTGCTGGATGTCTTCTGGGTAATTGCTCTGGTGTGTTAGGTAATAATGTGGAAAAGGAAAAGAACAAGTGGGCAACAAGTTTATTTGTTATTTGGGGATGTATTTACTCAGGGAGTCTTTTCTTAAAATGGGACTTTTCAGGGGGTTCCTGGTGAAACTTTAAAGTGAAACTAAATTCTTAAATTGAATGAATACGTTTTCAGGTTTACATTTGAATGTCAAATGAATTGTCCTTTCATTTTGTTGTATATTTTACTATGTATGAGTATCAGTAACTCTCCAGCATTATAATCAGATCACTGTGACGTTTAGGAAAGTCAGGTTGTGCTACGAATGCAAATAGAAACAACATTCAAGAGTGCATAGACTCCTCTGAAGCTGTATTTCTGCACAGCCGCTGCTGTTGCAAGGTCAAAGGTCAGGGGATCACCAAAGTCACGTCTGCACCAAATATCACGGGAATCCAGCCATCAGTTGTTGGGTTATTTCTCTTTTGACCAAAATAGTGGATGGAGCGGCATCGCCATCCTTGTTATCCTCTACAAAACGATCACGCTCCCAGCTGCATCGTCACAGAGCCGACGTGGGAACAGCACACCTTTAGATTCGCATTTGTTACCTGCTTTGTTGTTTGAGGGTGAACGCAGCTTTGGAGAAATATTGCTATGATCGGAGCTCTCGCCATGTTTTTCTCCGCATATTCCACTTTCGTGTGGGAGTGCCCGAGATCACATTGTAAATATATACACATGTAAAAGGTGCCTTAAAGTCACTTTATAATAAACATTACCCTGTCATATTTGCTCTAACTGTCACCGTATCCTGACAGCAGCATGAGACGGATCATCTGCCCTGCGGCTGTACGCCTCCGCCGGTCAGGCAAGCTGCAATCAATCCACATCCAAAACGTCATCGCTTCATCATTTCATCCTGTTAGACGTTTGTGTGAAATGGTCATAATTGGCATACGAACACACTTATTTTGTGAGCTCAAAGAGACCTTTGACCACCAAATTCTAATCAGTATAACCGTGAGTGTAAGGGGATGCTTTTGCTAAATTTGAGGAAATCCCCTTCAGGCATTTGTGAAATACCGTGTTGTGAATGAACTGGACGGACGGACGGACAACCCGGAGATATAATGCCTCCGGCTACAGCTGTCACCAGCATGGAAGCATACAGATCAGCTTTCTCTGTCGCATTTTACTGCCAATTTGTGTTTCTTCATCAAGATGAGGAACAGGAACCTGACTATCTGTGACACTACGGTCAGGATATTGTGGCGGTTTATTCAGCTTCTCATCAGTAAGAGATTGTCAGCGTCTGAACTCACTGCTGGGCGAACAGTAATTATTTTTGACATAATTATATAATATTTCAAAGATATCATTTGATGCAACCTTAACTTGTTTTATCAATTGGTAACATGTTTAAAAATCCCTTTGTCTCTTGAAAAACGTGACACTGTCTGCAACATCGGGCCTCATTCACAAATCTCTGCTCTAGTGTATGAACATTTTGGGCCCTAGTTTCGTAAACTAGGCGCACCTGCGCCACGCCGGCGGGGTGTGTCCGCCTGGACTTTGCAAGTTTCGTGCACCGCGCAGGCACACCTCCCGTCTCGCCCACCGGCGCAAGTGGGAAAGAGGGAGGAGAAGAAGGCGTGAGTGGGAGACGAGGAGAAGACGAGGAGTGGACTGGGATTAATACAGCCGATTCAGATCTTCACCAATCAAATGAGCTCCTCTCCTCTCCTTTAATGCGTTAAGGTGCGTGTCCACAGGCAGCGGTGTTTCCCCGCGTCCCATTCATTGTCTATGTGAAAAGCCGTGCAATGCATTCTGGTAGCGTTGCGGCGAATGTCGAGAGACGGCGCGCGAGTTGGCCGCACCTCATTTGCCTAAAGTTGAGGTCGAATCTACTTTATGCTAATCAGAGGCGCCGGGCTCGACTCGCCTCCTCGGGAACGCTCGCGAACGCTCGCAAAAATCTGTTGTTTAAAGGAGAGCGCCTGTCAATCATCCTCTAGTGGCAGCCCACCAAGCGTGCAATACTGGGAAGCGGCGCGTCCACTCGCGTTTAAAATCGCCCCTGTGGACACGTACCTTTAGGGGAGGTTCAGTGCAAGATCCGTCACTTGACAACCCGATGACAGAAGCAGCGTCGCCGCTCCCAGCACGCGCATCACGCGCTGTGCGCGCGTATCATAATAATAACAATGCTGATATTATAAAAAACAGGAGAGAGAGAGGAAGATGTTTTGGTCCAATAGGCTGAGTTTCCGTTACGCGTGCCATCCGCCTTTGATCTGACGTCAGATGTGACGGGACAATCTATATAGATATAAATTCACGTGTTGATTCAATGAGTTGCATTAAATAGTGTTTGTTGTGATTATTTATTGCATTTAAATGTGCCTGGAACTGTGGAAACCTGCCTGTGAGGTCTCGGTGACGTGTGCGCACTGCGCGCCGTCAGCCAAACTTCCACTCCGCCAGCTGTAATTCGCCTTAAATGAATGGATTTTATTTGCGCCTTGCGCTGAGAGTAGACCAGGTTGGAGCTGGCGAGCTTTCGGCGAAGTCTCGGCGAGGCTTTTTGCCACGAAACTTCCGCTACGCCAAGCTGAATCTGTGACGCCTCCCCCTGCTGCGCCGCCACACCCATCTTGGCGCAGGCGATCCACCAAACTGCCAAACTGACGGTGCGCAAGGCTGCGCGGGTCGAAACTTGCATTACGCCGGCTCCGCCACCCTGCGCCGCCCTGCGCTGCGCCACGAAACTAGGGCCCTTTATGTACAAATCCAGGTTGATCAATCGTCACCTGTCCCAAATGTGATGTTGTTGTGATTATATAGATTGATTGAAGTGATTTAAGTTAAAACGGGTGCGTGCCGGCAAGCAGGACGGCACTCAAAAAAAAAATCAAAAATGTTCTTGTTCTCATATCTTGAACCTTTAAAGCTGCACATCCTGATTTAAACACTAGATGTCGACTACATTTACTAAAATGAGCTCAGTTTTATTCATCTTTAAATCAAATTTAAGTGCAGCAAATACAGAGATGCTGTATTAATGCTCTATAAAGGATTTTGTACTGTCGTGAAGTTATTATGAAGGAAAGGCATGCTGCATCGTCCAGGGATGCTGATCTTATTGTAACAAAACTACACATTGGTCGGCATGTGACTCATGATGTGACAAAAATGGCCACCCCCGTATTTAAGATACCTCAACTGGGTTTTGAACGATGCAGAATGGGATTCGATCGTCACAGTAATTGCCTCCCTGTGCCACTCGGTGGATTCAAGGCAAACAGCTTGTGTGATTATTATGTAGTGTTCGGGATCAGCGGTGGGCCACGATGACTAACGCTGTCAGATTTATTTTCTCCCGGGTCTGCGTGACGTCAAAGCCGAACCGAATGGAGGAAAAATGTCAGATTTGTGTGAGCCTCTGATGAGTAACTGAGATTACATTTTCTTCTTATGTTAATTTACCCAGGGAAACATTCTGGGAGCTGCCCAAAACTACCAGCACCTAGAGTCGGTGGTTACTGTGGTTACTGGGTTTCATTTTGTCATTGCACTCTGCTGTTTCAGCTCCATTAACTTTTACTGGTGCCGGCTTCACCCGAGTTGCTCTGACAGACCGTAAAAGCTTGTTTATATGTTGGAGACGCTGCATGTGAAAGGAAGAAGTACTCAAACCCATTCATTAAAAGAAGGACGTTTCTTTCTGGTTCAGTATTCCAGGATCAAAAATGAAGTACTGAAGTTTCCTTTCAGCGTGTTGGATTATTGTCACATTAATGGTGCAATGAAATACTGAAAATATCCAAGACGAGAGATGAAAAGTAAAAAAGAAAATCTCCCATATTGGAGGCATGAAGGTGAAAAATGATATATGTACAGTTTCAGTAGATTTTAATTTAAAAAGAAAAGACAAAGATATTAAAGTGTTCTGAGGGTCGGAGCAGGTATACTGTGCTGCTTAATATTACATTCAGAAGATCTTTTTTTCTCCTCATGGAGTAATTTCAAGATGGGGTCTCATGAAAAACAACTTGAACCTGCAGCAAAACCTAAAGTTTGAGCACTTCAGCCCGTTTCAAGTTTTGATTGTAAAATATTAAGAAACATCTCGTTACACATCCAGTGTGTAAAATATACTGTGACTTTGATATTTTACAAGGGACAAATGTAAATGTGTTATAGTCTTTAGTTTAGGGATGTCAGACATGCTCTGCTCGACACCCACTGTTGCTATTATGTTTCCATTATTTGCCATGCTACTATTCTGCTTTATTAATGTTATCATTTTATTATATCCCCTGCTGCTGTTATGTTCGTGGTAATCATTTTCTATAGTTGTTTTGTCTGCTCTCATTACATGGATCATTTCTATATTGATTGACAATGTACTTGTATGTATTGTCAGCTGTCCTTCCTGGGATCCCTCTGTTGCTCTACCCTGATCATTTTGTTTCCTTAATGGAGCGAGGATATCTTACGGTGTACAGATTGTCCAGAGAGGCAAATCTATATATTTTTTGGGCTGTATAAATAAGATGTAATTAAATTAGCTTAACTAAGCATGCAGAGAGTACATGCCAGTCAAGGGAGAGAAGCCTGTTGAGACTGTGTTTGCTTATGAATGAGAACTCTGATTTTGGCATTTCTTTACCGTTAATGAGCTCGGACCGATGCCGAGGTCAGGGCCCCTGTGGGTCAAGGCAGCAGGCCGGGCTCTGCCGGGATCAGGTGAGGCCTGCATCCTCTCGTCATGCAACCAAAGGCCTACTGTATTTGTCATGGTCTGGTGGTAGCCGGTACAAATGCAAGGCTTAGCAGTTATTAAATCCCTTCATCATAATAATAGTATCAGGACGACCCATGCAGTGACCATATGTATTTTTCCGGTTGGGAAAATCCCAGAGATTTAAACCACCAACCTCCAACTTTCCGACCCAAATCTCTTGAATATAAGCTCCTCCATTTCCCTCTTTGCTGCCGACGCATCGACACTGCTTATCTACCTGGGTGGAAATGTGTTTGTGAGGCCAGTGATGGAAGCACTCTGACTCATTAATCATTCATCGGGCAGAGGAGCGTCTGCTGAGAGCTGATTCTTGGCATTTAGACGGCAGGGAGACTACAGTAAACACATTTTCTGAGTGCTGCTCCGTGGTCCACGTATAATCAATTCTCCTGTTATTGCGTTTTGCTAGCTGTGGGGCAACAGGGCGAAGGGATATGATATCGCCCAGGACTTGCCAATAATACAATTCTATCAGTGAGAAAGCACCAGAGGGGTAGTGGGAAGTGTCAACCTAGTCTGAACCACGTTTTCAATGACAAACAGCCCTCCTGTGAGAAGTCAACAATGCCCCAAGGTTATACATGTGCTATTTGTCTCTCCGGACGCATGACAATGTACGTTGGATAAATGCGAAATATGTGCCATCCTCCCGCAGGGGGAAGTGAGATTTCACATCTGAAATGAAACTGCCTGAGAGGGAAATATAGAGAAGTCATTAAGTATTCCCAAAGCCCATCACTTTCTCTCAGCTCTGCAGGAGAAATCCATGTGGAAGCAGTAAAAGGGGGGCAGTGTCAATGCCACTGGTTGGGATGGTGCGCGTTTGGGAAACAGTTTTACTGTGGAGATGCAATGCAATATGGGGGAGAGGACGTCAGTCTCCATGGCGACAAGTGTGCAATAGGCACATCAGTGGCATTGAGACGCCCCGAATCTTTGTGACTCTGTAACGATACCGCTCGCTGTAAAACCGTCCCACAGCTCAGCTCTGCAGAGAGGGAGGGGGCAGAGGTGTCACAAAGCTCTGAAGCTCACTCCGTTGCCGAAATTCTCCCCCTTCTTTTTTTTTTCTTTCACCAGATGGTGATCCATGGATATATGGAAGGCAGAGCTCGATTCACACTAGAGCTGAATGTGTCCCAATTCTGCTTTTCACACCCCATTTATAAAGGTGTGAGAGACCAGATGATTTGGACGACATGTGAATGATAATGACGATAGAATGTTCTAGAGTGAGTTCTTCTACATGTGACATGAAGCTGAACATATGTACTATATGCAAAAAAAATAAAATAAAGCTGCACATGGATGAAACGGTCGGCTACTTTCAGTGACCGTCATTTGTAATGGGTTTAACGTCGTACTCACCAGAGCAATGGCTTAGATCTGAGATAGGGATGGATCACATGCATGGGGGGAAGTGTTCATGCGACACCATGGCTTTGAGCAGAAAAGGTACTTGGCGTGAAGCCGGTGGAAAAAACATAAACCATGTTGCCTGAATGACGTAAATAGAAGCAACGGTTCAGCTTGGTTATCCAAACCGCTTTATCTGCAGGTAACAACAAAATGAATGCACAAATCATGTCTTCAACCTGTTATTCTATAATCTCTCATTGCACATTTTGATCTTTGAGCATATCGGAGATGTACTTTTGACGACGCGTTTGCCTCACGTATCGTGCGTTTGGAGAACCGATTGGGATTTTTCCTCAGAAATGATTAAGACACTTATCTGAGGTTAAACAACAAGTATATCTCTGTGTTTGACAAGAGAAAGCGCGTCTGGCCCAACCACCGTAAATGTGGAGCGGTAAAAAGAATCGGGTACTCGGATACAAAATGATACTTCATTTTGTCAAAGATAACTAATGTTCAGATTGAATCAGACAACATTTTTTATTATTATTCTGGGGCTCTCTAGAGGTGCAACACAACACAAAATAAATATCATTTTGGGAAAAGAATTTTAAACTACGCTCAACTAACACACAAGATCATCTGATTTGACATTAAAGACAACTTGAAAGTTTATGAGAAAATCTTTGGTCTCTCGAATCAAATAAAGGGAGAGTGTGAGGCTGGTTATGGTTTAGAGGTCATCTGTTTTCTATATTAATATTATTATTATCATTATTATTATTGATTTTAATGAGTAAGACTAAGTTGGATATCTTTTGTTGTTTTCCTTTATTTATGTATTTTATAAATAGTTTTTTTAAAACTAACTTGATGCCAAAAACATTTGAAAGAATAAGAAAGATGACGTGTGATTTACAATATTCATCTTTGTTTGCTCCTCCAGATAAGGTTGGCTAAGTCTGTTTTGTTACTTCCATTTACCATAATAAATGATGTTGTGTCGTTAAGCAGTTCAGAACAATATACTGTGGTATATTATTTTAGTAGGAATAATTGTATTGTACCTTCGCTCAATGACAGCTGGGATCGGCTCCAGCCCCCCCGCGACCCTGAATACAGGATAAGCGGTAGACAATGGATGGATGGATAATTGTATTGTATGATTAAAGTTGTGTTATTCCATTATCATTCAGAGCTTATTACCTGATGTTACTGTTTGCATGTAACACATATGGTGTTGCTGTTGATTAAAGTTTATTAATCTAGATTATTAAACACAACCCAGAGTGACGGGAGAACGCGTTCACATCAAGACATCTGGGACAAACTAGTCTGAGCTCAACGGATCACAAAATAAACTCTGCCAGACAAACAGGTGAAAATGTCAACTGTCGACTGCCAACGGATTATAAAATGTTTGCCGGTGTGAAAAATAAATCAAACATGTAGGTGCTTGGTAAAACAAGCTATGGATGGATGGAACCAGTCTTATAAGTGTTCACATCATTTGGTCACAATATTCTATTCTGCATGTCAGAGTTCACGTCCATCTCACTCTGTGATCCATCAATCTCCTCGACATGCAGTCATCATTTCGGTTTGTTAACCAACTCGGCTGTAAATTTGAAAGCAGTGGAAGCGTGGCGAACGTTTCCTGACGGCTCATATTGATATCAGGGATTTATTATGATCGAGCAGAGACGTGAGCGCCGATCGAAAACAATCTGATAGCAGTCAGAAATGTGGAGGCGAGCCCAAAAATGTTGTGAATGTAACCTGAGAGTGCGTAGCAGGAAAGTAATCGTTACTCAGGTATCTGCCAAGAGTGCAGCAGAGAAGCTGCTCCTGTAAGATGAACATAATAGGATGGTAATAAATCCTCTGGAGATCAGCGCCGGTTCAAGACGATGTTTCCCAGAATGCTCATCAATCAGACGCGTGCAAGGGAAGGCGTTCTGTTTCAGCACACTTTCGCTTTGTCTCGTGTACGAACCCACACAAGTTTGTGTGTTTGTGTCTAATATCTCAGTTTGATGTAAATAACCGTCATTTGATGAGTAATGCAGTAATCTTTTACCGATCCACCGTCACTCTGACTGCCGGCGCTGCAGACCTCCGACGTGTCGCCGTCTGTTTTCTCCTGTTTTCGTCTCGTCGCACCGACAGATTGTTTGTACCGCGTTGTTCTCCTGCAACTCTGATGCAGTTTAATGCAACTTTGAGCTAAACGAGTGGAGCGACTCTAGTGTGGATGAAGACTGAACAGAGGCACCAGGCACCCAGGGGCCCAAAGCATCGGGGGCCTTCACCAACAACATGTCACTGTAGTTGACACGTAGACAAATAAAAGAGGAAGAGACTCAAAATGACCATGAAGAAACCAATACATAGAGATGCAAACAGTGGAATGACCCAAAACAACGACAAAGAGACACCAAACTGCAGAGAGTTGCATAACGACTACAAAGAGACATAAAGCAACAACAAAACGAGGGGAAACAACTATAAAATCCTGTGGAGGAGAGGTGGTCGGGTGTTTTGCATGTCCATCGTCTCATTATATGCCCACTTCGGTCCAGAGCGAATATCTCAACTATGAGATGGATTGACTTTCATTGTCCCCAGAAGATTAACCCTATGGAGTTTGGTGATCCTCCAACTTAGCACCTCCAGGTTGATATTTTCGTTTTTCAGTTCATTTCTCGACCCAACTGTTGGATGGATTGCCATTATCGATCAAATCCCCTTCGGGAAGAACCGTGATAACTTTGATGATTCCTCAGCTTTTTCCTCCATCAGCTCAAATTGTAGTTTGTCCATTGCTTTTACGTTTAAGGGCAAAATAGCTGCAGTAGGTTATGAATGATCTAAGCCTGATAGTTTTCTTACTGATTTGAGAAGTTTATCACGTAGAAAATCTTACCTTAAGGTGCACTTAGCCTCCTGGCTCTGTCTGGAGCTTTCAAACACATCTCACTGTCTTCCTCAGCAGGGGGGGTTTACTTAGCGGTCAGTGAGTTGAAAGTAAGTGGAAACTTGAGTTAACATTTCCCAAGGTCGAAGAATGAACATTTATGTTCAATTTAAAATGTTCAACATCTCCCGTTGGAAGAGGGTTTTAGAATCACTAAAATCATCAGTAGACACAGATTTTACAGGAATTAAAACAGGTCACAATGTGATCAGTTATCACAAATGGGACTGTGTGAAATTTCACATCGTTGCTTAGATCCGATTTGATAGAAACTGACTGAATTGAATTGGATTCCATGAGATCAGAGATCTCATTGAATTCAGGAAAAAAGGAAGATGACAAGAGAGAAAAATAAATATTGAATTTTCTTAAAGAGGATTAGATTTAACTCAACCATTGTTTCCACTTTGGTCCTCAGGAAGATGTGTCATGATACGCCAAACACATTAAATAGCTGGACCATGTAACATGTCCAAAGCATATCAATACTGGTGGTACTTAATTATCGTAATGTACTGTGTAAACACTGCACCGACCAATTAAGAGGAACATTTCAATTTGAAAAACGTATTCCATCATCTATGAGTTAATACATGATTAGCCGGTGTAAGCCTCCCTGCTCTGAGAACAAATATAATGTATGCCATTAAGATAATTTCATCTCCATTAAAAGGACGTTTTTCGGGATGGGATTTTGTTTTTTTGTGTTTGTTAAAAGGATTAGCTGAGGAAAGTGCTCAGTCACACACTTACAGCATTTAAAGTGGCTGGATGTGCATTATGTTCGTTGAATTGGTCTCTTGGCTGGGCGTAGCATCAGCAGCAGCTCTCTCCTCACTGTTTGGCTGTTTAATGTTAGTTTTTGATGAGAAGACAATGAAAGGATCACCACACCTACCTCATCTTCATCAATTAAGATTTTCATCAGTAGTCTCTCTTATTTACAATCAGTACATGACTGCCTGGAGGAAGAACGAGAGGCTGACTGAAGAAATCTCAGACTCTTCATTTCGCTCTTACATCAAGTGATCAAAGACAGAGAAGACAGTGACCAAGTACAAACATTCGTCAGCAGCCGCCTGAGGTGGATCTGGAGCATCCGCGGGCCAGAAAGCATCAGCAACAATGATCCCTGGCAGGCCAATGACCTGCGGAGGGGGAGATGAAGAGTAGAAGATGGAAACCCACTGCCTCAAGGCACAAGAAAGGGGAGCCGGCCCAAGAAGACCAGACGAAAGGACCTGGAGACCGACATCAGGCAGAGAGGAAGGTCCAGGAGAGAAGACTCTGGTGAACCGTGAACGGTCCATGCTGCATGAAAAGGAGCGATAGGCTCAGGTAAGCGATGCTGCCAGAGGTTTACTCCGACTTCCAACACACAACTCCCTGCAGGACGTGGGAACCATCCATTCTGATTCTGTTCCAGAGGTCAATGCGCTTCTCGTTGTCTTATTCTTCTTTACTGGACCTCTGCATCTAATTTAAATCAAAACTCTTTTTTCCACTTCTACATTTTCTGACTGACTTTCCTGCTCATACACATTGTGGTGATGAACCTGACTGGGACATGGTGTTGTTGATGCCATTTCTCTCATCTTTTACTGCTCTCTACTCTCTCTACTACTCTGTCTCTTTTCAGCAAAAACTTAGAAGAAACTCAGAAGAAGAAAACGAGAAGTCTTTCATTCCCAGTCATGGAGTGAGATTCCATCAACCAGTTTTTATGCACATAAAATAAAACTATGAAAACAGGCGATTGGAAACATAAAAAAATCAAGAAAAGAAAACCTCAAGATATTGTTTAACACTCGGCAGAGGTGGAAAAGTGGGTGCATCAACACAAGGATGCGACAGGGAGAGACTTAGCAAATAAACGGCGACAGACAGGAAGTCTTTGACTTTAACATCCACAGGAGACAAGCGATGCTGCAGATAACATCAGATCTGTGTGGAGCGATGAGGAGACTCCACGACACCACACCTCCCCAGTAAAAAGCAGAATACGGAGAACTTGTAATAGACCAGTCTGATGCGTGTGGATGTCTGTGAACGGCCGTGCGTAATGCTTTTATCAACATCCTGTTTGTGTCCGGCTGCCTTCACATGGATGGAAGGAGAAGCTTTTCATCAGCAGATACTGTAAGAACCACTTACTATTACTTACCAATATAAGGAAGATTCATATTATTACTTATTAAATTAGTAAAAAAGGGAGTAACGTTCTTAACATTGGTGCCAGCACAAACAAAACCAAACGGACTGTCAACTTATGTACCAGTTTTAAATGTGATGGGATATTATGACAATATATCAATATATTATGCAATAATATGTAGTTTAACTACTTTTTGAAACACATTCCACCAACACACATGACGTGTCGTTTGTAAAGGTACACTTATGATCTTATGGTCCTGGTGTTAAAACTATTGATTAGGTGGCTCAAATACAACTGGATCCCCTCCAACAGCAAGAAGAAGAGTTTTAATGAACTGTAACCCCCTTAAATCCACTGTTTCATTTCTTCCTCATTCAAGTAGTTCCAAGCAGGAGGTGAGTCGGAGAGGCTCTGGCTGAAAATAACACTGGCGCTTTCTGCCATCCACGATGATCAAAAGGTTTCTGCCAGGGATCTATGACAGTGGGTGCTCCAAAGGCCTGGTGGGGGTGGGGGTGGGGGGGGACTGGCAAACCTTCGGAGGAGCCGGGCTTAATAAGTCTGCAGGAGCAGCGTACTGTATTCAAACAAAGCAGCAGGTCATACTGCACATCATCTCACTCAAACAGAAGCTCTAAGTTACCCAAACCCACAGTGCCTGTCAATTTCATATATAACCTCCTTTATGTTGTCTTCCTGCTGAAGCTGAGAACTGATGTAATATGTCTATTTGAAACTGGCAGATTCTTATTCATAGTTTGATTGCAATAATGCACATTATCCCACCCAATCACAGATACAATAGTTTACCCAAATTAAATCATGATGTCAGACAGAATATCGTCTACAAAATCTACTTTGGTCTAATAAAACCCAATCATTTCAAAAAGTGAGCATTGTTATAAGGAAATAATAAATGAGCCTTACTCAGTATAAAATGACTTGAAATAACGTGTTGAATAAAAAGTCAGTTAAAAAAAAGTGAGCATTCAATCCACACGACGACCTATGACCTTTATGTTCCCTCCACGAGGCTAAGCTTGAGCGATGCTTTGTGCAGTTTTGCTTTATGCCAGCTGGAGTGCTTTTTTCTTTGTGCGACGAAGGCCAAGTGAAACGACTTGAGAAAAACTAAAGGTGCATTCAGGCACTCATTTGCCTGGAGGTTATCACGGAGCTGCAACACGCTATGGACGGCTGTTTAAACTCCCAGTGAAATCCTGCGTCACGTTAATTGATTGTATTTGATCTCTTATAAAACAAGGAAACAGGCATTTCACTGGGACTTTCATCAACAACAATAATGTAAAAAGATGCAAAAGAAAATGCACCTGAAGCAAACACAACCAACATTCTCACATTAAAACAGATTTGTTCTCCAGATTGTTTTGTTAAAGAAGCTTAAAGAGTTTTATTTCCTCCCATTGCTAACTTTACTGAACACAATGGCTTCTCACTGCCCACCCATGTGACGCTGCTCAGTATTCCAGTGGGAAACAAAAGGATGATGACACACAACCACAGCAGGACCAACAGTGCTGCAGCGCTGCACAACTGCAGGGCAGAAACGGGGGGAAAGAAGAAAAGTGAAGTTGAGCGCTTCACTAGGACGCGGGCAGGAGGCTGTGATGAAATCCTCTCTGGGATTTACAAAACAAGGTAAAAGCGAGCATTGAATGTCAAACGCTTATCTGATCCAATCACTGACGGGCTTCAGTTTGTGTCAAAGAAGAGGAGCACATCCCCGCTAATTAGTGGAATAATCCCTGATCTGGATCGCCGTCGGAAGCGCGACACTGAGCATGTGTTGGGAATTTAATTTGCGTGCTCTTCACAGCTCACCAGGTTGCTGATAGAAATGGAGGATTGATAAACTCCCATCTGATTGTCCTTCTGGCTCCAAATTGATGACACGCTCAGTGATGAATGAACTGTTAAGTGGCTGATTTGGTTAGTGCTCATTATTGTGTATTTAGGTGGCTTCGTCGGTGCAGTCTGACTGCCACATTGTTTTGTGGGGATTCTTCTCGGGCAGATATGCAGTTTTTTTTTAATTAGATTAAGAATAATATGATGACTATCATGTTTCTTAGTATTATTGTGAGTTGTGGGAGTAATATGGCACTATTAATGTTAATATTATTAGCAGGAGCAGTAGTACTTTACTCAAGTAACACTTTATACTAGGGATGTCCCGATCCAGCTTTTTGCACTTCCGATCCGATACCGATATTGTAGCTTTTAGTATCGGCCAAGCATGTATTAAAGATCGAGGATGCCGGCTGATGGAAATGATCCAAAATTAGGGGCTGGAAAATGATGTGCATCACATTAATAGCTACAGATACTGTAAAACACTACAACGACATGAGTGCATATGTTGTCTTATTTTATCAAGTAAAATATAAGTTATAGGTTTACTCAACAGCCTAATAGTTCATACACATTCAGGTAGAAATAGGTTAACTCAGAGTTCCACAGCTTATCAAAAACAATCCTCCCCCACAGACGTCATCACGTCCTAATACTACACACACAATATGGCTTGATGCTGTTTTGAAGGAGTGCATATATTTATCGAAAACACTCAACCTGCATCAGCGCATGTGCGCACGAAGCAGCGCGGAAGCCGGTCCGGTTCCGGTACCGGTCCGGTTCCGCTGACACCACGAGTCTGAAGAGTGCAACAGCTTATCAAAATACAGTGTCAACTCCGTGTTTTCAAAGTAGAAAGCGACATCGTTGTGGTTTAACGAGGCAGAACGGCATCAGAACAACATCAAGCGCGTAAAGTAGACGAAGAAGAACGTAGCGGGAGCGCGTGGCGAGGATTGTTGTGGCTGCGCGTCTTGCGGAGCAAGTCTACTGTGCTGTGCGGAGGCGCTCCTAATGTAAATGTTTATTCCTTTATGAATGAATTGATAGGTGGCTTATTTTTGGCATATTGATTTTGTGGCCTGTACATGGTAGGGGAAACACTGGACATGCACACATGTCCGTCTTGTTGTTGTTTAGTGGATGATGGACAGGTCGCGAGGTGTGCGCTAGGTGTGCTGGAAAACGCGGACCGGATTTTGGGGAAAACCAGAAAAAATCTGGAATAGATTACCTACATCGGTGCGCTGGAACCGGAGTTTTGAAAAAAAACTGGATCGGGAGTCCGGATCGGGATTTTCCCGTGCAGGCCGATCCGATATCGATATGCATTTTTTGCTAATATCGGCGGGACATCCCTACTTTATACGTCTACTTCACCGCATCGCAGAGGAAATATTGTTTTTTAGTGCAGCTGCTATTTTATTTGACAGCTATTATCACTCATTTTATCACGGATTAACTTTGACATATAAAACAAAATATAATGCATTGTTATGGATTAAATCACATTAAAGCATCATAAGTGGTTACATTAGCGTCATATTGCAGCTTCATTAATCAACATTAAGATGCTGCTTACACAGTAATGGGACATTAGTAATCAAATATCAGAAACCGACAGGAGCTGTTCTGCATACATGAGTACTTTTACTTTGAAACCTTTGCTGCAAATACATCTTTTAGTCCAGGATTCATGAAGACGGTGTTTTACATTGTGATATTGCGTTGTATCCCCGGTGTCAGCTGCCTTCATGAAAACAAAGGGGCTGTTTTTTGTTTTTTACTGCTTACACAGATTTATTTTGTTGTTGGTCGGCCAAGTTTGGTTTTAAAGGTAGAAACACACTATTTGTGAGGTTTAATTTCACGCTCTGCTCCAGAAACACATTGAATCCACTAAATAGAAAACAAATCTTCAAATGATGACTTCTGTATCTGGTAATTGTTTAAAGCATGAGATCCTGATGTCATAATTATGAGATAAGGTATTTTCCCTTTGCCTAATGCGATATGTTTCCATACCCTGCTTTACATTGTGCCTGAATTCTTTTTTTACAGACGATATTTTTGAAAATGTATCGATACATATTATATATGTTTGTATTCATGTACCTTTTCACAGAAGTAGCAATCCAGGACTCTTTTATAAAATGCAAACCTCCACAGACAGACGGTGGGTGTTGAAGGGTCAAATCCAACAGTGAATATTCCTTTTGCCCCTGAAGAACCGTGTTCCTGTTTTATTCGCAGGTTGAGAGGTTTAGAATTTAGAAAAAATTGGGCAAAAATAAATAATTTAATGCCAACATCAGGTTGCCAGCGAGTTGTTTTTCTTGGCTGTTAGGATTTCATAAAAAGCCCATATTCGATAAAAACATTGCAGATTATTGAACAATCCCATCTGCTCACCCCATTAAAATAAAACAGCTTTTCCACATCGAACCAATATCCCATTAGTTCATGCTGTTAAAGCCCCGACATCCTGTTTCAGCAGTCTGGAAGCGAGATGCTCTGAAAAAAACCCATTTACCCGCCTGACTTTAAACATCACTAATCAGAACGGAAATAAAGAAAATCGCCTCGAGTGTTCAGACACTGACGCTTGATTTTGTCTGATTGTGTCCTCAGTCTGTTGGACGGGGTTGCTGCGTCCACTCGTCCTCCAGCCCCTCATGACTTTGTCATAATTACTTTTGCCAACAGAGGTGAGCGCGGAGACTTGAGTCATTAGACACAGACGCTCACCTCTTCTCATATCTGATAATATCATATATCATCGTTTGATATCATCTCTAAAAGTTTAACCTTCAGTGTGGAGGAGGATCACACCGTGGAAATGAACCCATTCAACATTTATCCAAATATTAAGGAATATCAATTATAACTCTAATGACTCAAGATTATCTCTTTTTTCCCCATGTACCCAACAATTATAAGTAGATTTATTTTTGCGAGCAGATAATGCTGCCAAGTGCAAACCCAGAATAGGTTTTTCTGTCTGCTAAGCTGCTTAGCGTTGTGACATCTCTGTAAAAGGATAAAGTTGCTGTTTTGTAGAAATGATGTTTTATAAATCCGCACGAAACAACATCATAGATCGTTGGAACCCCTCTGCTAGCTCCTCGCTGGGTTTGAACAGTAAATGTCTGGTTGGCCTTGATAAAAAATGGATAAATGCTGTTTTGCTGGAAGCTGGAACCAGTTTCTATCAGATTTGATTGACTTTACTGTTCTTGCCTACATCTGTGCCAGCAAAAATAAACACTCAATGAGAGATGAGAGTGAACCTAGTTTGTGATTTTTTTCTAGATAGACGTGAAGACTTATCTAATTGCACAGTGAGGTTCCCATTTTTAACAGCAGGATCTATTTGGGGGGCTTTTCTCATGATTCGCCCCCGCTCGGCTGTTTTCATCAGAGCGAGAAGCTGCAGCAGAGTGATTTTAGTTTCAGAATTTTACAAGGTTTATACCCTAAATATACATTTAAACGCTTTTGAGCATTTCTCTTAACCACGCACTTGTCTTTCCCTTTGATACAAATTGTTAAAATGTCCTTGAGCACAAATACGAATCGCAATTCGAAAATTTGAGGAGGCTTGTTGCAGCCAAGATGCACTTCAGAAGAAAGGGAAAAAAACAAAACAGATGCTGATGAAAGAGGATGCATCTCTGTGGACTAAAACATCCACAGAGAACATGACTAAAATGGAGGAAAATGTGAGAATGGACTTGTTATGAATATGCAACAAAAAAGCTCTGATAAAAGTAAGAGTGCTGAGAGAATTCAGCCTGCTGCAGACGTGCGAGTTCATTCCCCTGACCGTTCGATCTCCACATCTGGATTCATGCACCCAGATGTGTGTCTCTACAGGACAATGAGTGTTTCCATCAGGGACCGGCTGCTCAGGGTGTCTTGCCATTCCCATTGAGCTGCACAGCACCAGCAGTTTTTTTGGCATGGACACGAGAAATGGAGGGGATTATGTGCTCCGCCTGCCAACACAGTCTTTTGATGAGAGGCCAGGTAATATCAGACAATCTCCATTAATCCCACCATCTCTATCTGCTCGCATAGTTCCCGCTCTCTTCCACCCCCGTCTCACCAGGTTGTTATCAGTCTGAGGGATAATTAAGCCTTGTGGGACTGCTGGAGGATTTTCCTCTTCTAAGTTGTCAAAAGTTAGAGGGAGGCAGATCAAACGCCTTTGAAAAAGCAAGAGAAAATAAAAGGCGATAATCTAGCCGAGACAACAGACACATTGTTGGAGATGTTTTCCTTTGACTCTCATCATGCACTTCAAGATAAAAGTTCACTCAAACTCTGGTTTGAAGTGACGGACTCACTAACGGAATTACAAAGGACAGGACGACACACTAGAGCCTGAAGCTTCAATACGTTTGAGAAACTGAGTTTTGTAGATTTGTTTGTTTGATAATTGGTTAATTAATTCATTTACATATCTAGTTAAGTGTGAGGTTCTGCTGCTTTTCCTTTTAATATCACTGATTTTAACATTTTGACATTCACACTTTCACTCTGTGGACCTTTGTCTACTGTGAGAGTATCGCTCCGTGCTTCTGTATGCGAGTCTCACGTGGTGTACTGATATGACCTCCTTTATACTTTGGCTCCGCCCTCTCTTTGAGCTAGGAGGAAGATGTTAACAACAAGGGGAGTTTCATGACCTTGACAAACATTTTCAGGTTCATTCTGCAACGCTTGTTGAATATGAACAAAACGTAAACAAACTATCTCACAATATCTCATAGAGGTTTATGTGAACGTGGTAGACAACATAATAACATTGAGTAACACTGGTATGGACCTTAAGCTTTCTGCAAGCATTACAGTGAAGTAACAGGGGAAAAGGCGTGTGAATCTAAACATATAAAAAAAATTTTAATAGCAATTAAATTTAAAAAAAAGGCTCCCTTTTAAAAGTCTGTGCTTGGTGCGACCATATCACAGCATCATGTTCCATTTATCATGACTATCTTATCTATAATATCACAATACAAATCGCATCCATATGGTTACTCCTATGGAGTGCAGAGCAGGTTTGGAGAACGGAGATGTGGGTGTCAGATGGAAAACAAAAGGGTTGACTGGTTTGCAATTAAGGATTTAAAATTCACTCGTCACTCGAGCTGATTAAAGAGCTCAGCAGGAGAACATGGCGCTCCACCAAGAACATCGCTAAATGCAGAGACGGCATTTTTATCACAGCTGTGATCATAGGTTTGTGAAAATCACCTTAATACATCGTAGGAAAAAAGAATCATCGATATTTGATGCCATCGGAAATTTGCGAAAGCCTCGCAAAAGTGAAACATCAGCCTTCCATAATGCAATTCTTTCTCTGAAAATCTCCTTTCACTGATGTTAAAGTCAAAGATGTTCATCAGAAGAAGAAGCCGGTGAGAAACGTGAACACAAGCCGTGCTGAAGGAGGAGCAGCTGTTTGGATGAATCTTTAATGCAGACCCACGTCGGGGTACTAAAACATGGGAAACTTTTCAATTGTTAAAGTCGCCGTCATTTAGGAAAAAGTGAGTTCTTCTGAATAATTCATGTTCCAAGAAGCTCTGATATGTTGTTAAGTTGACTATTAAAAATCTTCCTGTTGAATAATCGAGCAAAAACATCCAAAATATACATTTAAGTGTTCATTTGACTACATTTACTCCTTACAACTCTGTAGATCTTAACCAAAAGTTAGCATTAGATAACGCCTTCCACATTGATATCTATAAGTTATGCATTTTTTATCCTATTCACCTGTCGTGTCTTCATTTAACAATTCATATCTTTAAAGGCCGTTTTCTCAAAATGAGTCTTTTCTCATTCTATGTGGTAGAAATCTCCACTTCAGCAGCTCAAACGTGGCAGTTTTATTTCTATCTGTCCTCTGAAGGTTTTACAGAAAGGGTTTGTTCATAAATCATTCAAAGCCTCATCTATAGAACATTTTCTTCTTAAAAACATGGAAAAATTTACTTTTTTAATAGCCTTTTCTCATTTGGCGATTCTCCTCTCTAAAAACCTTATACATACTATCTGTAATATGTCGCCAAGAATTCTGTTTAGGAAATGCAAGATAATGGTTAATTTGCATATTCAAATACACATTTTAAGAAAACTTGTGATACAAAAATGGGAGTAGTCAACTGGGGGAAGTTTCATGTCATGTCTAATTTATTTATATTCATGAGTGTTCTCTGGAAACTCCCCGTTGGCTGGCGATGAACGTTTTTCTTCTGTTTTTTCATTTCAATAATATAATATATTTATTGTGATCAGAATCATATGAAAAGCAAAAGAAAATCCAACTAAAGTTCTATGAATCAGGCTGCTGCTCCCATGCATGAATCACCATTTCAACCCAGAGGCGACACATTGGGGTGAAACCATGACACAGACTGATAAGTGGCGCCGCCGTTGTTCTGGTGACATTTCTAACGAGCGATCACAACTAGTCTGACGACAACGTGGGAAACTGCTTCACATTCTTGTCCTGGAAAAGAAACGCTGACGGTGTAAAAGTCCTACCTGCCTGCTGATGTGGTCAGGTTGCTTTCAGGGTTTCTTCTGCTCCCTCGGTGGACTGGCATCGATCCTCAATCACAGAATGAGTCAGCCTGAAGAGGAAAAAGGGAGAACAGAAAGAAAAACAACATATGGTGAGGCATTTTGTTTAACTCAAAGCACTATAATGCATTTCCCCCTGAACATCCTCTAATGATCTGTCTGGCCACTTGAGATGGAGGACTGCATGTTCAGTCAGACTTTAGCATCAGACGCTCACAAACACAGTGTTGTGTGCTGTTTTGCAGAAGGACAGAAAAACAACAGCCTCATCATTGTCCCAGTCTTGTTCTTTCCAAACCCCACATTGTATATCAGCACTCAGTTTGTCTCTAAAACTAATGCATGACTACATTTGAGATTTTTACGTACAGGAATAATGACACCACACATCTGGCCACTACATGTATTTATACTTTTTCATCATTGTATCTTTGTCCATTATTAGATTTCTTTTTCTCACTCAAATTAGGATTTTTTTATGTCACAATAGTCATTTTAGCTTCAAGACATGTCAAACCTGCATTTGGCTGCAGATATCGATTACACTGGAAGACAAAAGAGATAATGTCCTGGTAGAAAATGTCCATCACCGTTTCCATTAAGATAACAGACATTTCCTTCAACCCGGAAATAAAAAAATCTCTAGATTTACAGTATGTGCTCTGCACCATTCACAGACACTTACGTCAACAAATGCACTGAATTACACTCAGAATTTAAATTAAACTATCCAACTATTCTGCAAAGAGTTACTGTGTATCGCCATGTAATTTCACCAACACGGTTAACCTTTCCAACTAAAACGGTACTGAGCTAGCTAGCGTTAGCATGAATCATTTTATAGGCATAGGCATTCATTTTTTTATTTTTACCACTGAAGTATGAGGAAGGTTTCTGCAAATGCAAAAATGCTAATTTTTTGTGATGCTGGCGGAGGTTTTCGCTCCCACAATTCTATGCTCAATTTAGCATACGGGGAAAAACCGATGCAGGAAATGAATTCATATTGAAACCGTACATTGGCCCATATTTGCAACATTTCATAGACAAGACTTTGAACCTTGACTAATTTCAGTCTGGCGCTATAATGTCACTACCCTTTGATGCACGTTGTACAAAACATCTTTTAGAGGAAGAAACTTGATGCTTTATGAATCTCTCTTTTATGAACGTGTATCAAAAACAAGCCGCACCGCACAGACGCCCATGTACAGTGCAATCCTCCTTTTTGAAATTCTAAAAATAAAAAGTGGGAATAACAAGTTGCTCAGGAGGCGTCGACACCAAGCAACTTGTGACAAATCTCACACTAATTTGTTGGATGCAGCATCTGTTCACGGCACCAAAACCAGGCTTGGGTTTCAACCCGCATTGCAAGAGATGTAAGCGCCATGTTGTGGCTCTTAGTACAAGATGTTAACGTGCAGGAGTGAGAAGAGGCTGCAGTCTCGATGAAAACAGATATTGTGGAGCGAGCAGATGGCCGTGTAGACTTTGCTTGCTTGTTTAAAAGTAGGCAGCCCACCCACCTTCCAAATATCTCACCCTTCATCTCATGGAGGGGAACGCTGAAAGGGAGGCAGACATCTAAAGGCTCAACAAATAAAAACATGCTCTGCATTGTTCCAATGTGGATGGATGTTTTTGAGTGGTGAGGTTGTTTTTGTTGCTGGTTTTTTATTAAAATTGACCTTGTGCTTTTATTTGAGAGGAGAAACCACTTTTTTTTTGCCAGATGGAACTGAAACGACTCAAACCTGAATCTCTTTTCACTAACTCACACATTTGAACTGTGCTGAATGTGCCTCCTTGAAAATAACAATATACATACAGCCAATTTGTTTCCGTAAAAGAAGCACGATTGGTGCACTGACAATGTTTTACAGAGCAGAAGCTGTCGGGAACTGCAGGTGACCTGGGTTCAGGTCCTGAGTCTAGTTTGTGGGTTTAGGCAACACAAACTCATCGGTTTAATTGGGTTAGACTTGGAATAGATTGCGACAGAGGTTAATTATTAAACAAGTAAACACGCCTCCTGCTTAGGGGGAACACCACTTAACATGTTATTTCCAGTCAATGTGTGAACGTTTCTGACATCTGTCACACACGAAGGAGCCTCTCTTTTATTAAATCTCTCCATCAACACTGACGCTGCTCACAGATGTGTGTTGCATTCATTAACAATCAATCTATATATCGGCTGGTCAAGGTCTGTGCTCGTCTGTGTCACCGCAGGCAGATAATCTTCCCTGCCTGCGATTCAATTAACAACACCCTACAAATACTGCTGATTCCTTCTCATGGAGCCGACAAGAGGCTGCTGCAGGCGGCCGGAGACGTCCACACAGACGGACTCCATGGATTGGACGAGAGAAGGTTAGCGTTCACGTCTGGTTGCTAGAGGGGAAACCCACTAGGTCACGAACCTCGTGATGTCATCAGGTATAAACTTTGAGCTGCTCCATAGACCTTGGATGACTGATGACTGATTTCATGGACCCCCAGAGTGTTTGTGGGTTGTTGTTTTTTTTACACAAATTAAATCTTTTCTTTTGCAGCGTTCTCAGTTGTGAGATGGAAAATTCCCCCGTACACTCTCTGTGTCATCCGCGACATTCTTGCAAATCCAACCCGACGCTCTCCGCTAAAACGAGAGCGTTCTATTTCTACGTGAATCAACGAACGGGTACGTTGCAATGGATGAAAGACAAACTGCCTCTATTGATATGTGTAATCCAGAAATAGCTCCTCTAGAGCGCCAGTGAGGATGGTGGTGATTATAAGGAGACAGATGTCTGTAATATGTGGCTGTGAGAATGAATCAGAAAACAGTGAACGTTAATGGAAATCTAACGCAGTTAGCTTAGCTAGATGTTTTCTTAAATAGTATGGCGACTTTAACACATTCACTCTGTCACTTCCACCGTGGCTGCTCTCAATAACCAAACCCTACCCACAATAACCAATTTAACAACAGAGCTCCAAATTCTCACGATTCACAAATGTGTGACGGCATCACAGTTTCTCGTTATATCACTAGTTTTGAGGATTTGGGAGTATGATGGCGTATTAGGGCCACTGTAGGAAAAAGATTAATAAAACGGAGCGAGAAAGAGGTGGAGAGAGATTTGCTAGTTTAAAGTGGCGACTAAAATTTGCGACTTTATTTCTCGGAATATTTCCCACCTCGCTTGGCTCCATTTTGAATTTTTTAATTTTTCGACAGTGGTCCTAGAATACGCCGTTGTATGGGATAGTTCATGGTGACTAATATTTTGGTCTGTCTTAGACCTAAGGAATAATGTTGAAGTTTTGAAAATGGGCGCCTTTAACAGCGACTGACAATCTAATTGTTGCTGATGTCCGGGAGTTTGAGGAAGAAGTGAACTCCAGGACGTGTCAGTATGATATGGCATGTCGTGTGTGCTTCTGACCAAACCCAACCCAAGTGCCTAAACGTGACCACAAGACTATTACTGTTAATGGCGGGGTGACCTGGTGGCCGAGGGTTGAAGGTGCTGACCACTGAACCACGGCATTTCTGTTTCAAAGTCCTTTCTAATCCCTCCCCACCGGGATATTAAGACTTTAAATGATAAATAATCTTACCTGAGTTGTACAATTTGATAGGAAACCACTATTTCATTGTGCATATCATATCATAATATGATACCTCAGATCAGGGTATTTGTACACACCAAGTACCAGAGTTTAAATCTGTATACTTATTTAAAATCCGTCTTTGGAGATGTTTTTTTTTATTTTTGGGAACCTGAGGGAGGAGGTTTATCTGTGCTGCTAAACAAGTAAGTGACTGGATTTCTATAACTGGGTCCCATTTAGTACGATATCAAACACACAGCAGATCTCAAGGCTGCTGATCCAGATGCAGCTTTTCATGCAGATTTTACACCCACAAGAGGAGATGTGCCACTAATTTGAGTTACTTTTACTCATAATTATCTAAATTTCGTGGTCAGTGAGAGACAATTTCAGCACTGCATGCTCAAAATGACTTTTTGCCTCTGCACGTGATGAAATCTTTATTTCTCCAATTAAGTTTCGTGCTTGCTCCATAGTTTGGACATTGACAAAACGGCACTGATTTGTAACCCTACCTGCTGCTGCACATGTTGTTAAATGTGTTTACCAGCTGTATTGCTTCCCCCTCACATTGTGTCTGCCTGTTTATTGATCCCGGAGTGTGAGCTATATCACCCAGCTGTGGTGCTGAAACTTTAATATAAGATGTGGAATTTAAAGGCAGGTGATTTAGGTTTTTGAGTCCAAGGCTGCTCGCGAAAAGCAAGGAAAAGTGCCAGCGGACAGAATTTAAAAACATGTCAGGGAGACTTTCTCCGAGGTCAATCTAGGTAAAAGTCTTTTTCCTTTATTGATTTCCTGTAGCCAATCTTTACCAAACACAGCAGAGGCGATGCAAGTAAAGAGAAGCAGACAAATCAAAGAGAAGAGTTTGTAACAGGGATGTGGAGAAAGGGGCTGAAGGTTGATACGAGAGAGAAATCAAATATTTTGTACATTCAATCAAGGCCTGAGTTGAGGACTTTTTTGTGGGCCAGGCAACAAAGACAAAAATATCCTTTACAAGAGAGAGAGAGAGTAATGGAGGTACTGGCTGACGGTAAATCTAGCCCACAATAAATGTAATTTCTAATTTTAAAGGGTCCATTAATTCTTGCCCAGCACCTCTGCCAGTAGTAGTTTTGATGGGGGTCATGAGGAGAGCTAGCATTAATAACAACTGCCATATTACAACTGGATGTGGCTGGCGACAGTGTCCCGTTTGACAGTGTCCTCTTGGAAATAACATATGATGCCATTAGGTGCCATTATAGGTCAAACCCCACACAAACACCGCCAGGCTGATGGGGAGCAACAGTAAATCACTCTAATCCAGCGGCCAGATGAAGGCAGGTTATTCCCACATCGCTGAGAGGACGGGATTTGTGTCACGAGCTGAGCTGCAGTTTACCAGCTTGAGTCATGATGAAAGCTGTGATAGAGCTTAGCTGTCACTCAGGACGGCTGAGCCACAAAATCTCCGATCACCTGCCTTCTAAACCTCCAAAAAGAAAACACAAAAAAAAAAACCCCACAGACTAAATCAGCACGGACGTGAAGGCATGCCCGAGGAAAAGCTCCAGCTCTCGTGTGGTCTTCCCACAAGCACACGTTTTACCTCGTGTTACGAAACCAAACAAGTGTGGTGTAAAATCTGACGAGCAGCCAAGGCTGATTTTCTCTCATACAGATGGGGATGATCATCAGCTGATGCTGTTACCCTCCCGGTCCCTCAAGCAGAGATTTGACTCATCTCACATCTCATCAAATGCAGCTCAGCCTGTCAGAGGGAAGCTGCACCACTTCCACACTTTGCACAGTTCCACCGTACAGCCTGAACGACCAGAGAACCGGAGAGAATGAAGTGTGCTGGCTGTTTCTGTTGGGGAGAGGAGGATTCAACAAGACCCAAACTCTGCAGAAGTTGTGTTGCTCCTCCTCACGAGAGAAAGGAGAAGCAGATAAAAGAGTGAGATGGAAAGCCAGTTTACCTGCTGACAGCGCAGACACACACACACACACACACACACACACAGATCTGTGGCTTCCTGCCGCCGCCCCGCGTCGCTCCACTCACCTAAATCACTTCCATGATGCACACAGAGGGAAGAGAAGCGGCTCTCAGGAAAAGTGGAGGAAACACTCGTTGCAACGGCAGGCAGACGGGCAGGCAGGCAGACAGGCAGGCAAGCAGGCAGACGGGCAGCTACTCTCACTGCAGCGCTGCTATCTCTCATCCTCGGTCCTCCTCCTCAGTTTCTTCCTCTGCTTTGATCTCTCTCTCTGCTCTCTATCCATTGGTGCCCCCCTCTCTCCATCCCTGCCACCCCCTCACTCTCCACCACAAGGTGTCACAAACAGTGAGTCTGCACCCACTGCCTCTTATTGGCTCTCACTCCTCTTCCCTCACCCCCCTCCCCACCAGCTCTCTCTCTCTCTCTCCTCTATTTGGATTGTCTGGCTTAAAGAGGCATCGCATCACACCACAGCTGCACGAGTCAGAGTACTTCTACACACAAACAACAGAAATCCTTCCCACTCTGCTGGTACAACTAAAGTGTTGATGACGGCTAACATCTGGATCTGGGGAAGACGAGTCTCACTATGTTCTTCACCTATATTGTGTTTACAGCTGAACTCACTACACTTGTTGTTCTCATGCCTGTTGTTCTGTGTCTGTTTCAGACACAAAAAGAAAAGTATGAGCATAAAACAGTGATTTGATTTGCATGTATGGCATCTATGCCATCTGTTTGCGTATTTCGTTATTATTGAAAGTTTCATCCACAAGCATTGCCACATCTGCAACTAGGAATTTATAAGCAATGATTATTTGGGAAACGTTCTGCTTCATCCATTTAGGCAGAACTCCCAGAGCCCTCCTGTGAGACAGGGTTGTGTCTAGAACGTGACTGAACCTCAACTTAAGACGCTCTATCATAAAGATGACACATCACAAGCACTTCCTGTCTCATAAGTGGGCGACAGGAAGTGCCCCCCCCCCCCCCCAAATCCGCCAAGGTGTTCAGAAGTTGGCTGGCTTATATTTGCATAATTTATTTGTGTTTACTTTTACCAACATAGATATTTACACAACTAACCACTTAGCATTACGAAAATGAGTTGTTTAATTAATTTGAGTTAACCAGGGTGTTGTCAGATCTCGTGAGTGTTGCTGCTGACACAGAGGAAGTCCTTGCGTTAACTTGTCTGCCATTTTAGTGTCTGAATGTCTGGAAGAAATGTGGCTTGTGAAAAGTCGGTCCAATATTTACCTTTTTGTCTACGTTTGCGAAAGAATCATTCATAATTTGGGTTCAAAACGGTCTCCTAAAGGGGCGAAACCCACGTGACACATAAACAGGAAGCTGCTGTCCCAACGCGGCGGCCGCATCCTTCGGAGGCTGCGTTTGAAGATCACACGTCACAGCGGCTGCAACAAACCTGTCCCTTTTTACGAAGACGCCTTCAAATGCAGCTTTCTTTTCCTGGATTCTGAAGATCCAACTGATGGATCCTTCACGGCTATATCTCAATGTAGCGCCCTCTAGACGACTGGTCTATTGCTGAAGTGCGCTCCCCAAGTTCCTTTAACCACTTATTAATTAGCTAACTAATACTGATAGGTAAGTATACTGTAATACACTAATTGTTTACTGTTATATATGAACTCTGTTCTTAATGGTACTTATCTTTAACCACCTGTGTGGTTTTCCTATTACTTTTAAGGTTTTTTAATTACCCATATACATAAAGGAAATATTAATGAAATTAGGTTTTCTACCTATAGGTACCCTTTAAGTTTTAGCCTCACTCTGACGCACTCGTTTACTCGAACCCCAACACTCTCTAGAATGCCTACACACAAGAGTAATCATGAGCTACCCGGTGAAAACAAAAGAATAACCACAGATACGTTTTCACTATTTACTTTGGTAAATATTAAACACAGACAAATATCTGTACCATAGAAAACAAAAAACAATAATAATCACAGGCACAATACAAGTCAGTTCAATTACCCAAATATCTATTTTCAATATGCACCCTTAAAGATACATTTCAAAAGCACAAAAAATAACTACTACACCTAAAGCCCGCACTTATAGTTACTAAAATAAAATAAAATGGGTACCCAATGTGTCAGTGAAGTGATGCAGGCCTGGGTCGATGCTTGTGTGCGTAGAAAAAATGCAATGGCTGCTTCGCGCCACAGCGCAAACAACAATAACAAGCTCACGGCGGTAATGGCGTAGTCCTCCATCTTTCTGCCGTACACCGGGTTGCTGGGCGTAGGTTGTAAACGATTCCTCCCGGTAGCGTCCGTGGTAGACACTCATCGCGGGTCCCCTCATGCAGGTCAGTTACACAGCAGGCTAACGGACTTCAACGATGCGAGTGGCTGAAGGCGCTCCTCTGTCGTAAAGGCCGCCAGGTAAGCTAACGTGAGCTACATTAGCTTTTAGCTGCGCTTCTCGACAACCACTCTTTTCCAGAATAGTCCTCCTTTAGACTCAAACACATTGCCGCGTTGACTGACCTGTCACTCTGAGACTCACTGTCCGTTTGTCTCGACGTACGGTCCTCAACCGGCGTCTTTAATTCTCAAAGTCCATTGCTTGACCGTCAGACTTCGCCGCCATGCAGTTCCTCACGTCCTCTCTCCCTCTCCTTCCGTCCGTACTCTTTCCTGATCACGGATTGGACCTCCCAAAAGTTACGTACATGAATAATCTCATGGTGAAGCATAACATCGTAATCTAAAACAAACAAATCAGATGTGCTACAGCAGGAGGCGATGCGTGGAGCGAGGCCTCGACTCTGTGGAGATGGTTGTGGCTTCGCCAGACGAGGCTAGAGGCAACAGAAAATTGATCCCAACAATATGAGCGGGCTCATGGCAACGCTTTCCTCAAAGTTCAGATTACCCGTCCGTCCACACCTTTTCAGATCTACACACTCTGAAGAGCGTTTTCCATTTTCCAATTTGTTTTTTGGCTGTTGGAGCTCATGTCAGTTTTGCTTCAGGAAACAACTTTACATGGTTGCTCTGGTGTGCAGAGGTGAGAAAGTAGGTTCGATTTTTTTCATTCTTACACTACTTTTGTGTCACACTTTGATAAGTGATTGTTCCGAAGTGTTTGCCGATGTCGTCTTTGTACAGTTTGTATTTCTAGCCCCGCTCTACGATGAGACGACAATGGCCCTAACAGCAAGCACATGGGAGCTCCTCATTAGAAGGAAGGGGAATATTAATCCTAAAATGTGTTTTAGAATATCTTCTCCTGTCTGTCCCGATGGCTTTGAGGGGATTGGCTTGTTACACATCCAGCTAGCAGCAGCCATTATGTAAATTAAATTAGCTGTTTAAAGCCTGACCCTCCCTCATATCTCAAACAGCATATGGATTTAAAAAGTCGGCACCCTTTCCACATGTTTTGTCTATTATACCCATAACGTTATATAGCTGTGTTTTAGATGGAAGATGTTTTTTTTTTCCTTTTTTTTAAGTAGATGATGTAAAAATGTGAAATTGTACTGCACGTAGAAGATGCAGAAATCAAAAATAATAATAACTCACAATAAAAGTTTGAAGAGCCGAACACCAAACTGCACTTAACTGAGAAGATGGAGCCTTTAATGATCGGTTCAAACTGGGACCGCGCCGAAAGAGGGCCAGGAGTCAAATTGCAATTTGCAATTATAATTAGCCTTCAAGCCCCTTAAAATGTAGATTACATATATTCTCCATGCTGCCGTGTCCTCATGTGATATTCCTTCTAACGCAGCGTGAAAAACAGAGATCTGCTCGAGTTGAAAGAAGTGCTCTCGGTGTTGTCGTGTTTGCTTATCTGAAAATGTGCTGCAGCTGTTTTCCAGTGTTAGTGGATCTAAATCATTCAGATCACACCGTGTAACGCCACGCACCAACACAGTCCCAGCTGCTGCCATACTCCTGAAGCAGGAGTCCAATCCAAGTGAGCCGTTCTGATATGAAAGAGTCCTTCTCTCATTAGCAGTGTCTCTCTCTTATTGTCCTCCTTGTTACTTTTTATTTGTGGGTTTAATATGATGCTCTGTCTACTGGTCCATTTATTAAGCCTCAAGAAAAAACAATTAAAACTTGGCAGGTATTTGGTGTTAATTACATTATCTTCATATTTTAGTCATGCAATGAAGGCAGAGTCATTTTTGACAGATATCAGATATCAAAGGAAGGTTGTCCTTTGTAGACACTGTAATAAACCATTATTGTCCAATTATTATTGACTTCTAACTGCTGTCTGATATGTTAATTATATGAAGCATTGAATTAATGATGATTGTGGTGGTGTTTCATCATTAATTCAATGCTTCATATAATTAACATATCAGACAGCAGTTAGAAGTCATGATGATTGTGGTGGTGTTTCCCCTCCATGAACCGACACCTTACCGTGGTGGAGGGGTTTGAGCACCTGAATGATCCTAGGAGCTATGTTGTCCGGGGCTTAATGCCCCTGGTAGGGTCTCCCAAGGCAAACAGGTCCTAGGTGACAGGTCAGACTAAGAGCGGTTCCGAAACCCCTTATGAAGAAAAAACATAAAAGGAAGTTTACGTCGCCCGGATTGGCGTCACCGGGGCCCCACCCTGGAGCCAGGCCCGGGGTTGGGGCTCGCAGGCGAGCGTCTGGTGGCCGGGTCTGTGCCCACAGGACCCGGCCGGGCGCAGCCCGAAGGAGCGACGTGGGCCCGCCCTCCTGTAGGCCCACCACCTGCAGGAGGGTTCAGAAGGGGCCGGTGCGGTGTGATTTGGGTGGCTGTCCTGGGCGGGTGCCCCGGCGACCCAATCCCCGGACGGTGACTCTAGCCATGGGGACATGGAATGTCACCTCACTGGGGGGGAAAGAGCCTGAGCTAGTGCGGGAGGTAGAGAGCTACCGGCTACAGGTAGTCGGGCTCACCTCCACGCACAGTCTGGGCTCTGGAACCCAACTCCTTGAGAGAGGCTGGACTCTCTTCTACTCTGGAGTTGCCCGCGGTGAAAGGCGCTGAGCTGGTGTGGGCTTGCTTATAGCCCCCCAGCTCGGCCACCATGTGAGTTTTCCCCAGTGAACGAGAGGGTCGTTTCCCTGCGCCTTCGGGTCGGGGATAGGTCTCTCACTGTTGTTTCGGCCTACGGGCCAAACGGCAGTGTAGAGTACCCGGCCTTCTTGGAGTCCTTGGGAGGGGTACTTGAGAGTGCTCCAACCGGGGACTCCATTGTTTTACTGGGGGACTTCAACACTCACGTGGGCAATGACAGTGTTACCTGGAGGGGCGTGATTGGGAGGAACGGGATCCCCGATCAGAACCCGAGTGGGGTTCTGTTATTGGACTTCTGTGCTAGTCACGGTTTGTCCATAACGAACACCATGTTCAAGCATAAGGGTGTCCATCAGTGCATGTGGCACCAGGACACCCTAGGTCGGAGGTCAATAATCAACTTCGTGGTTGTGTCATCTGACCTCCGGCCGTATGTCTTGGACACTCGGGTGAAGAGAGGGGCTGAGCTGTCAACTGATCACCACCTGGTGGTGAGTTGGATCCGCTGGCAGGGGAGGAAGCTGGAAAGACTTGGCAGACCTAAACGTGTTGTGAGGGTCTGCTGGGAACGTCTGGTGGAACCCTCTGTCAGGGAGATCTTCAACTCCCACCTCCGGGAGAGCTTTGACCAGATCCCGAGGGAGGCTGGGGACATTGAGTCCGAATGGACCTTGTTCTCTGCTTCCATTGTGGACGCGGCTGTTCGAAGCTTGTGGCCTTAAGGTCTTCGGTGCCTGTCGTGGTGGCAATCCCCGAACCCGGTGGTGGACACCGGAAGTAAGGGATGCTGTCAAGCTGAAGAAGGAGTCCTACCGAACCTGGTTGGCTTGACTCCCGAGGCAGCTGACAGGTACCGGCAGACCAAGCGTGCTGCAGCGCGGGCGGTCGCTGAAGCAAAGGTTCGGGTCTGGGAAGAGTTCGGGGAGGCCATGGAGCAGGACTATCGGTCGGCCTCGAGGAAATTCTGGCAAACCATCCGGCGCCTCAGGAAGAGGAAGCAGCCCTCCACCAACACTGTTTACGGTGGAGGTGGGGAGCTGCTGACTTTGACTGGGGATATTGTCGGGCGGTGGAAGGAATACTTCGAGGATCTCCTCAATCCCACTGACACGTCTTCCATTGAGGAAGCAGAGGCTGAAGACTCGGAGGTTCATCCACCCATTACCCGGGCTGAAGTCACCGAGGTAGTTAAGAAGCTCCCGTGGATGAGATCCGCCCTGAGTACCTCAAGTCTCTGGATGTTGTGGGGCTGTCGTGGCTGACACATCTCTGCAACATTGCGTGGCAGTCGGGGACAGTGCCTCTGGACTGGCAGACCGGGGTGGTGGTCCCTCTATTCAAAAAGGGGGATCGGAGGGTGTGTTCCAACTATCGGGGGATCACACTTCTCAGCCTCCCCGGGAAAGTCTATTCCAGGGTACTGGAGAGGAGAATTCGGCCGATTGTCGAACCTCGGATTCAGGAGGAACAATGCGGTTTTCGTCCTGGCCGTGGAACACTGGACCAGCTCTATACCCTCTGCAGGGTGCTTGAGGGTTCATGGGAGTTTGCCCTACCAGTCCACATGTGTTTTGTGGACTTGGAGAAGGCATTCGACCGTGTCCCTTGTGGCATTCTGTGGGAGGTACTTCGGGAGTACGGGGTCGGGGGCCCTCTGCTAAGGGCTGTTCGGTCCCTGTATGACCGGAGCGGGAGCTTGGTTCGCATTGCCGGCAGTAAGTCAGACCTGTTCCAGGTGCATGTTGGACTCTGGCAGGGCTGCCCTTTGTCACCGGTTCTGTTCATTATTTTTATGGACAGGATTTCTAGGCGCAGCCGTGGGCCGTAGGGGATCATGTTCGGGAGCCACTGGATTTCATCCCTGCTTTTTGCGGACAATGTGGTCTTGTTGGCTCCTTCGAGCCAGGACCTCCAGCATGCCCTGGGGCAGTTTGCAGCTGAGTGCGAAGCAGCCGGGATGAGGATTAGCACCTCCAAATCTGAGGCCATGGTTCTCGACCGGAAAAAGGTGGCTTGCTCCCTCCAGGTTGGGGGGGAGTTCCTGCCTCAAGTGGAGGAGTTTAAGTATCTTGGGGTCTTGTTCACGAGTGAGGGAAGGATGGAACGAGAGATTGACAGGCGGATCGGTGCAGCGGCCGCAGTAATGCGGTCGTTGTATCGGTCCGTCGTGGTGAAGAGAGAGCTGAGCCGAAAGGCGAAGCTCTCAATTTACCGGTCAATCTACGTTCCTACCCTCACCTATGGTCATGAACTTTGGGTCATGACCGAAAGAATAAGATCTCGGATACAAGCGGCCGAAATGAGCTTCCTCCGCAGGGTGGCGGGGCGCTCCCTTAGAGATAGGGTGAGGAGCTCCGTCACACGGGAGGAGCTCGGAGTAGAGGCGCTGCTCCTCCACATCGAGAGGAGCCAGTTGAGGTGGCTCGGGCATCTGTATCGGATGCCACCTGGACGCCTCCCTCGGGAGGTGTTCCAGCCATGCCCCACCGGGAGGAGACCCCGAGGAAGACCCAGGACATGCTGGAGTGACTATGTCACCCGGCTGGCCTGGGAACGCCTTGGGGTCCTCCCGGAGGAGCTGGGGAAAGTGTCTGGGGAGAGGGAAGTCTGGGCGTCCCTGCTCAGGCAGCTGCCAACGTGACCCGGTCCCGGATAAGTGGAAGAAAATGGATGGATGGATGGATGTGGTGGTGTTTTAACTATCATTTTAACTATTTTTTCCATAGAATAACCTGTTTATAGATCTATTTCCTATCTTCTAAGCAGCCACATCATATATAAATATAAATTTCCAGTAAGCAAAGACTAATAGTTGTTGTTTTCTTGCTGCTCTACGTTGGACCATATTTGAAAACCATCCTTGACGACGCATTCAAGGACACACTGCTATTATTTGAGTCACCTGTAGCAACACCTAGCTGTCGTGTTAGAAAACAAACCCAGAAGATAAAAAAATAAGAAATGATCGAAATGTTTCATGAAAATATCAACTCCAATCTCCGAGGATTCTTGAAGAGATAACATCCCATCCTGCAACCACCACACACTTACCACGCAATAATGTGCAGCTTTAAAACAGAATACACTGATAAATGTTCACTGACATGGATTATGTATCTAAAGCACATTTAGGTCACTGCTATTGTTGATTATCATATTGTATGAGATGAGCTGCAACCTGGCAGTGATAAAAACAGTGAACAAAGGTAACGGATGGAAAGAAGTTACGGGAATGCAACATGTAGTTAAAGTCCCAGTCGGCAAGTCCGGTGGGTCGAGGGCACTCTGTCAGATTTTGAATGTTTACAACTCTCACGCTCCTCCCCCACGACCACTGAGCTCCTCCCCCACAACCACCGTGCTCCTTCCCCTCGACTTCGTGCCCTTTGAAATCCCTTAGATCATGCCACCTTTGAAACGCGGGTCGATGTTGACTCTGGTTTTATCACGGGCACCGTCGCAATCTTTCTTTTTTTTCCTTCTTTTCCACCGTTGTTTTCTTTTCCTTGGTTGTTTTGGACCTCCTCGTTTTGCTTTTTAACTGAGGAATTAGAAGCTTGTTGCTACTTCCCTCCGCCTCCCCTCAGTGATAGTGGTACGACCCAAGGAAGAGGGGCTCTGTGGGCCATGTTGATTTTTTACAAACAACACGATCTTCGTGCACGTAGAGGTGCATTTTTTTTTCTAAAACCCTATGATTTATGTTGTTCTATCGGAGCATAGTGTCTGCTCCAGTGAATATGATCAAAAAAATGTTGCCGATTGGGACTTTAAGGTGCAAAACCACTTCATGGCCTATTAACACATTATTAACTGTGATCTGATATTAGCCATAAACTATAAAGTCACAGTGCCCAAGCTATTTTATAATATCTTCTGTTATCATGATATTTTGGATAAATTATTATTGATTGTTTTCTATTTTATTGGTTGTTTTTTTCACTGTACAGTGTCCTTTAGGGCTCTGAAAGGTGCCTATAAATAAAATGTATTATTATGATTATTATTAAAAGATGGACATCACACAAACCTTAATGCTCTTGATTCTGAAGTGAAAAAAAGTGCTATAACTCATTATTATTATAATCTACCAACAAGTCATCATTATTATTATTATTATTATTATTATTATTATTATGCTAACTTTTCCAATGTCCTGTTGCCAGATAAGTTACAGTAAGTAAATGATTACTTTTATTTGTGGAAATACTGCAGTGAGAGTCCACAGTGATTCTATCAGGAGGGTGAACTATCCGTGTTGAAAAGAGGCTTCAGCAGCGCGTCGGTACCTTGACAGCCTCCACGCGCCAAAAACACTATTTACTGTATTTTGTCTTGGGAAGTTAGCTGCTGATTCTAATTTCAACAATCTTCTCTTGGGAATGACTTCATTAAGGGAAAAAGTTCCCTGTCAGCCTCTCTGAGCGGCAAACAACCTGGAACCATTAGCAGCCATGATGATGAGTGACAGTCAGCTGACTATTGATATAACAAGGGAATGCAATTATATATCAGGGGGCCGGTGTGTACTTTAGATATTCATGTGTGCTTTAGAGACAAGTTAAACTAATTCATGAATAGATGAATAAATCAATTAAAAATTGACGAGGTGACGCAAAGTCCTGCTCAAAGACATCCACGGGTGACTGGTCTCTTAGCGTCACGCTGCATGACCTTCTTCTCTGAAATATGAATATGGATTTCCTGCCTGAGAAATAAGCACTGGATGTGTCGGAACAAGTCTTAATTAAGTGTTTAAAAAGTTCATGTTGCTCTGAGAGCAGTTTGAGGTCGACAGATGACACTTTAGAGCATCACAAACACAGGAGATGGGGGGAGGAGGGGCGGATTGAATTTTCTTCAGCGGTTTGACAGAGCTGCATCTTATCCCGCTGAGAACAGATGCAAACGACTATTTCTGCCATCTGGAAAGTATTAAAAAGAAGATTCGATCGTATTTAGCTGCCAAGCAAAGTTAGCATGATGACTATAACTTGGTGCAACAGCCACAGCTACATCTGACAACGTCCAAGCTAATGTTTTCTTCATCGCTGAGGGATTTTGTGGTTTTAAGTCCTTTTTTTTCTCTTCCCAAAACACGTCCTCTGAAAAATAAAAAGCCAGCACTCCCAAATTATCGGGCTGTAGTTTTAGTTTTCCTTTACTCTATTATTCCCATTTTGTTTATATATTTCTACTCCACTACAGCGTGAATCACTTGTTTACGACTGTGTATTAGGGGCACAGAGCCGAGAGGGGGGCATATTCTCACTTTATAAATGGAAAATTTGCCACTTTAAAACTCACAAAGTTACAACATTTTTTCTCTGAATATTGTCCCCCTCTCTCGGCTCCGTTAATTTATTTTTTTCTACAGTGGCCGTAATACACCATCATTACTTTTCATGTGAGCGTCTAAAATACAACACAAAGCTCCACTGAAAGGATATTTCCCATCTAATGAGCTCGGATGTTTTCATTTAAATAACTGTTTGAGGCACCTAAGAGGTAAAACTCTCCAATACTTCCTTAAAAAAAGATGAAAGAACATTGAAAACATATGTGAAAAATAAATATACATTAAGTAGCACAACTTCCACACAACCCCTGGGATTATCTTGTGATCTTTGGATGGGGGGGATAGTTGGATAATTAAAGCTCAACTTAGACCAACTACAACAGTAAATTTGCTGCTTACAGGTTGTTGCATCATTATTAACAATCTACTGACGTAATATAAAGTAATACATCCGTCATACGGCATATTGGAACTTTTATGTACATTTAGCAGACAACACGTGTAGGATTTACAAATGCAGGACTTTTGCTTGTAATGGAGAACTTGCTCTGTGGTTTCGGTTAAGTAAAAGATCTGAGTGCTTCTTCCACTTCTGAAAATAACATTAGCTCTGGAGGTGATGAATGATTAATACAAGTCCTTGAGGTATGCAAGAGAGAGAAAATCTATATATTTATATAAAAAAAGAAGTCAATACTTTCCATCATCTCTTCCATATATCATGAGATTTCCAATCACAGAGGGAAAGTAGTGGATCAAAGCAGCGGTTGAGATTTTGCCTTCATCTCCAACGGCCGGCGGCACTTTACATCATCGCGCAACCCGACCTGAGCGCCATCCATTAGCTTGTCGGAAACTTTGAATTGGAATTGATTCGGCTCGCTGTAATTATTCATCTGCCTCGATTATTTATAGTCGTGACAACAGAGTCGGTGCTTTTGTGTTTGCTTGGATTTTTGGATGCAGAATTAGATTTCAGACAAAGGTGAGCATGCTCCCCGTAAACATCGGATACAGATCCATCTGGAGCTACAGCTGGGGGGAAAGGTCAATAATAAATGTCTTTATATCTCCTCAAACTCCTTCATGTGTTGTTGTTATAATATTTACAGTCATGTGTCAATGTTATGCATGAATAATTTCACCTGGGTAATCGGGACACATGATGTAATCATTGCACCTGGTCAAAATAGATGAATTCAAATAGGAGGATTGTGTGTCTGATATTCCAACTGGGAAACAGTGAATAAACTACCAAAACCAGTAGTTATATAACTTTACTATCATTGGATTATGTCACTGGGTTAGTGGCCGAACGGAGGACGGTGAGCTTTAATATCTCAGGATGATATCTAAGGATGAGAAATGCTGGTGTTATCTAAAAGACTGGCATGAAAGCAAACAAGGATGGTGTCATTCAGCAACGCTGCAGAGGAGGAGGAGGAGGAAAAGGAGGAGGATGAAGAGGAGGAGGAGGAAGAGGAGGAAAAGGAGGAGGAGGAGGAATATGAGGAAAAGGAGGAAGAACAGGAGGAGGAAGAGGAGGAGAGAGCAGTGAATGATCCTGGATGAATGATGTCTGCAGATGATGCCACAGCAGGAAGTTGAACCACTCTGCCTCCTAACAAGCTCACTGAGTCGTTGACTGAATGCACAAATGAATGAGTGAATAAAATGCATCCGTTGATAAACGTACTGTATGTTTCTAAGGGCCAGAGTTTGAGAACCGTTGACTTCCACTGCGATTTTTTCCTACATTTCTCTCTCAGATGCGTGATCTGAGGTTCCTGCAGAGCGTCTGGCTGAATGTAAAACCCTGACACCAGTTCCAAGGCTGTTAAAGACTTCTATATGTTGACTCTGAAGTGAAGTGCTCTTGCTTCAGGTGCCAAGTGTGCGTGAGAACATTTTAAAGAACTCTTTGTATCTACACATGAATGAAGCGGCTCTTTAATTACAGACCACTAATGCCTGGACTTGGACTTGAAAGGGTTTTTTCTGCATAGGATACAGTTATGATTTGCATACCAGCTGGCAAAGCTGTTCCTCTGTGTACTTCATTTATGTTTCGGAAATATCTGATTGCAAATCGGTGGTTTTCATCATCATCATCATCATCAGATCATCAACATATGCACAGCTCCATTTGAATAAAAGGACAAAGCTCCCAAATGCCTCCCACTGTTATTTTCTTTATTTTTTACTGCAGGTAATCACTGCTTGCACAGTTATAATGCTCCCCTCTCTATACTGCCAATTGCTGTATTTTCTAAGTGCCTGCACCATAATGACATGCTTGAAAGGCGTGAAGGGTAGCCATTAATGTCAGCCTTGTCAGTGGAAAAGGTGAATGCTGAGTTATAACACAAGCTAAAGGGAAACTCCGTCACCCAATCAGCTGTCGAAACTCCTGCTGTGTTCCCGCTCCATCCCCTCAGAGATGAGGTCTGAATATTTCATAAGCGATCATTTGAAGGGTTGCAAGAGCTCCCAGCGCGACTAAATATTCAGTGAACTGCAACTCACATTTTAACCCGGTGGAACGGGATGAAAGCCGGCATCACGGAGGAGACGGGGGCTGCTGCTGCTCACCTGGAGGACCGGGTCAGGACTCCCTCTGTGCCCACTCTCAGGGTCAGATTTCCTGAAATGAGATCAATTAACTCTGTTAATAGCAGTGGTCACCGTCCAACCACTTTTAGAGTTTCTAAATCTCCAGGGAGGGGGACTCTAGCTGCACTGGACATGCAAATAACATTGATATACTGGTTTCAGTGCTGTAATACTCTAGATTTTTTTCCCCCATGAATTTCTCTGTCAGATGACCATCTAATTTATACACAGGCATTTATATATGTATTACATGAATATGAAGTCATGAATCGGACCGCTTTGATATTACAGTTAACCACAGGTGCTTTCCCTGAGGACATTCTCTGTGTTAATCTCCAGCAGCCATCACTGTTTGTTCAGTTGTATGTAAAGACTCAGAATGAACGGATTAATCATCAACATAAATCAAAGGAATGATTGTTTCCTCCCTGATCACCGTAACAGTGATCATTAGAAGCAGTTCCCACTCTGTTGTTATATCACATACTCTTTGGGGTTTGCTGTGTTGGGCTATATGAAGATGTGTAACTGTGAAACTGTGATGAGCTTTTTCACAACGTTTGGATGTTGTTTATATTTTTCCAGGCAACACTTAAAGGTTGAGTGGGTGATTCTATTCTGAAACACTTTCTGTTATATTACTTGAAATCCTTGTAACGTACGGATAGCAATGAACACATTAAATTCTCTGACATAAAAAAAAATCAAAAACGTCATCTATGGCCGTGGTAGGACTTTAAAAACTCCGTCCAATCAAAAAAGTCGGGTCAGAGAAAATAAGTGGACGGCCTGCCTGTCTGTCTGTCAAAGCTTACTTCCTGATGCACTCTGCCGATCTCGAGCTCTCATTTGACGTTCTGGGGGAGGAGCTTTAAACAGGTCTGAACGAAGGGGGCGGGACTTTTTCTGTTTGGTGATGCGTTCAAATTCAAAGTCCCTGTGGTTTTTCTGAATGACATACTCTGCCTTTAAAGGTTGTATCAGCGATTCTGGTTGCCCTCACTTCCGTTGCGAGATCCAAAACAAACAGAGCCAGCTAGCCCCTCCCTCCCGTGTTTTGAAAATGATCATGGACGCGCATTTTCATGAAGGTGCCACCCACCCCTTGTCTGTGATTGGTTGGAACACTGTTTATTTTGCTTTTGAGGTGTTGGTAGTACCATTTGTTTTTGTGTGCGATCTCGGAGCCTAGGCTGCCTAGAGAGACGCGTTGACGGCCTGCTTATGAGGCGGGCAGCTAGCGGATCGTGAGGTAAAAACAGATGAATGTGATCATTTATGTTTCGGCCCAGAATCGCTGATACAACCTTTAAGGCCTTTACTAGAGTGTCCACAGGAGACGTATGAAAGGAAAGAAGAGAGGGAAATGAGGAACGACATTCTGCATTATGTTGCATTAATGGTCGGTATTTTAACCCCTCGGCCACCAGGGAACCTCAGATGATTATTACAATATGAATGAGTCATTCATTGTCCATGAACCAAAGCGGTATTTGTTCGGTATTTGTATGTATATTTATATGTATATGTATATATATATATATATATATATATATATATACAATAAATATTTGAGAGTTATCAGAGTTCCTTTCACTGGAACTAAGGGGTCAAGCCCAGCTCATGAAAAACAACCCCCACCATAATCCCCCTCCACCAAACTTTACACGTGGCACAATGTAGTCAGACAAGTACCGTTGTCCTGGCAACCGCCAAACCCAGACTCCTCCATCAGATTGCCAGATGGAGAAGCGTGATTGGTCACTCCAGAGAACGTCTCCACTGCTCTAGAGTCCAGTGGTGGCGTGCTGCATCTGATGCTTTGCATTGCACTTGCTGATGTATGGCTTGGATGCAGCTGATCGCCATGGAAACCATTCCATGAAGCTCTCTACTGTTCTTGAGCTAATCTGGAGGCCACATGAAGTTTGGAGGTCTGTAGTGATTGACTCTGCAGGAAGTTGGTGACCTCTGTGACCTATGTGCCTCAGCATCCGCTGACCCCGCTCCGTCATTCTACGTGGTCGACCACTTCTTGGCTGAGTTACTGTCGTTCCCAATCACTTCCACTTTATTCCCCCGACAGTTGACTGGAATATTTAGGAGTGAGGACATTTCATGACTGGACTTGTTGCACAGGTGGCATCCTATCACAGTACCACGGATAACAGATTTGTATGTGAGAAAAAAATGTTAAAGGTTAAGTGAGAATGTGGAGAAACAAAAATATTTGCAACTAAAGAGATCAACACCCAGCTGGAGGCTCGGGCGTTGGGTTTCAAGCCTTCCGATGTGTCCTTGAGCAAGTCAGTTGGTTGCACTCTGCAAAGGAAGCACCGCTCGCTTCCTCATCCTTCACTTTGACCTCGCTACAAGGAGGTGGCAAGCAGATATTAATAAAGTCTCACATTATCATAATACCAGAGCCGCAGCCAAGTGGTTAGTGCTTTGACCCACAGTGGATTCATCTGGTTGATTTCTTGGTGCAGTCTGTCTGCATGTTGCACTCAGTCTGGCTTAATGTCAGGAAGACTTGAACTGCTTCCAGCTAGCTGTGATAAAATGAAGCCTACTGGGCAGTGGTGCTTTCCATCGTATGAAGCCGTATACAATATGGGGACGGAAACATTTTCCTTCTTCTGAAGCTGAATAAACCATTTTTTTTTTAAATCAAAGCTGACAACAGGGCCGTCTTTCTTTTTAGATGCCTGGAGGTTGAAATTAGCACAATCTACAGCAATAAAATGCAAAGTACACATTAATGCAGCAATAACATCAATCCCAAAACATACAACAACAAACATAATGGCATGCTCACTGTCCTCAGGTTCTTATGCTGGACCTTAACACACATCTAAATGTAAGCTCAACAGTTTTAACCTCAAATGACACATACGTTCCCGTCAGAATGAGCTAGTTATATAAGCACCCGGCGTTACAGCTGCCGTACCAGCAGACTGCAGAGCAGCGTCTCCCCTCAGGCTGGGAGACTCCTGTATTCATCCTCCACCTAATGAAGCTTTTTTATCTTTTTCTTATGGAGCACAATGAGACTGCAGACTGCATTTTATTTCAGTGACAGCAGATGAACCTGTTAACCTTGTGAAGCTAACAAACAGACTGCTGTCTATCCCAGACAAAGCTACTTTCCCGGTCGTAAATTATTTTCATCAAATGTTGCCCTTGAAAAAGCCACCAATCTGTAACCCTGACTTCAACGGTAAGTGAATAGTGGGTGATGCTGCACTGCGGTTTAAAGGTGGTTCCCATATGATGTGGAGCCTCCAGCACTCAGTCACACTTGACTCCGGTGTAATAAACCAAACCAAACAGAGCAGTGTCACGTCGCACCACAACACCGGCTTGTCTTTGTCCAGTGAGTCATGTGTTTGAAGACCACCGACTGAAACTGGCGGCTGATGAATTCATGCTCACTGTGTCTTCACCGGCACTTCATCTCATAGTTTTCTTTTATGCATTATTATAAAGGATACATTAGTAGCTTCAAATGTTTTATCCCTCTTATAACAAATCTCATACTTTTTGGATTAACGCCCAACTCTTTCTAGGGCGCATTCAGACTATTTAAAACGGTTTTCTTCTTTCCAGCAAACATCACTGTGTTATATATTATTATTATTATTATTATTATTATTATTATTATTATTATTATTATTATTATACAGCAGACCCTCTAATCAGCCTACACTGTCACCAACATTTTATTGTCATTTATTTTATTTATCATTTATTTTTATTCAAGTGTACTTCTAAAACACACCTTCATGACTCAAAAACATATAAATATGAAATTAATTGATCCTTTATTCATGCAGGGGATCTAATGAGTATCTCATATAAGAGTTTTGGTTTGTATGCATGTCCTCTCTGTGAACTAAAACGAAAAGTAAAGTGATTCCAGTAAGTTTAAGTGCCATTTTAAGCATCTTTTGATGATTATTATGATAATACGCTTTATTTTGGCAGGATAAATCATGGTGTGAAATGTTCATATGGTCCCATGTCACCTAGATAGCCTTTATCCTCCTTAAGTACACAAATTATAGTAAATAAGCTACAACGTGGGAATCTAATCTCCTCCCTGTCCCGTCCGCTTTGGCATGAACTGCTACAGAAACACACCAGCAGATAATGTTGTTTTGGTGGAGATGTTAGGACATTTCACTTCCGGGCCAACGCTCACGAGTTGTGTTCTCATCGAACCTGGAGGGTCCTCGGCAGCGTTTTCACCAACATGCTGCCTACAGTACGTCTCTGAACAAAGCATTGGCTCAACCTCTTATCTGGTAATCAATGTGAAGAGACCACTCAACGTAATTGTTATAGGATGCGTGTGATGGTTTTTTCCCTCTAGACACACACACACACACACACACACACACAAAATAAAGCAGGAGCATCCGGCAAAGTGGAGACTGAAGAGGAAGGCGTTCTCGTCAAGGATGAGTATGAATTTGCATATGAATAACAGTGGCTAATGAATTCCTCCTACTTGTTATTGTTTGAAATGAAGCAGTCCATGTGTTCCCTCTTGAATGAAGCCACAATGAACAGAGTGCTGCTCTCTGCTCATTGTTTGAGATGCATCACCATTGTTCCACGTCAAGGAGCTATTTGACTATTTCTGAGTAAATCCTCTGGAAAACGTTCATTGTATTTTTTCACTATTGTTATTGTCGTGTACAACAGCATCTCATACAACTTCGATAACACCATTGTGTTTTTTATTCACACTGGGATTATTTTCTGTGTATAACACTGGTGGTAATTAATATTTCATGTCTTTTTTTCCCCCATTTAAATATGAGAAACAGAGACGCTGTAAACAAAAAGCCACATTTGTAACCGACAGTTGAACGCCAAAAAAGCAAAAGCATATCTGAGCTTGGGGAGCGAGAGAGAGACTCCCAGTGGCTTGTTTGACTCATGAGTACATACAAAACAACAGAGCCGTGATGGACGTGGCCTCGCATCTCACCGGGGTTTGTCAGCTCTTCTGTGAATTGATTATGGATGAAATATTTAGCCTTCCTCAAATAAAAATATGAGCAAACACAACCGAGCGTTTTCTGTCAACACATTACCGAAGCGCTGAGGTCTGGTGGTGTGTGAGACAAAGTGCATAAAGTCTCAGTCAAATATCCAAAACCACCTTCCAACAGCAAGAGTTGAGGAGCTGCGTCCGACAACGTTTGTGGATTTTCAAAACGTACAATAGGTGGTGGAGGTGAGAGAGGATTTGATCTCAACATTTTGGCCTCATCACAGGTGATTCATATTTCAGTCCAAGTCAGCCATGACGGTGAGCCGGCAATCACTAGACTGTGGGACTAGCTCGTGTAAATGAGCAGTTGTTTTGAAATGTCATCCATTACAGCCAATATGTTTGTCTTCCTCGGCGTCCAACAGTGAGTTCTTAACCTCAACCATTGGCTGGGACACTGAACTCGTATGACCACATATTCCTGTTCCAGACTATAGTTAAGATCGGATGTACAAACACCATGTTAGATCCTTCGCAGTGATGATATTCATTTCTGTTCACAGTTTCACACCAGAAGTCCACTTTAGTTAGTCAGATCCACACGTCGCTCCTCCACAGTCCAAATATGGTCATTTCTCTTCACTGGTTGCAAAAAAAAAAAAAAGATGGCCCAAGATGACGAACTCGAGGGTTCATGAACACAAACAATCTGCTTGTTTTGTAGTTTATAAAGACTTTCAGTCCATCATGTTATTCTATTATATCTACACTCATGTCATGTTATGTTGCTTTGGTTTGTGAGGGAACGGAGGGAGAGTGAGTGTATTTCCTTGTGGATGGGACGTCGAAGTGATTAATTTATTATCACTATTATGTGTTTAAATGTTTAACCTCTGCCTGAGGAAATACAAATCAATACGTAGATGCAAGATGAAATGTTTTAAGAATTACAGTCCACAAGTGGAGAAACGGCACACTGCCAGACCACTCATTTCAAGAGACCACTTCGGTCCCCTCACTTGTGAGCCTGTAGTGGTTCAAGTGTGGCGTCTTGGAAACCGCCGGCGTGTCCGGATTGCATCTCCAAACAGACAGACCGCTCGGCTGACTTACTGAAAAGCCGGTGCAGCCAAAGCTGGAGTACCTTTGGTTTGACACAGTGACCGCTGAGACCTAAAGAAAGCTCCCGCCCCTCCACAAACACAAGCATCATGAGCCAATGTCACCTCTCTTCTAATGAGCATCCAAACGGGCGCTGTGATGCGCCGGTGTTTGTTTGGCTACAGGCCGTCTCAGATGAGACATGATGCCGTCACTCACATTTCACAGCAGCAGCCCCCGTGGCACTGAATCACCATCTGAGCCTCCGAAACCATTTCAGTGCTATCTCCGGTGTAAAATGTCATTATCGTGTCTGTTTTTCTTCTTTTCGTTGCTGCTGCCGAAATCTTTATTTATCCCTGACCTTTTTGTGTTTTTGCAAAAAAGGTTCGGGAGGTTAACTGTGGGGGAGAATGTGTTATACATGATTAATTTGCCAATAGCCGCCTCGATAATGATTATGTGCTGCTGGACTCTCTGCTGGAGCGGTTAGGGGCAAAGTGCTGCACTCGAGGGCAAATGAATTAGAGTTTTTGAATCACAACCAGACCGCCTGCAGTTTTACAGAGGCATAAGAGTCGAATGTGTTAAATCGATCGTTAAAAGTTCCACATTTAGGCTCGTACTTGTAAAAATGCCAGCAAAAGAAATCAAAGCAACATGACGACCTCTGGTTTTGTTAATTTATACATGTATTCATGGCTTGAAACCGTATATTTGTGTCATTAATATTCCTATAAAAATGTTCTGGCAAAAAGCTCCTCTGTTGTGACATCCAGTGTTTCAGATTTACAGCCCACACGAGCTGGCCCTTATTCATGATGACAGCGTGTGTGGAGGCTCTGCACCCCACCTGTCATTACACAAACACCTGGGTGGCTCACAGCTAAAAGGTGGGGTTGTGGGTTTGAGTGACTACAGCGAGTCACCAAGTAAACACCTCAACTTGGTGTATCCTGTTTCATTCATCTAAGTTCAAAAGTCCACTTACAAGATTTCTGTCGTTCAACCCCATTCTACAGCCTTCATTGACAGATGAACCACAAGCTGTAGAGTAGGGACCTCTGGAACAGAAGACACTGAGGTCAAAGGTTAAAGGAGCATACCAGTGTTGCTGCATGTTATTGTCCATGGACAACATTGGCCAGCTACTTTATATAAACCTCTACCATATTTACCAAAATGGCTTTATTTTTTAAATCTTGTGTTTGTTTTCATTGTTTATACTCACGTTTCTATTGTAAGCTTCGTCAAGGTCCGTTAAAACTCCCCTCCCCAGTTCTTGTAAGGAACTATTTTTCCTGGCGTAATAACGTTCAGCCCAACGGCTGTCTTGGCTCTGTTGTGATTGACAGCTCAGAGGGCGGAGCCAAAGTAGAAAGGAGGTGAACGATTGGCTGGAATGTACTCTAATGTGTACTCGGTCGCACCATAAACGAATGATTTTCATCTTCTCCCAGTATACATCGCATATTCATACTGGTTGTGTTGGGAACGTGTTCTCTGACCAGTCTCTTAATGGTAAACCAACATTGAACGGTATCGCATACAAGCTTGTTTATCTGACTGCAGCTGAGACTCTTGAACTTGATATTAGCGGCTAGCTCCACCCGGGCCACTTAGTGGGAGCTCCTCTCTCCTCCTCTCCCTCGCCACCCGTTTACATTCATGTCCCGTATATCATACTAATATATTTTATGTCTCTGGTTTCTGTTTTCCCGTCTTACAGGTATAAATGGATCGGTGTTACATCTTCACATCATGGCTGTGCCTGCTGCCGTGACCCTGCTGACTCCCACACTGCTATCATTAAACCATCGGGCAGGTTTATAGTATTGCTATTATTATAATCATCATCATTCTGTGGTAACCACTGCTTACCACATTATTATTATTATCAGTCATATTACTAGGACTTTTTCTGCAATTATTATTATTATCATCATCATCATCATCATCCTTTATACCCAGCCGATGGAGGTATAATGTCGCCGTGTTCAGTCCATTAAAGAGGAGGTCTTTCTTGCCACTGTACTTGCTCATGGGGGAAAGTCTCCCTGAATTAGAGCGCGGTGTAAACCTGATTTATAGATAGAAAACTCTCTCTCCAGATAACAGTTAGGATTCGGTATATAAATGAAATGAATTGAATGTTTCTTAACAGAGTCTATTAAGAAGCATTTAATAACGAGACTTGCTCAGAGACACGTCTGCCTTGTTGAGTATGTTTGCTGCTTGATCAAGCTCTTCATATGTTTGCTATACTCTCACTTTGAACAGTCTGTCAGGTCAATATTTTTGCAAGAGACCATTAAGGCCATAACTCGTTTTCTGCACAATTAAAAACCAACGATGTAAACCCCTCCGACAGCCAGGTGTTCAAGTGTCCTCAAGCAGGAAGAGCTGAGCCCGACCACAGCTGACATATACTCTCCTTCCACTGCACAGGATATGTGCTTTAGAGACCAAACGGCATCTGACTGAATTAGTTTGTGTTGAATGTTCTGGCAGGCAGCTGATGTATCGCCACCCTGCGAAGCATCGCTGGTATATCAGTGAAAGGACACGTCACTCCTGGTCTGCTGTCGCGCCTCGGTGTCCTTGAGAGCATAACTGTGCAATGAAGCAACAAAGTGCTTTATTAGATGTCCCCTGATAGATCTGGTCCGAGGGAGAACCCACGTCTCCGGTAAGAGGGATAACATTTGGCTGAGACTCAAGGGGGCGGGCTCCACCGGCTATCCATCACTGGAGGTGACTGGGTGTCAAATAAAAAAGCAGTGCTGGGTAATTTTACAGGCTGAGAGTCAATACAGTCAATACAGGCAATCATCTTAGTGACGCCATGCGCCTTTGTTGGAGATACTCAGTGCTACAGGATCCACAGCAGTCCTGGGACGTCGGGAGGGGGGCGGCTGGGGTTTGGTGACGAGTAAAAGATAACATCAGGTTATTAAACAGAATAGTTCCACATTTATCTTTCTATTATTTCTGTATAGAATAATGCCCTAATGATCTTGGCAATACATTTGGGTAAAATGGTTTGAATCATGAGTTAAACCAATCCAATTCCTTTTGAACAGATTTCTTGGGCATTTAACTTCCTGGAGCCAAGAAATAGTCCTGCATACCCTATTTGATTTTTTACAGACTAAACAGAGGAGATACAGTCAGTAGGGCTTTTAGGAGCCCAGGGCCAGTGGGGTGCTTTAGTTGAATATGTTAGTCTAGTGTGCCTGACTCATTGATCCGTTATCTGACTGAGGTTTGTTCAGGTTAGAGGCTGTGACCCGACCAAGGCTCTGAAGTACCAGCAGCCTAACAGCGTTGTTACTGATGCATGCTCATTTTGCATCTTGTCTTACAAAACACTCTAAAAATCAATGAAGTCTTTGTCAGTGCAGCACATGTCGGCTGTTAAACACTACAGGAAACAGTCAAATAAAAACAGATTACATTTACAGCTACATAAACAGACACCATAAAAACAGGATCTCGGCCGGCTGAAATGATTTGGATTCTTCATCGTTGGTTCAGAAAAACAAGCGAGTTCAGGAAAACAGCAGCAGGAATTAAATCATTCTCAAATAAGTGTATTGTCAAACTTTTCCCATAAAATGTTTTCTTAATATAGAATGACAAATAATGTAGGGAACAATTTCTTAAAAGCCTTCAAAGTGCTTGTAATGACGATGTCAGACAGATATACAGCAACGTCACACATCAGGCTGCAGCCAACTTCTTCTTTTCAATCAATCTGATGACTATTTTCTTCATCATTTTGGTCAATAATATATCATAAAAGTGGAATATGAGCAAATACTCACTTTGGAGAGGTTGGAGCTTTGCAACATTGTTGCTCGGATCACATAAGAAAAATAAAACTAGGGAATGTTTAAATGATTATAAAATAACTTAGTTGCATAAAAACTGTTATTCTCACACCATGAATTATTTCTCTTATAAATAACTAAAAAATATGATTTAGGCCTTTGAATTATGCAAGTGAAACATAATTATATTTATAGATATATCCTTCCTATGACGTTGTGTCTGGAAACTGGAAATGTGACTCTTATCGCAGCAACAGCACCAGCGTAGGTTTGAGTTTCACCCTAAAAGATGACGAGGATAAGAAGCCCGGTCTTACTTTCCATGTTTCCAATTTTGAGTGGCAAAACCGGAAGGAAAAAGATGGCAAACCAGCCTTTTGATTTATATTCAAATGAGAAGTATACAGGGGGAAATTGGATTTCTCTTTCATTTCAGAGAATGAATTTCCTGGTGGCAGATCGTATTGTATCATCTCGTGGCGTTAATATCCAGCTCTGAGCGTCAGGAGCTATTCTTCATTACAAAGACTCGGAGGAACTTTAACACCCCCTTGCCACAGAATGCAACGACAATTTTCATTTCTGTTTCAGTGTTCAAACAATACCCCCGAGGCCATTTAAGACTTTTTTCACCCGTTTTAATTTACACATGAAAGGCGATAACATATCAAAGGAGTCCTTCTTTAAATTCAGAGGAAAACTTGTTTTTAACCGTCTTATGCCAACGAACTGGGCTAATTCTCTCCCTCAAAGCCAGCTAGCCGGAGGAGCATCCTTTTGTAGGTGTAATTGAGTTCAACGTGTTTATACACCGATGAAAAATTCAACAACATTCACAACAGTTCTAATCAGACCGCACTGGCTCATGGGAGAAAAAACCCCACGCCACCCTCTCCAGAGGAGCCCCTCGCCATTAGCAGTCACCTTTGTGGGCAAAGTCCTTGAATGCCCAACTCTGATATGGTCTTTGGGTTTGAATGCATGTCGTTATCCCCAGAGGATACACACAGTAAAAAACTAAACAAATAAAAGACATTTACATCAACTCCATCTCATGTTAAGTTCTCAAACATATCAACATTTAATTAATAAGTTATAAGTGTATAAAATGACTACTTAAAAACCTTGTGAAATATGCATTTCAAACATTTTGCATTACAATGACTAAAACAATTCATGAATGTTTAAAATAGTATAAATATTGATTCATTTTCTTTCCATTGATTCACAAATCGTTGCAGCTCTTAAGGAAAGACCCGTCGTCCCTCCCATTGATGTAAAAGAAAAAAAGGGTCGTTAACGGCGAGTGACAAAGCGCTTATTGATCCAGTTTGAACTATGACATGAAACACACACATGTCAAACGTTACAAACTGCTGTTTTATTGTATGAGACCATGAAAATAAACAATGGGATCCAAAAAGATTCGACTCGGGTCCCCTGGAGGACATTGGAGGCCGTCTTTGGCGCCATCTAGAGGACTGACACAAACCCACACTTAAAAGACCTCTTCGAAACAGTTTTCATTTTTAAAGCATCTTATTTTTTATTGCCACACTGCAAAATGATCAGTGATTAGGGAATTGATGTCTTTGTGCATCCAAATGAGAAACAAAATAATATTCTTACTTAAAGTTTAGGTATTTAGCCACACACATAGTTTGGATTAGATTTGACCATGTTTGGAGGTTTCTGTTGCCACAAAATACAGGACATGGAAGTGAAACTGTGGTTCTCACAGCATTGAAAAACTACATTTAACATTCAGTAACAACAGTTCCCTACTTACTTTTCTACATAAGAAATAGTCTACATTAAAAATAATCATCATGAGTTTTGGAGATTATTAAGTAAAAGAAAAACATTATTTAGCAAAGATGTTCCTGTGGACGGCCAAATAAAACCCACACTATGTGCACAGATATAAACCTCTACAGGTGAGAGAAAGAAATGATTTCTTTTTTTTATTATTTGGTTGAACTGTCCTTCAAGCCTAACGAGCATATCTTACAATAAAAAAACAAATATTCCACAGATAAAGCAGTGAAGTTTCCTCAAAGAGACCAAAGACAACACAGACTCTGCCACTTACTGTTAAAAAGCTTTGAGGACTTGTGAATCTTTATGAAAGCTAACAAACACACAAAATTAATGCTCAATTTGCACAGCGATCAGACAAGTGGCTCGCTGCTGTAGAACGGTCTCTCTGCACCGCGGCATCCATCTTCTTTGTATCACTTCCTTCCGCTTTGCATGTAAACAGCAAATCTACCCAAATAAATTAAAGTCAAGTTCTCTCATCACAAATCTGAAGTTTGGGAGTTTGGAAAGGATCCTCTGTCCGGGACGTTTCCAGTTTTACTTCTGATGATCCATGCTCCCCGTGTAATCCAACAGCAATAATCGCTCTCCGTTCTTTCTGCGAGTCTCTTCCTCACAGCGTTGAAAAATGATGCAACATTTTTAAAAAGCAGTCAATCTGCATGCAAGGAGTTCATGAACAGGATCGGGATGAATATCAGGGTCGTTAACGACAAAATATTTGTGAAATCAATCCACTGTCTGCAGAGCTGAGTGGCTCTGATGTCTCCAGGTTTGCACAAACCTCCAAAGCAGCAGGAAACAGATTTTGACAAAGTGTTAAGTCGCTCACACACACACACGTCTGAGTCTCTAAAACCTTTTGAACTCTTCATTCTGACTCAATCAAATATGTCTGTTCCTCCTCTGCCTGTAGATTAGAAAGGAAAGCGTGTGCCTGGAACACTGCCAGGTTGATTCCCTGCAGGGAGGGTTTCAATAATAATCTCTCGGCCTTCGGGCACATTTCAACACAGAACTTCATGAGTTGGCAACCGCTCCAGTAGAGCTGCTCCACGGCCAGCACCAGAGGGCTGTAGTAAGGTGTGTGTGTGTGTGTGTGAGTGCTGAGTAAAGATGCTTGTAAGAAGTATGATGTTGTTGATTATGAGCATGTGTCAAGAAGAAAAATAACTGACCTGGAAACTGACTGGAGCTGCCTCACACATTTCCACCATAGCTCCACCTCTACTATGAAAACAAACCACCTTTAATGGGTTTTCCCTACAGCTGGACAGACCTGCAGCTCCTCCTGGTCCCAGGACTCCATGAAGCAGCTGTGTTGGCTTTAAGGAGGCTACTTGGTGGCCGCATCCCCATCAGGCCTCATGCTGAAGGGCTCCAGGCGCTCGCTCTCAGGCAGCATGTTGTTGAGGCGCTCCATCAGCGGCACCGTCTGGTCGATGCCCATCTGGATGCGTCTCAGGATCATGGACATCTCGTTGACCTTCTGGATCTGCTCGGCGTACTTGGCGTAGCGTTTCTGGCGCTCCTGCATTATGCTGAACAAGGTTTCCACTGACAAGTCCATCTGGAGGAAAACAGACAGACAGAGAGAGAGAGAGAGAGAGAGATTGTCTTTGACTTTTGATGAATCATCTTAAAACATTCAACATCAGCAACACCTCATGCATGAATACCATTAACGTTAAATGCAAAACAACATTTCTAAATGTACACTACTAGCAGCTCAGTAATAGAACTCAAATATAAAGAATAAGAGGTATAGAGAGGTGATATCCTCTTGTGTAAAGATATCTTGTATCTATCTATATATATATATATATATATATATATATATATATATATATATGTGTGTTGTTAGTGTGTGTGTGTATATGTATATATATATGTATATATATTATATATATATATATATATATATGTATATATATATGTATATATATATGTATATTATATATGATAATATATATAATATATATATATATATATATATATTTATATATATATATATATATATATATATGTCTGTATGTATAATTTATTTATATTCTCCCCTTTGTATTTGGGGGATAAGAAGGTGAATTAAAGGCAAATATATATGTTGAGATTTTTCACTCTTATTGGATAAAACACAAGTTGGTGAACAATCAGCTAATAATTTGTACACAATTCAAAATGATAGCGGAGATATGTCTGATCAATGCAGTGTTTCACTTAATTTGAGTTTCTGGACTAACGTGTGTTAGATCGACAGGTTAAAACACGCTTTGATTCTTCCAGCAGCACCTCATCAATGATTTAGCCAGATGGGTCATTGATGGTGCTGCATTATGCACAACTTAAAATAAAGTATTTAGATACGCTCCCTTCAACAGGGAACACAATTGAAACACGGTTGTTGGTAGAATAAGCAATGAGAAACCCTGCATGGTTAATATCTCATGCTGTACTGTAGCAGCCTTGCCTCTTTGATCCTCTTGACCAGGGCGTTCTGATCAAAGGCCACGGCCTCGGCACACTGGTGGAGGTGGTCCTGGTAGCGGATGCAGAGCTGCAGAACCTGACCAGCGTCCAGCCTTTCCAGACACACGCTGCTGGGTGACGTCTGGCCACTCAGCACTCCTGTGGAGAGATGGAGAAGCAGAGGACTTCAACCACATGTCAGAAGAGATAAACACTTGACAGCATCACGCTACTTGGTAATTACTTTAAGTTATGCACAGGATCCGACAGAATCACCACGCTGGTATTTCAGGACTGTGCCGACACTGGAAACTTGGCTCGTTATCCACCTTCTAACGCAGTGCTAATGGATTGCAGCGACAATTAGCTTTGAAAAATGCACTGGTGGGAACTCATTGAAAACGACATGAAACTCGATATCTTCGTATGAAAACTGAAATTGCAGATGTGGGATAAAAGATCTGCACACTCTACTGATAGTTCCATCAAAATTGATGTCTGTTAGACACAAATTAAAGAATTGTGAAATTATATTTAATTTATTGGAAACCATCTGTGCAGTAGAAATCTGCTGTTTAACTCCTAATTTCAGTTCGTCTTTGAAGCACCTATGAATGTAATTTAACCGTGTTTGTGTCTCAGTCACCAAATCAGGTTGTTTGCCTCTAAATATACATTTGTGAGGATTCATGAATTTACACAATTCATAAAACATCCGTCAGAATAGGGGGTTTCTGTGTGGGTGTGCGCTTGTCTATTCAAGTACTGCATTGGTTTTGACAAGGTGTACCTAACGGTCTGACAGATGACACTATAACCCATGTCAGCAGCCAGAAGGCGTATGAAGCTACCTTTCAGAAGTGGCTGGAACGTGGGGATCTCCTGGAGCTTGATGACATCTGGGTCGTTGTGGATATTTCGCATCGACTGGGTCCCCTGAGTCACAACCACAATATCGTCCATCTTTGCTTTCTGCTTTGCTGGGGAGGGAACCACTGCAATGACAATACTCCTGTTAGGATCAAAGGGTCAGCAATAACTTCACATCACCTCAACGTGTTGCAATCACAGCTGTAAACTAGCTGGAATATCAGTTAATGACGTAAGTATGTTTTCAATATATAGAAATACTACATTGTTCAATTTAAGCAGACTTTATACATATTAGTTTTCTCATTTTGGAGGTGAGAGGACTCGTATACTTTACTCATGAAACATAATTCATATCACAATGTAAAAATACTTAATACTTAATTGAAAGAGCTATTTCCAAATGTGACTTAAGTAAAAGGATATTAAATGCGAAAATTGTTTCATTCATTAGGCAGGATCGCCTGTCAGTAAATTATTATGTAATTGGTTGTCAATAGTGAATCCATAAATACATCACTTTGAGATGTAGTGAAGTACAAGTCGCCTTAATGTCCTTACTGCCATCAATTATAGTAAGCTAATAAACCATTCTAACTTGGTTTACTATACAAGACGATGAAGTTACTGCATGATAATTCTCTTCCATGTTGCAGAGGTCATCTTACCCGATGAGCTGTAATCGGAGTGCTTGTGCTCCGCGTCTCCGCTCTGTTCGGCTCCCATCGTGCTAACGTTCGGCTAGCAAGCTAGCACTCAGCTTTTGTCAGCGTTTCCAGAAACGGCAGCGAGATAATCCTTTAAAACACTCGATAATGTTGAATCAAGCGTTCGCAAAGACTCCATGCGACCTCTAAACACACCCGGACCGACGAGACGACCGCGTCCCGCAGGAGGGCAACAGAAAGGCAGGGATGTTGTTGACGCTGCAATATCAGGCTAGTTAGCAATGTTAGCAGACGTCAGTTGCTGCTATAAGTGAACAGTCTACGGTTTAGCAGGCGTCCCTTCGTAGCTGTCTTTAAGTGAAAACTAAGCAGACTCCCACATTGGCGGTGAGCAGTTATGGGATACAAGGGAAATGACGGACTGACTTCTAGACGAAGCATCACTTCCGTAAACATTCCTCTTCCTCGTTGGTGTTGATTGACGGCTGGCAACCAACTTAAAGGCGCATTACCGCCACCAACTGGACTGGAATTATTGAAAAGGAAATGGGACAGAAAAAACTAAACAAACTATTTTAAAAACTTAATAATGTTGTCACTCTATTTCTTCCCGTCTGCTTTCCCCAAGATCCAAGTCATGATGTTTTGCCTTTCTTATTTCTCGTAGTATCACATTTCCTGTAATGAAGTCTGTAGGTCCATTTCATTTTTCCTGGGGAAACACGTCTTTGAACCCCAGACCAACATATCTCCCCTGCTCTTCTCCCTGTACACCAACCAGTCCATCAAGCTCCTGAAGTTTTCAGACGACGCCACGCTCATTGGGCTCATCTCTAGCAGGGATGATTCTGCCTACAGGTTTGACCACCTGGTGACCTGGTGCAGCCAGAACAACTTAGAGCTTAACGCTCTAAAGACAGTGGAGATAGTCGTGGATTTCAGGAAGAACCTAGATCAGATCCCTCACTAAAATAGCCCAACAGAGGATGTACTTCCTGCAGCAGCTCCTCCATCACCGTCTGGTACGCTGCTGCCACTGCTAAGGACAAGGCCATACTGCAGCGTATCATCCGCTCTGCTGAGAAGGTGATTGGCTGCAACCTTCCATCCCTTCAGGACCTGCAGAGCTCCAGGGATCTGAGGCGTGCAGGTAGGCTTGTGGCCAACACCTCCCATCCTGGTCACCATCTATTTGACACTCTCCCCTCTGGGAGGAGGCTGTGGTCCATCATGACCAAAATCCCCAGTTGGGATCCTCAACAAGTCCCTAGTCCCCTACCCCGACACCTGCACTCAAACCTACCACTTTATACATTCCTGTACAGCTCTTCAGTCCCTCACTTTATGTCACTGTTTGTTTGTTGTTATTGTCCTTTGTATTCCTCATTGGAGTAAAAATCCTTCTTGGCAATAAATGTTTCTGATTTCTGAATGTTTGTCTCACCAGAATATCAACTTGCTTGTTTCCCTCGACTCTACAATTGGCAGGAATTCACAGGAAGTGTGGCAATGCACCCTTCCTTTTCATCCTGTACATTATGAGCTATATATCATTCATCGTGTCGGTTCTAGTTGGTGAATTGCTGGATTTTATGCTTGATAGTGCGGAGAAGGTGTCAAACATGTGAACTGTGTTTTTGATTTCCTTCTCTATCCACTGTAGGGCCAACAATATTGCTAATAATTCAGTGGTGTTCACAGATAAATGGCCTGAGACTCTTTTTGATTCGTAAATATTCATCACAGGGTCCGCCTCTTGATTGTGTCCCGACCATGTTACCGCCCCCATAGATATTAACAGCTGGAGAAGCCTAAAATAAACAAGCTACAGCAGGCAAGATAGCATTGTCTACAAAACAAAAACACACACACACACACACACACACACTTGGCCATTCACTTATTCTTCACTAAAGTAAAAATACCACAATGTACTATATTAGTACTCCAGCACAAGTTAAAGTCCTTAATCGTTTCAGCTGTACTTGTAGAAACTGTTTGGTAGTTTAATTTCTAACATAAAGCTGTATAAGCCCTAGTATGTTATTAATTTATTTCACTAAAACTTTCAAATCAATATGTCCCTCCGAAATGTAGTGAAGTAGAATCATGAAATGTGTAGTTAAGTACGGTACTTGAGTTAATTTACTTACTTTTGATTTAATAGTAATAACAGTAATGAGATTACATGGACATGGAGTCCAGTTTGGTTGGATAGAGAGTGCTTTTACTTTCATTCATAAAACAGTTTTTTTAAATTGTGGTATTGATTTTTATTGAAGTAAATTATCTGAATGTTTCTTCCATAACAGCTATTTAATGGGTAACACCTTCACCTAATGATGTGTGACCAATTCAGACCTAACAACTTCTACTACTACAAACAACAGGTGAACAAAGACATCGTTAAGTCTGTGGATTTGATGAATGAGAGAAAAGTCAAAACTAGAAAACAAAACACTTTACGTTAAATGACAAAGTGTAAAAACAGGTGATACATGTGACCGTAGAAAACAGCCACAAATTGAACATAATAACCAATTTAACAAGACAATAACTTTGCCTGAGAACATAGCACCTTTGAAATGGTCCAAAACCGAAAATGCAAGAGACATACATGAAGGGTCTACATGCAGGTGATTCCTGGCTACGCAGGTCTTCTGTGTGTCTGCCTGTTACCCGTCGTCCTCTTCATCCAGAGGGTAGGGTTGCAGGTTCAGGGTCAGAATGGAGCTGAACATGCACTCATCCAACTGTGAAAAAGAGAATAAAATAATCATGGTATTGTCACAACATGTAGAACTGAATGGAGTTGTTATAAAAGTGTGTTACGTCTGAGTAGACTCCCTGCAAAGCGTCGGCCTTGGAGAAAAACTCCTCTTTTAAGGAGATAACAATGATCTGCATGTTCTTCCTGGACTCCTCTCTGATGAAACTGGTCACCTGGATACAAACAAAAAGCACACACAAGCCATACACAGTATGAAGGTAATGTATGAAATGAGTGACGAGTACTGTAACGGGTCACTTGTAGGACAGAGAGGGGAGACCTGCAGGAGAAAACTGCCTTCATCAGCTTTAACTCAAGGGAATTCCTCAAAGTCCCCGTGAATTAGAAGTTAGCTTTAGCTTCCATACCGTGAGTAGTAGTAGTAGTAGTATAGTCTAGTATAGTATAGTATATAGTATTAGTGAGAGAAATGGAATAGAGTAGTGTACAGTTACCAGAGGGGTTTTTGCAGGTTGATTGATGCATGCATAATGGTTGGAACTGGTTGGTACTAGCTTACGTCATATTTTGTTTTAAAGGAAGAAAAGATGATTGCATTTTGATATGAAACATGAAGAAATAAACAAAAAATTTTGTTTTTTATTGTGCATATATTTTTAAAGAGGTGTATAACTGGGGATGTGACATCAAAGGGTAAAAAACAAACGCAAAGATACTCCTCACATTGGAGAGCAAGAAATCAAAGCATATTGGCCTTTCTTAATGATAAATGACTGAAAAAATGCATCGCTTATTTGACTTGGGATCGTACCTTGCCAATGTTTGTGTTGTCCAGCGCCGCATCCACCTCGTCCAAAATCAAAAAGGGAGCAGGGCGGAAGCTGTGTTTCAAACAGACACAGTGAAGCAGCGATGTGGGTCGAATGTTAGAGCCACGGCCAATAAGAACAAATATAGCAAGCATCATATCATGTGAGACAGGTACTTCAGAAGGACAGACGAGGTGATGAAGTCTGATGAACGAACAACAGTTTCAGTACAGAAGAAGATAAAAAAGATGTGAAAAAGGAGAGGGTTAACAGGCTCTCCAAATGAAACACCCTTCACATTATTATTCCACCCATCAGTTAAAAAACTTAGTCATTACATGTAAAGAATCCCAAGTCCTTTTTCGCCCCAAGAAGAAATAGTAGTTTCTTTAAGATGTTTCACGGTCTGTCAGCAGCTGTTTCATTCCTTTTTTATGTTAGTTTTCATAGCTGTGGGGGGTAATTATCCAGCTGTCCAGCTAAATTAATTTCTAGGAAACACAAGGGTGTGTTTTCTGATTTCTTGGAAATAGGATGGTGGTAAAAGACTATTATAAAAGTGTATTCTGTTGATTCTTACTCTTATTTACGGGAACTTCTACAGTCTCCCCTATTATAATGTGATGTATGTTAATATGATGTAAAACTGGTCTGTTTGACTGTGAGCCTGGTGTTACCTGTGGATGGCAAACACCAGGGCGAGGGAGGCGATGGCCTTTTCTCCACCAGACAGATTGTCCATGGACATGAAGCGTTTCCCTGGCGCCACACAGTTGTAGCTGATGGCGCCGAGGTACGGCTCTTCGGGATTCTCTGCACTCAGAATGGCCTGCAGCACATGAAGCAGGATCTTATCATTTAAGGCATCTGGCTCTTGTTTGCAACACCTTCTGCAATGCCCAGTGCTAATAATAATTATGTAAAGTTTACACTGTTTAGGCTTGAAGGATCCTTCATTACGCTAAATACAATATTACTTTTTTATCTCACTTTATTTATTTATTATTATTTCACTGAATTTATCTTACGTTTGCTGTTGTTCTATAGATACTGGTGCTAGTATTCCTTCTTATATACTTAATATTTTCACTTGTTTTTATTCTGATGTTGATGTAATTTACTCTTTCATGTAACATGTTATGATGAAGCACTTTGAGTCTGCCTTGTGTATGAAAGCTGCTATACAAATAAAGTTGCCTTGCTTTCTATTTTTCTTCTTCCTCTTATCATTATTTTATTGTACTCTGGTGTTAGAACTACTTCTTATATATTTAGTCTATTGTTTAGACATGTCTATATTTTACTTTATTAGTATTTTTTATTATTCTTCTGTTTTTAATAAATCTTTGGCACAAGAATTTCCTTTGGGAAATAATTAATGCCAAAAGACACTAATAATAATTTTAGTAAAAGTTATATTTCTTCTATTTATTTCTTCTTATCTTATGAAGGAACCAGTCGGGTTGGGAACTTTTAGTATAGAAAATATCACTTCAAACACTTCATGTAGATTAAATAACATCAGATATGCACACAAACCCTACTGGTTGGTAATGTTCAAGTCCGTCAGGTATAATCAACTTCAGCCTATTTTAGGACTAAGTTTTCACAACATGACCGGCAGGGGGGAGGGAAAAACAATGACTCAAATGCAGGCAAACAAAATAAAAACAAAGCTAAGAGTGAGCTTCTGTGGTTGAGGTGTTGTTGCTTCACCTGTGCACTGTTGTTCTTGCACAATCTCTTGTAGATCTGATCGATTACGACACACACATGTTCAAAGCACTGGCTGAAGCGCTTCAAGCGCCGGACTTTGACATTCTCAAACTCCTCACAGCGTTTTCTGGCTTCTTTTGTGCTGGCTTCAAACACTGAGAGGAAACAAAGTGGACTCAGCAGTCCAGGTACTCAATTTATCATATTAGGTAGAATTCCCATACTAAATCACTTAAGACAGCTGACCACTGAGAAAGAAGTAAACCCTGCACATTGCACATTTATCAATGACAGAGCATGTACACAAATCTGGTAAATGTTGCTCACAGATGTTTTTGTAAAACATCATTAATATCAAGAGTTTACTTTTGAATTAAAAATGTAATTAGAATATTTTTTTTTTTTTAACTTTTAGATACATTGAACAGCAGGATACCTTCTGTCACTCCCTGTAACTTTTCCTTCACTTCCCACATCTTCTCCAGAGCTTTCAGGTCGGGGGCAACGGTGCGAAGCAGCACTCCTTCTAAAGCAGAGACAGACTCCTTCATCCTCTCCAAGTAAGCCTCCATGTCCTCCTCCGCCTGCAGATCCTGCACACACACACACACACACACACAAATGCAATGCATGTTCTAGCTACATTTCTGGTCATAGGAATAAACTGCATAGAGAAAGAAAAATATGACCAGGTTAGATGTCTCACCCTGAGTTCTGCGGCCAGGCCAGTGTAGGTGATGACTAGTTGTGCCTCCCTCTCATAGATGTTCATGGTTGCTGAAGTGCCTTCAGATTCTGTGTCCAGCTGCACCAAAGAGAAGAATCAGTCATCAGGTAAGACTGACACCAAAAGCGCTTCAAGTGGCGTCATTACATCTTTCGCTTTTCAAGTTTCTCAGTCTTTATTACTCCTTTGTGAGGGTTTCTACCACTTCTTTTATTACGTTTTCCTTTATTCTAAAAATATGATAATTTGATCTCAAAAGAAAATCCAGTACAATTCCAAAATGATGCTGGTCTTGTGGTAATTCAGAAGACGAAGAAGAGTGGATTCTCTCTGTCTTACCTGAACCTCACTGATTTCATTCAGGCTCCCTGACAGCAGAGTGATGGGCAGATTCTGGATCTTGCAGTCCAGCAGCAGGTTGTGTCTGGCCAAGCGTTTCTGCTCCAAGGCCGTCTCTGCAGACATCACCTCCCGCTGACACTTCACCAACTCTCTGAGAGAAATAAATGCCCATCCAAAATGTGTCTTCCTGTAGGATTTCATTATTTTGTTCATATAGACATTATTTAAAAAAAAAAAAAAAACAACTAAATATTTTAATGAATCCAGATCTATCAAAGTGTAGTCATTTAAGCATGATTACAAAGGGCATGTATGTTCACCGTTTACTAGAATCTGTATACAAATTCACAAATTCTGGAAAGGTGTTCTTTGTTACGGCCTCCACACACAATAAACAGGCTCAGGTCGCCAGACTGTACCAAAAAAAGGAAGACAAAACATACCCTGGATCAGTGGATCAAGTAGTGTGTTAGAGTTCATGCCTGTTGAATTTTGTTTCCAGGAAGAAAACAAATATTACATTTGGATATAAAATTTGAAATGTTCCGTCATATATTGTTAAAGAGGTGCACAATTTGACTGGCGATGTGACCAAAAAGGGTTAAGAGGGTAGTTTTCATTTCAGCTTGACTTGACTCCACAGAGGCATAGTTGGGCAAAACCTACTATTTTATTAATGACTGGGAGCTACATTCACTACTACGCCACTTGAAGAGTGGCACACTGCAATGAATACTGCATCCTGGGGTGAAACAGAAATTGGAAAGTTTAGAATTCCTGCAACTTAAATCAAGGCTGTGGTGAATGACAACCCATCTAATGGAGTAGCAGCCCTCAGGTTGTTGGAAGAGGCATGGGATACGTTCAGTGTGCTGTGCTGGCCACACATTACAACTAGTGGTTATCACAAACTGAAGAATCCACAAATCACCAAAGTCATTTGAGCTGTCAGGTGCTTGTGAAACATTTTAAAAAGAGTGAGCTTGCCAAATCAAAGCTGAAAACAAACCCAAACCAAATAGGCTTTCTTGGACATAAACTCATTCAAGTTGTTTGTGCAAGATGGAATAGCTCTTACATCATGATCAGCTGCCTGCAAGAGTAGAGGTGGTCTGTTACAGCAACTCTGCCAGTCCCAGAAGTTCCTTAACCTCAAAACTGAAGAATGGAGCCTGCTGGAGGAGCTAGAACAAGTTCTCCTCTCTACCTGCTCTCATTGAAGGGCTAATGTAGTCCACATTGACATTCCAGGACAGGAAAGGGGAGGTTAAGATGGCCTCCAAAGATAAATCTCCAACGCCATCGTGACTCCAGCTGTCCTGCCTCCCAAGAAAAAGCCTGAAACTACAGGTGAAAGTGCAAACCCCTGCACTAGTAGAGGAAAGTGACTGAGAATCCCCAACAGCAGCATACCACTGGGGCCCAAATATTAGGGCTTTGATCGGTAGCCCATACCTTTATGGTACCAACACAAATAACCAACACAGTAGTAAAACTCACCCAGTCAAACTGTTTGTGCCCATATCTAGAAAAAATTATGAATGTTATGCAATGTTTTTCGATTTAATTTTACTCAATTCGTCGCTAAGTGGATAGATTAACAGAAGATTAGTGACAGACCTACAGCACAGTATGTAGTAATAGTGGGAGTGTTACTTGTTGATTTCTTTGAGGCTATTGGTTTTCTGGTCCAGCTCAGCTTTGGCAGTTGCCACCTTGCTCTTCTTACACAGCAGCTGGTTATTCAACTCCAGCAGTTTGCTCTGAACCTCCTCCACTTCTGCCAGCACCGTCTCCTCATCCTGGTAGGAGGAAACATCCAGCTGAAAAACATCTGCTGATATTCGTTTACCTTATTTCAAGGAAACAGATATTCCAGGAGGAAGTAGGTAATACATATTTCCCATGTTAATTATTAACTCAACCTGTCACTCTGGACACCTTTTACCCATATTACAGGAGACTCGGATTGGGTTCAAATAACCGATTTTCTGATTAAAATCGATCTTCATTTGAATATTCCGATATCGATTAATAAAGTGGGCATTGTGACTCCTCCAACGTTTTTTCAGTAAACTGATCATTTTGATCCATCAACCACATGATTAGATGACAGTTGATGGGAAACACAGAATTTAGAAACATTAAAACAGAAAACATGGAATTTGGGGAAAAAATAAAATGGAATCTAGAAAACATGTAAACAGATTTTATAGGCCCTTACTACTAGTCGTAGTGAACCAAAACATGGCAAAACATATGTGATTTGTTAACCTATTGAAAGTTGTTCTCTCTCTATCCCAGGGTGCTGTTCAGATTGTGTCCTTCCACTACATTCCCTGTTACAGTTACAGAACGTACTTCCATACAGACACAAATAAGATATCATGCAAGCCTGACAGGCTGTTGGTCATGTTTAATAAAAAAGTACATACGTGTTACTGCTTTGGGGTCAATTCTTAATGTAAACATTAATATTTTTAATAATGCACAAAGTTAGAGGGTTCTTTGTACAATTTACATCATTAGTTCTATGAGAATTAGGGTTGGGCGGTATGACGGTATTATACCGTGTGACGGTATATACCGTGTGACGGTATAAAAGTGTCCACCGGTAGAGATTTTGCAATACCGTTTATACCGGAGAAAGCGCAGATGTCTGCGGCATCGCTCTGAGTCACTGTAATTACACCGCCTCGACACACGGGGCACTGCGGGCATTGCAGCAGACTGCTTGCGTGGTTGCATGAGCACGACGAAGAAGAAACGGCTTTACCTGAGTAATAACAATCATGGCGGAGGCGGAGAGTGAACGTCACGAGGAAACGGAGGCAGCGCGACCCACCCAACTCTTTCCGAAAAAGAGCGCTACGTCTGTTGGAACTTTTTCGGATTTAGAAAATCCGACAATGAACAAAAAGCGGTACTCTGCAAAGAGTGTCGCGTGACTGTTGCTGCTGGAGGTTTAAACACCGGTAACCTCTTCCACCACTTAAAGATAAAACATGCGAAGCAGTATTATGAGTCTTTCACCAAAGGCACCCCGTATGACAATAAATCACATCGATGGAGGGAGATAACGGAGGCCATCACGACGCATACTTTTTCTCATTTGTTATTTTTATTTCTTATTAAGATGGAGCTCTGTGTTTACATTTGCACACACACTATAGCTTAAGTTAAAGCTGGAGTTCAAATGTTTACCAGACATTTCCACATTCTTTGTGGCTTATTGTTTATTATATTATTATATTTTCTTTAAAATAATGTTATGCTGCTGTGAGAAAATTAAAATAAAAGAGGAAAATGATCAAATGCAACAGTATGGTTATTTTTAAGCCATTAATTGAATTTACAGGGGGGGAAACCATACCGTGATATATACCGTTACCGTGATATGAAATTATTCATACCGTGATATAAGATTTTGCTCATACTGCCCAACCCTAGTGAGAATCAATTTCATATCCAAGCAAAATTGGTATTGTAACTGAAAAATCACAAACCAAATCGATATTGACTCAAATCAAATCAGAGATTAAATCAAATCTGGATCTTGTGAATCGGAATTGAATCGATTCGGGAAATCAGTGGCGATACCCAGCAGTACAGGAGACAGCTTGACGGTGACAATGCAGAGTGAATGCATGAGATGACTACATGAGATGTCTACCTTCCTTTGCTTGGCCATGGCTCTCTCCTCCTTGTTAATGGTTTCCTCCATTTTGTGGAGCTTCTTCTTCTGCTGCTCCAGTTGTTCTTGTTCGTATTTGAGCCGTGCATTCAAGCGATTGCACTGACTCTCAAAAGCCAGTCTGCACAGACAGACATCCACACAAATACCATCATTGTAACACAAGCACAGATCATGTTATGACAAAAAACTCTTGTAAATATGAACCTGAAGTTACATAAAGATCCTTAAAGAAGTTAAACGAATAAAGGAAAACTAACAGGTGATTCTATTAAATAATAAGTTAATCTCAGTGAGCACCTTTCCAATATTTCTCAGTCTTCGAAAATTGTTGGAAACCTAAAAATTAGTTAATCTTAGCAGCTGTTTCAGACATTTGGTGATTACCGTGATTATAACAAAAAAAGCCATTTAAAAGCTTATGTGTTTTTCTTAGTGATCTAAAGTAGGGATGCACGATAATTATCGGACCGATAATTATCGGCCCGATAATAGGAATTATGACATCAACCCGATAAATCCGATACAATTATTAATACCTCCGATAATCCGACGATAGGATGTGTGTGTTAAAACAGTGCTACGGGTGGATTGGGATGAGGGACGTTAGTTTTTTCTAGGCGCCTCCCGTTTAGCATGTGATGTGGTTAGTGTGGTATCACAGGTTTCGGAGGAGGGAGTTAATCCACAAATCGAGCGCTCCCTTCTCACGTCTGGTTCACACTAGACGCGGAAGCGCCGCGAATAGACGCGTAGCGGAGCCCGCTTCCATTCGGCGCCCCTGTTAAGCTATGGTGTCGTTCACCCTGGACGCGGAGCGCCGCGAATACGCGCGGCCCTCCCGCGCGGCCCTCCCGCGCCGTGAAGCGATCGTTTCGGCGTCTGCTCTATTTTTTGCGCGTGCCGCGAGTGAACGCGTCAATTCTGGCAGGAAATCACACAGAAAAACACGAGACAATCCGGTCAATTTTCAAAATAAAAGCAATTTTCAAAATAAAATACCGCGATTGACAAACGCGATCATATTTGTGTATCTAAACTCGCACTGTCGGAAACAGAAAGAGACAATACATTTAATAAATGTGAAGAGTAGATAAACAAATATGTGTATTTCAACGGATATATTATATATATATATAATTATATATATATATATATAAATAAATATGTCATTTTATTGAAGAGTCAAAACTGTTCTTGGCTTTCTTTTGTTCATAGTATTAACACATTATCATGTCACTGTGATACATCTGGTATGGTGTTTGGTAAAAGGCAAAGCTATGCTAAATCTACCTAAGCTTAGTCATTAGTGTTTTTGACCTGAATTTGATCTGAATATACATTCAAAAACGAATAACAATATTATCGGTTATCGGTATCGGTATCGGTCCCGAGGAGCAGAAAGTTATCGATATCGGTATCGGCTTCAAAAAATCAATATTGTGCATCCCTAATCTAAAGTCAAACATATCCTCACATATGAATCAAATCATAATTTTGGAAAGCTATTCTCCTTTTAATTCCTAGTATTTCATATTCATCACAGATGGTTGGTTTAGTTCAGCACATACAGTGTGGCACTGAAGATGTGCTGCAGCTGTGTTGTTTGTCGTACCGCTTCTTGTCAAGCTCTGTCTTTTCTTTCAGGTGCTCCTGTTCATACTCTCTGATGTTGTCCACACCGATCTCAGCACAGAAGTCAGAAAAGACCAAATCCTCCATCTAAATACACAAAAGCATATTCTGTACAGTACACCGTTTAGTCAAGTCATGGCAATGTATTTGTATTGCCCAATATAACAAATTGGACTCAAGGAGCTTCACAATCTGTACAGCAGAGTCATCCTCTGTCTTAGACCCTTGCTAGTGTCTGAACAAATATAGATAGATTGTAAATATATGAATAATATGGATCGTCAAGCAACTCTGAAGAACATGAAACCAGCTATGTAACAATGCCCGATAGCTTTAGTGGATGTCAGTGAAATACTTTTTTTAGCACTTGGAAAGTCCCATTTGGAATTTTTGAAACCGTCAGCTATTGCAGCCATCCTGTTGTATGCCAGTGGTCCCCACTCAAAAACAAAATGCCAACTTTCTGATATGCAATCTGGCACTGAGACTGATGAAGATACACCAACCATGTTTTAATCACTTTAACTGAGGCAATTACCTAAAAAAGTAATGGTATGAATCTACTGGTAACCTCAGCATGAGGGTCAAAATGCAGTCAAACAGGTTGGAGACAGCAATACCTTGTCAATCTGGTCTCTGATCTTCTTCATCTCTGATTCCTTTGCCTCCACAACATCCTGCTGCATCTGGATCTGAGAGTCCAGGTTTGCTAGTTCACTCTCCCTATGAGATATCGCCTGAGAACAATCCGCAGGAGATTTTAAAACAGAGTTTTGACATTATCTCTTTCTCATTTATCTCTGCTTCCTGTGTCCCTATGATACAATATATCCTCGTACATACCATATGATCTGGGAAGTACAGAGCTATCTGAATACACGGGAGCTCTGATTTAGATGTACACATACAGTTGAGCCATGTCAAAGAACAACTTCTCAATACTGATAACATCTGAGAAAGTACTGTGACCCTACCACCCGGCATTCGAGGATAGTTTTTTTCTGAAGGTTTTGCAGCTCCACTTTGGAGTATTTGAGGCGGGTCTGAGCACCCTGAGCCTGAGCAATGATCTGGTTCAGTTCTGAATCCTTCCGCTCCAGCCTCATCAAATCCTGTCAGAGAACCAAAACACAGAGTAAAAGTTAATTGTGGATAAATGATGCACTCTTAAATAGTTATTCAGCCCATGTGTCTCTCATTTTTGATAAAATAATTGATCAATTAATACGGAACGTAACAATCGAAGCAATTTTTGAGTCAGGACAGGACATTAACTAAATTCATTTTGAATCTAAAAAGCCCTAAAGTTTACATGGTAGCCCAGGGGTGACAGAGCTTGCCATATAGCCCCAATGTCCCAGGTTCGACTCCACCCTTGGGACCTTTGTTGCATGTCATACCCCTCTCTCCCTCTCACCCATCCTCTGTCAAATTAAAGTTGTACTGTTTTAAATTTGAGATACGTTGTTTCTAGCGGCCTCTTTGGCAATAGATGTAACTGCAGGCAAGCCTCTGGGACCTCATCTCCCAGAGTTCCTTTGGAAACCCAACAGTGTCGACTGTATGATGTAAATTGTGATCCTTGTTTCCCCTCGTTGTCACTTTGCTTCTTGATGACTTTCCTTCTTCACTTCGTTAGTTTTTTTAAATTTCTTTTTCTTGGACTGGAAGTTGAACGGTCTTCTTTCTCTGACTGTCGATCCTCCATTGTGAGTCAGCAGTAATGAAATCTACCTGGCCAAACACTTTAGACTAGAGGGAGCATGACTCAGCAGTTGGAAGTTACAGATTTCAGATTACAAGTAAACTCAGCATACTTCCATGAGTAGCTCCATCTGCAGACCAACCGCTGCTGACTGACGGAAAAAGATTCACCAATACAGCACATTGAATTTTGAGATCCTATTTCTGGGCAAAGCGGCAAGTACTTTCATTAGTGGGTCACATGATCAATCACCATTGTTTTTAACTGACTCTTTGATTGATAGCAACTTAAAAGACAATTAAATAGATACAAATTTTACAGTAAAACTTTAGGGCAAAATCTCACGCGCATCTCTGCTGTCAGCTGGTTCTTGCGTTCCCTCAGCCGCATCACATCTTTCTCATCCCAGCAACGAGCTTTGTACTGCAGGTCACAGGAGCCTCCAGAGATCACACCGGTCTTTGTAAACAGCGTCCCATCCAGAGCTACTGTCTACAGAAAACACATCTGATTACATGCATAAATGCAAAGTCTGTAAACATGTTAAAGGCTGCAGATTATATTAGATGGGAATGTTTGGATTTTGGAAAATGTATAATGTTGCCTGTTTCAAGTGACATTATTTACTTAGAGTTAGCATTTGAACCCCAAACATGCAAATCAATTTCTGTTAACTTTTTAAGAAACTGTATGCGACATGCTCCACACCCGACAACGCTTTTGACAACATCACGTTCGCTGTGGCCCTTGCTCTCTCGTATAGTGATAAATATTTTTGACTTTGCTGGCTGCCTGCTCCAAACACCATGAAAGACCCTGAGGAATCTGGAGTATAGATGAACCAAAAAAAATGTCTCGTGCTTTTGTTGGCCTACTGATCTTTATCCCAATGTCTGTGGTCAGGGGCCAAGCTTACCTTAATGCGCACTTTTCCGTCAAACGCCACACTCCTTGCATCTTGAATGGTGTCACACACCAAAGAGTTGCCACAGACAAACTGCACCACTTTCTTCAGCTGGGAGGCACCTGGGCCAGCATTAATCTGTATAACATCAACCACCATCTTGGCACCCGGCACCTCCCTCAGCCGCTCATTAAGAGGATGCACCTGGGCACACGGTAGTGATGGTTAACACATGTGCATTAGTTGTGTGCTATTATGATTGGCAAAGAAACAATTCTGAATAGTGAAAAACATTTTCAACCATCCAAAAAAGGTACTAACATCCAAGTAGTCAATGGGCAGGAACGTCTCAGGATCGAATCGCTCCTCCTTGATGAAACGGATACAGTCACGGGCCACCTTCTCTGAAGAAACTACAATGGCGTTCATGAAGTGGCCAAACACTTTGATGACAGCCAGCTGGTACTTCTTATGGATGGGGCGGCACAAGTCGGACAGACGACCAAACTGGCACAGGAATGCAAGTAAAGAAAAAATGGCTGGGGAATCATTTCTACAGATAAAGTAAAGGGCTTTCTGAACATAAAAATAGTGAGTAATGATTATGTAGTAAAAAAGAAAAAAAGAAATGAAGCTCGGTCCGTGAGAGAGAGCATCAATCAGGATGTGAGGAAGTCAAGTGACTGCAGGGACAGCGGTGAGGCGGTGCCTGATCTCCAGCTGTAGGCAGCCAGATCATCTCAAACTCTGACTTACAAAGAAATCACATAAAAAACACAGAAATTACAGGTCTAGACTTTTTTCTTTTTCTCTATACCCCATCTCAGGCAGAACAGATTACTATCACAGTGGGCAATTTATCAGACTTGGAATCTTTCATTGATCACTACTACTTCCAACAGAACAACATTAACTCCGACAGCAGCAGCCCATCTACCAAAAGAAAAAGAGACTCGTCCACAGACACATAAACAACAAACTTGATCACTTCATGAGGAAATAAAAGAACTGAAGTCTTGCCTGGATTCACCCAGTCACATCTCCTCCATTGAAAAACTAAACTACTCACTACAGTCATCTGTAAAGACTTCGAACAAATAAAAATCCTCATTAAAGAAAACATAGTAATGAAAGAAACCATCTTGCACTCACAAAGCATGCGAGACAAAGACTTCATGAAAACTCACCTCAAACTCTCACTGGATACGGCAAACAACATATCCTTCCAACAATCACACTGCATCGGTGCACATTCATTAGGGATGCACGATATTGATTTTTTGAAGCCGATACCGATATCGATAACTTTCTGCTCCTCGGGACCGATACCGATAACCGATAATATTGTTATTCGTTTTTGAATGTATATTCAGATCAAATTCAGGTAAAAAACACTAATGACTAAGCTTAGGTAGATTTAGCATAGCTTTGCCTTTTACCAAACACCATACCAGATGTATCACAGTGACATGATAATTAATACTATGAACAAAAGAAAGCCAAGAACAGTTTTGACTCTTCAATAAAATGACAATATATATATATATATATATATATATATATATATATATATAATATATATATATATATATATATAATATAGATAATAGATAAACAAATATGTGTATTTCAACGGTATATCTGCACTACTACTGTCTATACCATACACACTCTCTGTCTGTGTGTGTGTCCCTCTCTCTCTCTCTCTCTCTCTCTCGCGCTCTCTCTCTCTCTCTCGCGCTCTACGGACAAGAAGTGTACAAACTTCTTAGTTACAGAAACATGGCGTATTAATTTTATGGGGTTTAATGGAAAAAATAGCTCTGAATGAACAACAGCTGAGCAGAAGCGCTTGTCGACCGCCGCGGAGAAATACGCGTCTGGTCTGAACGGGGGGTGCGCGGATCGCTCGCGATTGTCGGCGGCGCGCTGCGCCGCGGCGCTTCCGCGTGCAGTGTGAACCTGGCGTGAGAAGGGAGCGCTCGATTTGTGGATTAACTCCCTCCTCCGAAACCTGTGATACCACAGTAACCACATCACATGCTAAACGGGAGGCGCCTAGAAAAAAACTAACGTCCCTCATCCCAATCCACCCGTAGCACTGTTTTAACACACACATCCTATCGTCGGATTATCGGAGGTATTAATAATTGTATCGGATTTATCGGGATGACGTCATAATTCCTTTATCGTATCCCAATTATCGTGCATCCCTAACATTCATCCAGAGGACCCAGAGCATAAGTTGCAAAGCTTTTCCAACAGAAAGAACTGGTGGCCTGTGAACACCTCGGGATCCCCCAGTTAAAGTTTGCTAATGCTAGTGACCCGACCCCAGATAAGCGGTTGAAGATGAGGTGGAATGAGATGAAGAAATGATCAAAAGCAAACAAAAATATCTAAAAGGAACTAAATCTGGTCTGAATAACCAGTTTCTGCACAAATTAAATGCTGCAAGGTACTGTACCATATCCTGAAGGACAGCAGAACAAACAACAAACGACATATCAACCAACACGATGTAAACTAACCTGTAAACCTCTTGTCCATTCTCTGGTTTGGCTTCATATTTGCTATTTGATTCTTTGGTCTCTTTGTACCCAAATGTATGCACCGGCTGTGCCATTACATACATGAACAGTCTGTCCCAGCTGCCTGTCGCTCTTACTCCTAAAATCTGCATTTGTCTTCTATTGCTCAGTCTTTCACCTTTTTAGACACACACACACACACACGTACACACACACACACACACACACACATACACACACACATACATACACACACCCTATGAAATACAATCACCATTTGTGCGTCCATTCCAAAGCTTCAAGTTGAGAATCTCTGAACTTTAAAAAAAGCGCTGATGATGTCCCTGTAGAAAGTGGAGCTTGTTTTGACTGTGTCTGTCCTATGTCATATATGACAATGAATGCAACATTGAGATGAGGTGCTCCCCAGCGCCCCCATTGGTGCTTTTCTGCCAGAAAATGACGCTATATGGTCACAGGTTCTTATCCTCACTCATTAGTTGGATGTAACGGTTCACAAAATTCACGGTTCGGTTCCTACCTCAGATTTGGGTCACGGTAAAGAAAATAATGAAAATGCACAAAATGGCACTTTGAAAATGATTAACATTCAAGAGTTTAACCACTACTAACATATTGCCAATAAAATATTAATTACAAACATAAAACAGAAATGTTTAATGTGACTCAATTTTCCCTGGGGATCAAAAAGTACTTCTGATTGTGTGATCTCCATCATAAAACTCAAAGACCTGTTGAAAATTCCCGACCTGGGCTGTAATTTCAACTTGTAGGGTAGACACAACAGGCTGACTGAAAAACACATGTGAAGGCACATTTTAGCGGCTCAAGCACTTTGACGACATGCTTTAATTCTGGGTTCTCTATGATTGAGTGTGGTCACTATCAGCATCAATAAACACTTCATCATTAGTTACTCTGGCTCTGTGTGAATCTGCAATAGGAGGCTCCCTAAACACTGTGGAGAGAAAGTATCGCTGTCTAGTCCGTTATTGTTTCACTCTGCTAATCAAATCATTAGGGTGACGCTGTAAATTGAATTAAGTGTATCCATAGACGTACCTGACTTCTGTTTAACAGTGTTGGCATTGGCTTAATTAACCCCGCAAACCAACTACCATGCTACAACTATCAACAACTGGTGCATTTCTTTTCCACGTGTGCGAGTAGTAAAACACAAACATTTGTTTGGGTCACAGGAGTGTACCAAAACCAAGTGTCATGTGGCCATCTGTCTCTTACCACAGTTTCAGGGTAGAGTCTGTGGAGCTTCTCTAGCAGCTCTTTGCGCCGCTGCTGGAATCTGCTCTCCTGGCTGTCCAGATGGGCGTTCCTCAGCTTGTCTAACACCTGGCCCAGCTCATGGTTCACCTCCTCTCTGCGCTGGCGGCCTCGCTGCAGCTCGGCACTGAGGCTCTCCTCCTGCTGACGAAACTCTTCAAGAGATGCTCTGAAACATGCATTCATTCAATAAAGTATGCTCAGTTTACTTGTGTGATGTTACATCCTGATGTCTGGAAATATATCATATGTCACTAATAAATAACCATGAAATCAAACAACTCCTCCATGGCAGTCAGGGACGAACAGGCATTATATCGTAAAGCCATGTGGTACAAGGTGTACGTACTCGCAGGACGTGCTGTACTCCTCAAGCTTCTCTGCTCTGCATATCAAATCTTCCAGCTGAATCTGGTTGCTCCTCATAGCATCCTATAAACAGATTATGTTCAAAGAGTGGTAAAATTAAAGCGGCTTTTATTTATATTTTACTTTTAATTCACTCTCACTGCTTGTGTCATTTTGTCTGCAGCAAGTAGCTGATTTAAGCAAAAAAACCTCCAATAACTTTCAGCTCAGAGTTTTAGATTAGCTTTTGTAACGGAAAATACATTTTTAGGTGAGCAACAGTATAGAAACAGATAGACTTAAAACAGATTAAAGTGAATAATACTTAATATTTAGTTGTAAATCCTTTGCTTGCAATAATAATATAATAATCCTGCGACCCTTTGACATCACCAAACATAGTTCTTTTGTGATGCTTTTCCAGGCTTTCACCACAGCCTCTTTCAGCTGTTGTTTGTTTCAGGGGGTTTCTCCTTCAGTCTCCTCTTTAGCAGCTAAAATGCATGCTCAATAGGGTTTAAGTGTAGAGATCGACTTGGCCAGTCTAAAACCTTCCACTGCATATACTGTATATTTCCCTCAGGAATTGTGACAAACAGGTCATTCCCATGATCATTAACTTCAAAGATTTGTAGTGGTAGCACAAACGTGCCACTGACAGTACCTCCACTTCTTGCTTGTGGTGCAGGTCGAAAGCAATCTTCTCCTTGTGTGCTCTCCCGTCCCAGAGTAGTTTCTCTGCCTGCTGCCTGAGCACAGCCGCCTGCTTTCGGGCCAGCTCCTTAAGCTCTTTGTATCGCTCTAACTGGAGCAGAAATAAATGCAAAAATACACTGAGGGTGTCACAGGCAATTTTTTTGTTGTTGTCCATTGTGATTTTGTAGCATCTGCAGTTAGGTAATTTGGTTGTTAATTGTTATTGTGGAGACATTGTGGATAAACGTTGACAAGTCTGATTTGCATACCCATTGATTGCATCTTCACTGCCCCCACGATTCGATTCGATTACGGTTCACCAGTCTACGATGCGATGCGATTCGATTCTACGATGCATCTCGATGCATTTCATCCTCAATTTTCTATATTACCATCCATCCATCCATCCATCCATCCATCCATCCATCCATCCATCCATCCATCCATCCATTTTCTACCGCTTATCCTGTATTCTGGGTCACGGGGGGGCTGGAGCCGATCCCAGCTCTAATTGGGCGAAGGCAGGGTACACCCTGGACAGGACGCTAGTCTATCACAGGGCCGACATGTAGAGACAACCATTTCTATATTACCACACATGGCTTTTTCATCAATTAAAACAAACAGTCAGATAAATATGAACTCTTTATTTAGAAAGCTGCTTTTAAATTCAGATGTTTACATCTTAATCTCTTAATGAAACACCAACGTGTTTTAATTTTAATTCCTCATTCACGTTAATGTAAGTCCTTCACTAAAAGCTCCTACACACTGAGTTATCCTCTGGGCTCTCTCTGACTTGGATGGCAACTTTCTCACGGACTCGTCAATCTTTGGCTGTGCTGGGTCAGTTTTCTTTCCGTTGTGACCAGAGGCTAACATTAGCTCAGCGTGCCATCGGCTAATGTGGTTCCTCATATTAGCGGTGTTACCGAAGTATTTGATTTTAGCGTGGTAAGTTTTACAAATAGCATGGGTCTTGTCCAGTTGTCGTCGCGTCCGAGCAACTTCATAAAATCCGAAATGTTTCCAGATATCGGCTTTTAAATTGTGTGGATTTTTTTTATCGCACATTGGCTATGGCTACTGCGTTCCTCCATGTTATGATGGTGGCTTTACTGTGTTCGCTCGCTTGTCCGTCCTTCACCCTAAATGCAACTTGAACTTTACAACTTTATTGTCCATCAGAAACGGGAAACGCAATTAAAATCGATTATGTGACGTTACTGCATCGATTCAGAATCATCCCATTAAGCATCTCGATGCATCTTTGAATCGATTATTTTCTGCACCCCTATTCAATTTGCAAGACAAGCATGGATGGTTAGATTAGATTTAATAAGATATATGTCGTGGACATTCAAGTTTGTATTCAATATACAGTGATCACAACAAAAAACACAAAAACTCTAATATATATCACGACTGGTTAATCTGAACTCAAGCGCAGCAAAAAAAAAATCAGTGCAGCGTTGCCAACAACTTAAATGATGGTATCCCAACTCATCGCGGTTAAGTCGCCACTAAACTTGTATAGTTGTGGTAAATTGATTTACTGTAGTCAGTGCACGTGAGTAAGTTATAGACCCTCAATAAGGTCCACCGGGTTAACGGTGATGCAGCGTTTCCCACACATTTGGCGCACCGCCATAGTTAATTTCAGCCGCCATAGTCTCAATGTCCCCCCCCCCTCAGCTGGCGAGTTTGACAGTACAGCCCCGTTCACATGCGCTGCTACTCGCCCGTCGCCCCTCGCTGGCAACTCTCTGTTGACGTCAACTGTCAATAATCTCTATTCTACATTCTGATTGGTACTCACTTCACTCGCATCGCAGAAAGTTAAATTATTTTATCTCCGTCCCCGCCCACATCGCATCACCTGTCCTGGCCACAGTCCGCTAGAACACATTCACATTCATTGACACTTGTCGCTCAGAGATGGGCGAGTGGTGACGTATGTGAACGAGACTTCAGTCAAAACCAAAACACCAAGTAAGTCACCCACTTATATTAATAATAATATTAACAATAATAATAGTCATAAAAGACCAATAGTATAAAGGCTCAGCACTGTGTTTTAGTCATTTTTGTTTTCATCTTTTCTTGAATGCTTAAACTCCTCAACCCCATTTAGTATGTCAACATTTGTATCAGTACCAGCAGTTTGGAACAAATTGGTCAGTAATGTCATATTTTGGTTCTCAAAATCCACCTAATTGATGCATTAAAGTGAAATCTATTCAAAATGTTCTCCCGGGGGGGCATGCCCCCGGACCCCCTCAGAGGATCGCGAGCCCCCCCACTTTAGTCTCCAAAGATCCCGTGGGAAACACTGGATGATGTTTTAGAATACTTACTGTATAACCCTGGCCTTTGGTTTGGATGGGGAAAGGACATGCCGTTGTTTGACACACTCACCTGATCCTCATCCAGCTCGATGCCTCTCTCCAGGGAGGCTCCCCTCTCCTGAACCTGCTTCTCATAGTTCCTCCAGGTCCCCTCCAACTCAAAGATCTCCCGACGTCCTTCTGCTATCTCCTGCTCTTTAGCAGCTATCAGTTTCTGGGTCTTGCTCAGGGCATTACGAACCTCCTCCGCCTTGTTTTTGTGGTGGGAGGTGTTTACCTTGGCTTTGACATACTGGGATTGAACCTGAGACAGGGTATGCTCCTGGGCACTGAGTGACAAAGTGAGAGGAGACTTTAGTTAGTACATTATATGCTCGTTCTATTGCAGCTAAACAGATGCTAATCATTAGAGACTTGCCTTTTAAATATCCCTACATGGAAATATAAAGCAGCTGGTGAGCCACAAATCAAATGTGTCAATTAGCAATACTTGAGGGTATTTTCTGATATACTGGTTAATATGTTGTGTATTTTAGATTTTTTTGGGGGGGTTATTCCTTTATTTGACAGTGATATTTGGCAAGAGACAGGAAATGTGGGGAAAGAGTAGGGGAATGACATGCAGTAAATGGTCTGGCAAATCGGGAATCAACCCAGGGACTTGCTCGGCATCTGGCCTAACGACCCCGCTATCAGGTCGCCCAAATACTTTCCCCTCTCTCTTTCAAATACATCATTTTCAAATACACACACACACACACACACACACCGTATTTCCTTCTCTATGTGCTGCTGCTCTCTGGTGAGCCGTCCATGTTCCTTCTTGTAGGTTTTGACCGCCTGATCCATATTCACCAATATGGTGTTCTTAGCAGCTGCAGCCGACTGCTTCTCTGTCAGGGTGTCAGTGATAGCATTGATGCCCCTCTCATTACAGTAGATCTGCGACAGTCTCAGCTGCAGGCGGTTTTCATTAAGGTTGTCCAGCAGCGCCTGGTACCTCTCGGCCTGGAAAAGTGGGAGGTGTGTGGACGAGTTAAGCAATGGACAGCAAAGTTGAAGAGACACTGTGTACTCCAGTACCTATACTACCATGGGAATCTCTTCGCACCTCAGGATTTTATTCGATTCCGATTCAGCGGTCAACAATTTGATTCTAAACCGATTATCGATGCATTCGGACGCAACAATATGTTTTGTGCCCTGAGATAGTAGTATCTTACGTTTCATACAGAGTCCAAACCTAACGTTCAGTACAAACCAGAGACTGTCTGTGGTTCAAAAAAACAGGTTGCTGCCATATTTATACCAAGACGATGTTATGTTCAGTGTTTACAGAGCAGCTACAGTGTTAGCATAGCCTAGCTGTGAGCGAGCCCAACGCCAAAACAAGCATTTTTAAAGTAATTTACATATTCGACAGACTTAACAGACCATGACTTGGGACTTTTTACCAGCCATTGTTACTTGGACATACTCTTTATCCGTATATCGCAATTAAATCATAATATCATTTTTTGATTTTGGAGCATAGAACTGCTGTAAACCAGCCAATCTCTGGCAGCTCTATAGGATTCACCTATAGAGCTGCATCCTCCTCCGGGTAAAGTCATAAACTCAGACAGGATGCTGTTAAGTTACCTGGTGTATATGGGACATCCACAACATGCATAAAGCAGTAATAATGTTTATTTCGGCCATGAATGATGAAACATTATCGGTGTAAACCATGTGTTTGGTGCGCATGCGTGTAAAGCAGAGAATCGGCAGCTGCTTTCTGTCGCGCTCTGCAGCAGACGAACTGAATGTTGCAGCGGGCGAAATTATTAACTTATCTGGATTGAGACATAATCAATCTTCTAGAGAGAATCTAATAGTTTTCCCACCCCTAACTACCATCCTATTAAGTATACCAGAAAGTAAGTAAGAAATGTGATAATGTATGCAACATTAGTTTTTAAAAATACAAGGGGGTCCTATTTTCCCCTGCTTGAGCACCTGCCTCCTGAGATGTCTGTGCCTGGCACTGGGTCACAGTACTGGGTAAATTATGTGGCCTCTGGTTACAATGTGGTATGATATGGTTAATAGATTATTTTCCCAAACTCATGAAGTGTTCTTACTTAGTATTTCAGAACAGCTATAGGCATTTGTTTCTTCATTCATCTTTCCATGTCTTTCCATGAGGGGTTTAGATGTTTGTGGATGCCCTTTTTGTTCTTGTTGTTTCATGTTTTGAGGGACAGTGTTAAAGTCCCTCATTCTGGAAGCTGTAACAACAAATGGTAAATTGTGTCCTCCAGATTGGAGAATTAATAAAAGCCACCGGCTCTCAGCTGGATACTTAATTCAGCTGTGAGGGGTTTTGAATGTAGCTGGCATATAAAATAAGTATGGGTGACTTCGGGGATTGAGATGAGCAAGTGACTGTGTGTGCCTTGTGTGACTTTACCTCTACTTTTTCCTGAGACACCTGTTTCTTCTCAGCAATGGCTGATTTCTTCTTGTTGAAATTAAAATGCGTCTCCTCTTTGGCCTTCAGCATGGCCAATTTCTTCATATCATATTCTGCAGCGTACTCTCTCGACTGACTGATGCACTCAAACAGCTTGGTCCTCTCCTTTGGGTCTTTCAGCGCTATGGACTCTACTGCCCCCTAGTGAGGAGCATAATGAGCACCAGACTTCACTTCTTTTACTGTGAAGCCTTTGTGATTGTATCTGTGAAAAGTGCTATATAAATACATTTTACCTTGCTTACTTAAAGACTTGTTTGCAAGACAGTATTACTACCAGCCATGACAAATGCTAAATAGCGTACTGCATTGTTTTTAAAATAAATCCCTTTATAACTGTTATTAGTGCATTTGGAATAGTATGTAATTGATACATTTCAGCTTTCAATTTCAAATAGGGAAAATATTGTGCATGTTCTCCAACATAAAATATAATATGTGTTGAACTGCTCTTTATATTGTCTAGTTATCTCTCTACAATGTAATTGTATGTTTCAGTGCCCATATCAAGTGTTTTTTTTAGTGTGTGTATATTGTCTTGAGTCACAGAAGTGACAGCATGAAGATTGTCTTGGCAGAAAAGCATGAGTATTATGTTTATATTTACACCTGATCTTACTATCTCCACAAGTATTCTACACAATAGTATGCTTTCATGTGTATCGACAACAAACGTTTATGACAGCGTTTACCTGGAACACAAGACAGTTTTGAGCTTTGGTCACAATGCCGATCTTCTCCAACTCCTCCATGTATTTGCCCAGAGATACATGTTCACCATTGATGCGATACTCCGAGGAGCCACCTAACACGAACATTAACTGCAGTTATGAGAGCAAATTTCTACTTGATACTACTTGATGCATCTTTGAAAATGCATTTCTTTCTTTTGAAACTGGTTAAGATGTTTTTAATGCAAAGTTTTTTGTAAAGCAATTCAATTGTGCAACTCTTTAATCTAATTAGCATCATTTTAGAGTCTTCTTCTTTCCAGAACATGCAAACATATTAATCAACCAAGAACCACCAAGCATGATCGACTGACACTATGTAGTAACAATGTTATGATGCAGGCTAGGACAATGAACCTGTCTAGAAAGTTCATTGTCCTAGCCTGCATCATTATCAGTTAACTGTAACATAAAAAGTGATGAGTGAGATAAATTCACTCAACTGACCTGAGATGCCTCGGCAGAAGACGGTCTCCTGGTCATGGTCGTCGCAGTACCGCAAGGAGACGCTGACAGAGCCGCGCACTGGATCCCCGATGTGGGCTCCATAGGCCAGGTCTCTGAGGTGCTTGACTCGGAGGGAGGCAACCCGCTCCCCGATGGCAAAGCTCACGGCGTCCATCACGTTGGACTTGCCTAGTGGCGATTTTTACATATCTCAGTCTGAGTAACTAACCGGATAGAGCAATGGTTTTTATCGGTCAGTATTCAAGCTAGCTAGCTAAGTTTAGCTTTTTATGGCGCATTTATTCTTCACACAAATTCATGTTTTACACAAAAATATGATGCCCTTGTTTTTTTTTTCATTGACTCCAACGGTATATTCAGTGAGATATAAATAGTTAAATACATAAAAAAGAGGGTTATGCTAAACTCTAGAGAGTGGGCCGCAATGTACCGTTACAGTTGTACTTTAGCTAACTAGCTTAATACTAAAACAGCTAAAATGTCCACTTACCAGAGCCATTTGTGCCAATAATGCAGTTAAATCGCATGAACGGACCTATAACAGTTTTCCCTCGCCACGACTTGAAGTTTTCAATATCAATTTGCTTTAGATAGCCCATTTTAATCTCACTTTTAAACAGAAAACCAACCGCCTAATTTAAGGCTGAGTCATCTACGGTAATGGAAGTACGCAGGAAAGAGCGAGAGGCGCGAAGTACACGTAACGGCCCGCCGGTGTTGCCAGTTGGGCGGATTTCCGATTTTTTACTCCACTGAACCAAACGGCACTGAATTCACTTGCCAAAATAAGTGTGTGTACACTTATTTTGTGTGTACACTTATTTTGGCAAGTGTATATTATGCAATGACTGTATAAATACGTCAACACGAATAATCTGCGTCGACGCCTAGTTTATAATATAATATAAATATAATTCTGAAATTAGCCTTTCTACATAATGACTACATTTACAGTGTTTACAAAATATCATAAATGAATAGCCAAGTAATTACAACCAAATTTAATCATCTAACAAGTACTTCTCTACATGTATTAATCACACACAGTTTGAACTTATGTGTAGATATCAAATGTAAAAAACTGAGACAAACAAATTATTCATGCCTTTATTGGTGAATTTTAAAGTTGCATGTCAGACATCCACAAAGAAAGTGGAGGAAGTCAAAAGCTCTGTGTCGGTTGATTTTACAGTTCTTTCTCTTCCCACGGGTCATGGGGATCAGTAAGGATGGTCACGGACATACTCCATGATGTGTTTCAGACCCAGCCAGGTCTCGGAGGCGGTGGGGATGATCTGATTGGCTGGCAGGATGAAACCATAGCGACCAGTGTCCCTCAGCTCAAAGGCGAAAGAGTACTTGATGCCCATATTGTAACTCCAGTCAATGCTGCCACCGCTGGCTTGGTCTGAGAGGAGAGGAAGAGGCCATGCAGGACATGATGGTGGCAGCTCTACTAACCAGGGCCTTTTAAGGCTTTCCATTTGAGTTTCAAGAATCAAATAATATATATCAACTGGTATTCAGAGTGTTGCCTAAACACATCAAATGAAAATGACTTTGTCAAAGAAGTATGATACAAATATATGTTGAGCAGGACATTTTCAGTAGGAAAATAAACTCATTAGTGCTCTCTAGTGGACAGCCATGACTGGTACATCTGTCATCTGATTTCTTCTTACTTGTTGGCAGACTCATGTATTTATCTACAATAATAAACCAATGTGGTCTGATGTATCAGTAGCTACTAGTAGCTAGAATCAGGAAAAGTACCACTTATGGTGTTTGAGAGGAATTGCAATTAATCAATGTATTTATTTATTATGCCCACTACATATATACTATGGTTTTTTGTAGCTGTATGAGTTCATTATTATTTGTCATAATAACTGTGTAACTTTGATGTAACCAGTTTGGGAACAGGATTTTGGCTTCCCACAAATAAATTAACATGATCCACTATTCATATCAAGTATATAAATTGAATATAATAATATAAAATACTGTATATTACTCATTTTGCACGCCAAAACAACAAGGCAGTGAATAGAAAGTGGAGTGAAAGTTATATAAATTTGAAAAGCAATAAAAAAAAAAACGTGTCTCTAAAACAAATGAAAAATCGTGATAAATAATTGTGATTTCAACATGGATGAAAAATAATCTTGGTTATTATTTTGGCCATAGTAGTGCTAATTTGAGAGGCTGTGATGTTGCTTGGACAAAAAAAGGTTAAAAAAAAATGTTACTCACAGATGATCTTGCAGATGCTTCCAACCTTGTATTTGGTGCCATGGAGGGATGTGAGTTTCTGCACCGCTGCTCTGCCAACAGAGTCCTACAGGGAACAGACAAAATGACACGATACTGGAGTTACAGTCAGTGGTGCACCAAGGATTCAGATCCTTGAAGTAAAAGCAGCGAGAAGAAGCACCTTGACAATACAATGTGAGAGTCCTGCCTTCATTACTTTCTAAATATTATCAGCAAAGTAAAAGTATATACTGTGCAGTGAAGTGATGGAAATATGATGTTTCTGGAGAAATAGTACTGCTTTATTAAAGTGTATGTTGCACCTACTGCTGTAGGTGTTTTTTCAGTTCTGGGAAGTTTAATCTACAGCATTGCACCATGTTCTATAATATCATCATATATAGGATGCATCATACCCTGTGAGAACTACACATTGTAAAAAAGAACAATGTGAGCTCAGAAAAACAGCCCTGTTTTCAGCTTTGTGACAATATATATTCCAACTTTTTAAATACTCTATTCAACTTAAGAAGTACGAGAGTTTTCTCAACCCATAAAGGAACATTTCATGCTTTAGATACGTGGTTTTCACTGGACAGGAAGGGCATGAAAAGCTGATATCTGTAAAAGTAAAGCCGTCAGATGAATACAGAGAAGTAAAAAGTGCAGTATTTACCTCTGGGATGTAACACATTAGAAGCAGAAAGAAGCAAAAATGGAAATAGTTAAAGTACAAGTACTTCAAAAACTGAAGACTTCAGTGCACAATTATTGATGCAGACGTGGATATGTTGAGGAAAAAGACCATATTTTCCTCTCTTGTCAAGGCTTTAAACATCCCACTGCATTTTATAGTAAATCCATTTCATTTATATAGCCTAATACCACAAATTTGCCTCGGAGGGCTTTGTTTCATTTGGGAACTGTAGGTCCATGAGGCCGTTTCTCACAGTTAATATGCACCAACGCTTAGAGCAATATTACTGCAAAGGAGGACTCTCGGCTGAGGCGAGGGAGATCATTTGTCATGCAGTATGTAGTAGTGATGACTTTATAATTGGTGAATTCATCAATCTGGAGCAAATTTTTTTGCAATAAAACTTTAAATAGATAAGAAATTGCAACCTCAAGTTGTACAGCTGCAAAAGTAGGCTGCAGTCAAAAGGAGGGTTATTGCTTTTTTAAATAATCTTATTGAATGTTATTGAAGAATAACAGAGGCAGATGTTTTCAGATCAGGTTATAATCAAATGTAGCTGCCTCTCTGTTTTGATTCTCCTGTGTGAGAACGGCTTAGTTTCAGCCGGCGTTCACAGCTGTGACGTTTCATTTGCCGCGTGCCTCCTCACAGATTAGTCCCTTACCAGCTCGGGCTGATGGGGCACGTTGTTGCAGTTGTAGCCGTAGGGGTACATGAGCAGCTGGGAGTAGGCGTGGACGGAGATGAAGGACTTGAAGTTGCCGTGGCTCTTGATCAGGTTCACCACGTTCTTCACCTCGATCTCGGAGTGAGCTGAGGGGCCGTGGTAGGAATCAGAGCAGGGGTTCCTGCTGGCCCCGGGGCCTGGATGAAGAGGACAAAGAGAAACACTGCTTACCTGCAGTCCAATGGAAGGGAGGGCTCACTGAATCCCACAGTACACACATGGACTGCTGGATGATGATGAATGCTGCATCCACTCAGTGGCTGCCAGTTTATTACCTACCATCTACAACGTATGCATTTCAATGGCAAAATACTAATTTTGATACACTAGTAGAAATGATTCTAATATTTGTACTTCTCCTATTTTGACTAAAATATTATAACTACTGTTCATAATATAATTATTAATTATAATTATAATGAAGCTCCACAAAAAGGCAGCCTGCAACATGACCGTAAAGTTAAATCAATGCCTCTTAACCGTGAAACTTCCCCAGCTGATTACTGCTATTAAGACAATTATTTTTTAACATTATAACTTTTCTGAAATGTTATGTTTAAATATTAATTAATCGTCATCTTCTTATATAGTCTAACAGAAATCTGAACGTTGGATAAAGCAGGTTCGAAATTATTTTTGTTGAAATATTAGTCAAGATTTTCACACAGGGAAGTTTGGATATCTCAAAATATAAATCAGAAAATACTCTCAACAGCCATGTTTTTAGGGAAAAAAGTAATGTAAATCAGGCTATGTATGATTTATGAATAAACCCCTTCAGAATAGGAATAAAACTGGCATTTAGAGATACGTTCCATACTTTTTGCAAGACACTTAATAAATAAGGTAAATATTTTCACTAAAGATATCATCATGAAAGTTGATCTTTTTTTTAAATTTTTTGTCAGTTTTGTGAAATGTTATGTTTAATTATGCAAATGAGGCATCATTGAATGGTAACTATTGGTGAATTTAGCAGAAATCTACAGATGCAAATAAACAAAGTTGTAAAATAAACACCTAAATCTTCTCTCTCCAAAGAAAGAAGCAAAATAGCCCAAAAATCTCAAAAATAGGTTTTTGTCTGGTGTCAATTTAAAACCTACACACATATACAACAACTTACCAAAGTGAGCATGATTGTTCAAACTATAATTCTATACTGACCACCAAAGCCTGCGTCCCAGTTCCTGTTGGGGTCCACTCCACGGCACATGGAGCCTGGGTTCTTGGATCGGGTCTTACGCCACATACGGTCCTGTTTCACACAGGTGTGTCAGTCCAGCACACAACTACATCATCGGCATGTTTGTCTGAGGATCTAAATACCCCCCCTTACCTGTAGCAACATGACAATATGTGTCGTTAATGAAAAACAGGCGTTATATGTAATAAAGGGATGAACTCACGTTGGAGTGTGTGTAAGCGTAGCCGTCGGGGTTGGCCAGCAGCAGCATGTAGATGTCCATGGTGTTCAGAAGGGAGGTCAGGGAGGCGTCGCGACCAAAGTCTGTGGCAATCTAAGAACGAGGAGGGAATCTTATATAATATAATATAATATAATATAATATAATATAATATAATATAACACAAAGAACATATTATTTACAAGTAAAGAAGGCATCAAACACATTTGTCAAGTCTAGAAACCAGGATTAAAGGTGCATTATTATAGTAAGCATCTTTTCTCACCACTGATTTCTTGTCAACGTCCACATTATAAAATATATTTATCATCAGTGCTGCAACTAACTAAAGATTATTTTCAATATCTATGACTCTGCTGATTAGTCATTGTATTCATCATTTTGAGAGAAGATAGAGAAAGGGAACATATTTAGGTTCCTTGTTTTATCCAACCAACAAAACTAAAACAAATATTCAATGTATTTGTTGTATAATGTATAATATATTATAATGTATAATATACCAGTTTAATTCAAACACTTGTAAGATCACAACTCATTTGGGTTGAGCCTATCACTCAGTCGCTCCGATCTGGTCGCCATGCTGCACCTTGTTGGCGGTCCACACTCCGGTAGCCTGAGACACCCACTCCCTGGAGTGGATCCCCGTGTCCATCCAGATGGCAGGACGCTTGTTTCCTCCAGTGCTGAACTGTAAGACAGTGTCAGTGGGATCAAAGGAGAACTCACGGCGTTATAAAAAGGCTGAAGAGACATATAGGAGTGATGTGTACGAGGCATGTCCCACCTTGAGCACGTACATGGGCCTGTTCTCATATGATTTCCCAATCTCCTGCTTGGTGACCAGGTGAGGGTACTGAGCCACCAGAGTGTCCATCCAGCTGTAGATCTGTACGGGACACCAGTCGCAATAGAAATGTGGAGTGTTTGATAGGAAAGAGATAAAGATCATCTAGAATCTGCCACAACTGCCCACATGGTAGACTAATAAAAAATGAACTGTATTTACATTAGACACTTCAGAAAAGAAATACAACTTCTGATAACAATTATGAATAAAAATGTATCTTTCTGGTATATTTCATCATTTGTCATGCTCATTTTTGTTTCCCTGTGACTTGACTTCATGTAAGACTGATTCCATGATGTATTTTTTTTTTAATCTGTATTTGGTTACCTTGGTGATCTGAAATTAATCTCATCCCCTCCTTTTCCCTCCCTTTTAATTGGCGGTTCAACTAACTGACACAATAAATAAATGTGTATGTTTCTGTGTGAAATGACAGAAAATCTTCACTGTTGGCTTCACATTGTGAATCTGTGTACTAACTCAGGTACTATATACAAATTACAATTTTAGGTATTTTACAATCTATTTTTAGGTACTTAATACTTCTACTCCATTACATTTTGGAGGCAGACATAGCACCTTTTGCTCCATTACATTTATTTTAAAGCTGTAGTTCATTTTATAATCAATATTAATATTTATTAGAAATAAATACATATTAAATATACCACCTTCACCAGCTGCAACATGTACACATTAGTGCATCAATAATTATTTTCCATTCCAAAATGGCCTATTATGCATCATAAGTATTTTAACTTCCGGTACTTAAAGTATATTTGTCTGTTTATACTTTTGTACTGTAGTTGTCTTTTTATTCCAATTATGTATAATTTTGTAAACTTGTAATTTTAAATCTATTTCAACCCTTATAATTGCGTGGTTCTTTTGTGTAAAGTGTTTAGTTTGAACGTTGCAATAGAATTCTTGAGATTTTGCTCATATTTTAAAGTGTGTTATTCAATCATTAGATCATTATTATTATTCATTTTACTGAAGTAAGAGATATACTGTGGTGTTGTACTTAAATCATTAAAGTACTTCTTCCATCACTGTCATTTGTCATCCATCAATATTTTGGTAAAGGATCTAAGATTGATATGAAGCTCAGGTGAGTGTTTGTGTTGGGTCTTACGTGTGTGTGTGTGTGTGTGTGTGTGTGTGTGTGTGTGTGTGTGTGTGTTTATAAAGCCTACTGTCTCCAGACGATGATAAGCTCCGAAGTTGAAGCTCCTCCCGCTGCGCTCCTTCATCTGGTTCTCCACCATCTCGGCTTTCTCGTCATCGAGAAGCTCCTGAATGTGACACGTGAGAGACCTCGACCTTCAGCATCGTTATGTTCCTTTCTCCAACTCCCCGACCAGGGACACTCGGACACTTAGGACCAGATCACATACCTGAAGGTCGTCTATGATGACGGAGTATGGGACGCTGTGAGCATCGAGGTACTCCGTCACAGCGCTCAAGCTGGAGCGGGGCACTCGGATGTCGATGGGGAGCTCAGTGGAGGCCGGGTGGAGCCAGAAGTCCAGCTGGGGTCAGACATGACAAATCACACACCGGACTTTCATTCTTTCATTAGAGGCACATGACAGGATTCAACATTTAATTCAAATTAATATTGTACATAATACCTTATAATAATAAATAATATACATAATCAATATTATAATAAAATGTCATAACCCTCCATTTCTGATTACTCTTACAGGCAATAATGTATTGTACAATACATTCTACAATAATTCAACTGTGCAATACTGCACATTTCAAGATAATATATAATATATTCTCATTTAGTTCTAATTTACTCCCTGCATTTATATCCAACACACTTATCCTATTTTCAGCATGTGTTTATATACATGCATGATGATCTGTTATTTTTACTAAGTCCTTATATTCTCTACATAACTTATATTGTGGCATTATATCCATAATCATAAACATATGACACATTATCTGATTTCTATATTTCTTTATGTTTTTATATACAGTAAGAGCAACTGTAATGACGCTATCTTCTGTCTTCTGACCAAGCAGCATGACTATGGGCAGATTCATTTCCCAGTGATAGAGAGTTTGTTGCATCTTTACCACTTGAATCTGTACATTCAAAATTAAGTCTAGAGTTTATATTTACAAACATGAAATCACTGTCAAATATTAGTGTTTTGATCCTGTTTACTTTATAAAGATGCACTTCACCTTGCTTTGAAGGATAGTTATGATTATTAATATAAATACATTGAGGATGACACCCAGATTTATTCTAAACAACCACATGTGTTACCTTGTTTTTTTTGTTGTTGACTGGGAGAAAAGAGCTTGTACTTGTAGTTGTGCAAATAAAGTTACTTTATCATGGAACTCCGAATCTCCCATATTGAGTTATTACAGAGGATCAAATACCTCAAAAAATGTCTCCGTATCATAATGGTCCTCATTTATATAGCGCCTTTATCCAAAGCACTTTATCCATTTATACATACATACATTCACACACACATTCACACACCAACGGCGGAGTCAACCACGCAGGGCAACAGCCAGCTGGTCAGGAGCAATTAGGGTGAGCCGGGGATCGAACCAGCAATCTTGCGGTTACAAGCCAACCCGCTCTACCTCCTGAGCTAAACCCCCCATCAAACAAAACCATGAACCTAATCAGACTCCGGGTCAACAGACATCTTCTCAAGTTAGAAACTGTTGTAAAATATATCCAAGACATTAATTTATTGATAATTATATTTTGTGGATTCTTTGTATGCATAAACTCTCTATAGTGGATTATTTCCAGTTGAACTTGGTTTGCCTGATTCAATCTGGGAGGCTCATGAGAAACTGTTTGGCACAAGCAGCTGAGAGAACATGAGGCGTTTGTACTGCAGAGTGTGTGTGTGTGTGTGTGTGTGTGTGTGTGTGTGTGCGTGTGCATGTGTGTGTACCTCCAACTCCTCTTGCTTCTCCAGGTCCTGCAGGAGTTGAATCTGTTCCTCAGAGTCCACATTGACCCTGACGACCTGATCTCTGGATGGAGAAAATCATTTCACAGTCTGAGCATCATAATGTTTGTTTGAGGTTTTTGAGTCGATGCAATTCTTCAAGGCCATGAGCTGCGAGTATAGGAGATTTGGTCCACTGCTTACCAATGTAAAAAGAGACCCAGACCCACGAGTCCCACTCCGATCCCTTTAACACGACTCTAATCGTGATTTCATCTTTCCCTAAACAAAAAGCCCATTTACTGCCCATTGAATGCAAATGAACTTTTTCAACTTGGATGTTTATTTGACATGCTGATTATAAGGCACCCAAGGGAGGGGAACAACGCACCTAATCGAGTCTCTAAATACTTTTATTTAATAACTAAGACCCCATGTTCTTTTCCTAGACTAAATGGCACAGAGGTAATGGGCTCTGAAAGTGCCTGCTTGGAATTTGATTGTCCACATTAAGTTTATTCTGGTTTAATGGCTATTTTCTTTTTGTGAGCAAATGTAATTTAGAATTCCAGAAACACCCTTAAATGTTTAACTGTGTTCAACTTGTGAGGAAGCAGCTGCAAAGGTTGTGCTCTGCGCTGTAGAAACGTTGGGTTTATTCCTCTACATCTTCCTGACTGATGGAGGCGGTTGTTAGATGCCTTTTATCGTATCACCAACAGAAACAGGTTCATTGCTGCGTAGGTTTCCAGGTGCTTTGCTGCATAACGGTCACAATAAACAAAATAAGAGTCGAGGGAAATGCAAAGAAAACACGCACGGCAAAAGTCAAGAATCATAAATATGTAATAATGCAAAAGTATAACAAAACTATTACAAAACCCGTCTGCAGAGGAACTGAACCCCCTGGCCAGCTCTAAATGTCACCGTCTATATAATATAAGAATATGAATGACTTCAGTCAAACACAAAGCTATGAATTTCAATGTGAGAGCTGAGAAAGCAGAATAAAACCACGGTGATGCATCTCTTCCTGCGGTGTGCACACGCGATCTTACCCGATGAAGAGCCTTTCGGCGTTGGCCGCAGCCACGAGCACCACCAGCAGCCAGAAGCCTCTCATCTCGTCTGTCGAGGGGCCTCGGTTTCTCAGGTCTCTTAATACCATCAGGTGACAGGTGGTCTGTTCACACAGGGGAGCGTTACCTCACTCCTGATAATCACACAAGCACCGCTGGCTGGAAAAAGTGCTATTTGGAGTGAAAACTAATGAGTAAGCATTGTTTTATGTGCCCAGCTGCAGATAGTGGTCCTTTCCCTTGATACTAACTACCATCAGTGGTGGAAGAAAAGTGCAGATGATTTATTAAAGTCAAAGTCCTAACACCACACTGTGAGGAGACTATTATGTATGATGTTTCTGGATTAATATTTCTGCTGCCTTCATATGTATGTTATTTTACTGCTGTAGATGTTTCTACATGTTCTATAATGAAGCAACCATGTATCTCTAGTCAACTTTTTATGAGCTCAGAAAGGCATTTTCCACACGATCCAAGGAGCTTTTTGAATATTTTATTGAGCTTAAGAAGGGAGAGGGTTTTGTCAACACAAAAAAAGGATAAATCTAAACAAAATAAATCTAATACATAATTAGGAAATAGCCAAATTAGATTCCACTGGAAAGGAAAAGACAAACTGTAATCTTAAAATAGTAAAGCTGTCAGCCAAAGTGGAGTAAAAAGTTCTCTATGGTGTAGCGGAGTAGAAATATGAAGTTGCATGATATGGAAATACTCAAGTAAAGATCAAGCATCCCGTTGAAAGAAGAGTTAAAATGCAAACATGGAACGTTTCTGTGGGTCATTTATGCTTTACGCTTCACTTTGCCAGAAACTGTTCAGATACTTATCACAGGTCAATAAAGAAGCAGTTTATGGAATTAATTTAGTCCCTCATTCCGGTGCAGAACAGCTGTGTTTTAGATTTTTGTTTCCTTGGATGTGAACCTTCATTCACCTCCTGGGTTAAAACTCTCCAGTCACAGAAATCAACTTTGTAAAGCGACACGTTCTTTTTTTCCTTATATGAAATATGAAATGATCTGATTTGATCCAAGATTGTAACACTCACTAACAACTACACTAACACAAGAACACATGAACACATTCACTGAGCCAGAATAAAAACTGTAAATCATGTAAATTAGAAGAGTCATTCCAGAGACTTAGGATCACCTGGTGGATCAAAGGAGATTCAACATGGCCGCCAAAGAATGTCTTCCTTAGAAGAGTGGAGGATGTCATATAGCAGCGGGTTCTAGACTTGCTCAGCCGTCACATACACAGAAGGTGTAACGCTCAAGAGTCCACGTGTAGTAAATCAGCCTCGGATTCAAGAAACACTCGCAAGTGTTCACAGTAGCCAGTAGATGGCAGTGCACTACCAAACTTCCATAACAGTGACAACAGAGCCTGTTTATAGCTACAGTGAGTGACAGGTTGGAATTATCCCCAATCTTAAATGACGTCACAGAGTGAGTCCCCCCCTGTTGTGTCTTTGGTGAGTACGAGTGAGTGGGGAAGCACTTATAAAAGTATACATCATACCACTACGGCTGATATGATTGGTCAACTGATTTGTTGCCAAGCAGAAATTGAATCAGCAACTATTATTATATTTTATATATATATATATATATTGATAACTCATTTATTGATTAGTCGTTTTTCCAGCAACAATATCAAACAGTTTCTGTCCCAGCGTCTTAAATGTGTGTATTTGACTTCTTTTCCCCGTTATATTTCATTGTTAAGTGAATGTCTTTGGATTTTGGACAAAACAAGATGTTGAAAAACATCTCCTTGGGTAAATTTGATGAGTAATAGAGAAAATATTAATAGGAAGATTAATAAACAATGATAATACTTGCTGGCTGTATACTTGCTGGCCTTATATGATATTATTAAATAGAATTACAGCTGAAGTATATATTTCTTAATATAGAATTAAGAACTAAATGACAGACGAGTAACTTACACAGCATATTAAACTTGAACTCCCAGTAATCCACCAAGTGGAGGTATATCATGTGGCATATCAAGCGATTATTACATCAACTCATTGCGCTTGATAATCTAATCTAATCTAATCTAATCGTCTGTGTCATTCTTCCTGATAGCCCTGGCTGATATTAGAATAAGCATCACACAGCCTCTCAGCTGTGTGATGCAGCAACCTTCCCCTGCTCTCAGAATTAATAAAAGGAGGGTTTAAACATGTCACTTTCCTTCCTTTTCACTCCTAAACAATCCCAGGAGACAAAGTGGGAAGGCTGGGGGTTGAGTCGAGCTCAGGCTTTCCATCTTTCCACTGTGAAAATTATTTATTGCTATTCCTGCTCTGTGTATCTAAAAGTTTAATATCGCCATGAAAAGTGGCTTTACATGCAAATGTGGATGTTGTAGAGTGTTTTTTTTTTTGCCTCCCCTGTCACTCGCCTCTAAAAGCTATATGAACAAGCCTCCCCGATTAGCTTGATCCGCATGACTTCCTCTGCTACACTATAAATACATCCATTTACATTGCATTTCATGGCTGAGCTCCCTCTCAATATTTCAAAGGCCTGCCAGTAAATTGACCATTAATCATTTATCGCCCACATGTTCATCTCATTTTGTCACATAGATGCCTCGATATAACAAAGCGTTTGCCACAACACGTTTTTTTTTTTCAAATCTGCATATTCTGTCTATAAAAATTGCTGCATGAGAGGGAAAAGATGATTTGATGGTGAGTGATGGGAGTTTGTGAGCAGCCATGCTTGTTAGTCACCTGAGCCCGTCTCACTCATGATTCCTGTCTATCCAGGTCACCTGTGACTTCCTGTTGTAAGGATCTTTGCTCTCATTCCATTACACTGTTAGATTTTTTGAAAGGTGCTATATAAATAAAGTTTATTATTAGATATCAGCCATATATGATTCTCAATATGTTCATTTATTACGCTTTGTCTGATACACCGACCTTCCTTCATCCTGAGAATCAGTTTTAATAGTGTGCTGAAGACATATTGGGTCTCATTCACTGTACTTGACGCCTGAATGTTTTATGGCCAGATGTGGGATTCATCAGTATTGTCTTACCTGAATTGCTAGCTAACGCTGCAAACAGATCAGAACTGCCTTGTTGGTGGCAAACGAACAAACGAGGAAGGCGGGTTGTCTCAATGTGAACACAAACTGCATTCATTTTAAACAGCTTTAATAGTGTAATAATATTTACACCTTTAATTTAATGCATTGGCCAAATTGCTGATTACTTGGCCACTTGGGACCGAAATTCTCAACAAGCTGAAAATAATCACATATGTATCTCCAACATTAGGGGTTTTGGCTAACTTGTTAGGCAAGCAGCTGCTTACTGAACATTTTCATCTATTTGAAGTCATGATTCTGGCAAGTATATAAATATATACTCTGCTTTTAGCTCTGTTTTTGGTCTCCACCAAGGTTTTTTGCTTTTGTGATTGAGTTTGGTCCAGTCTGAAGTGAGTGTGTGGACAGACTCAGGTCTCAGTTTTAGGCCCACACTGAACTCGTGCCTCCTTTCAAAGTATACACTCATATTTGATTTATTAATATGAAAAACAAAAAGACTCAATATTTGTAAACAGCAGCAAATGTTTCTAGAAATGTAGAACTACAGAAATCTCCTCTCATCTCCTCCCCTTTTTTCTTTGTGCTGGTTTGTTGATGCTCGGAAACAGAACCACGTCTTCTCCATGTTTTCCATTTGACTCTTGATGGAGCCGTACATCTGCGTGACATCACAGATGCCGAGGCCGGACAGGCTTGTTTCTCACACATGACAAAGAACAGAGAATGTTTTAATGGTGAAATTCTGCATTTTTTTCTGCTCTAATATTGTTACTTCTGCATACTCAAGATGACATGCGTCCCGAAGACAAACTCATTACCTCTCCCTTGTTGTCTATCATCTGAGCTAATAGCGAGCTGTCCCTCGGCTGTTTAACGCTGCCAATGATTCCAGCATGCTTCAGCAAAAACAGCCAAACTGCTTTACAGAAATCCCAGCAACACCCCTCCCATCAAAACCTTCTAAATCTGACTTGAATTCCTATTTTTAGCGTAACACAGGATTGGATGATGGAATAATTCCTTCTGGGTCTGACGCCACAATATTAGACCATGCCTCGAGATTTAGTTATTACGTAACAGTCTAAGAAAAGACCAGAACAGCCCAGGAAGGCCTCAGCTCGTGTAAAAATAGAATGGCAAGCACAAAACGATCCAGTTATATTTAGCAACCGCCTCCCGTCCACTGCTAAGAATAGCAGGGGAGATGTTTCATATTCATCCGAAGACTCTGCCTCATACTTGCCAGAATGTTTCTATCCCTGTACTTTCTGAGTCGAGTGGACAGACGCTGACTTCTGCAGGGTTGGTGTATGTTTGTGTGCTGGCTGCAGGCTTTTTGAGGTGCATGTCATCAAAATTTTACAGGCTATTCCTTATTCCATAACTCATTGCTGCCTATTGCCGCGTATCCCGCAGTTGATGAGCTTGTAAGGGGTAGCAAGGGAAATAAAACTGGCCGAAACAGCGGCTCAGAGACTCAAGTAGCTCCCCATATCGACTTGAGTGATATTAGATTCATGCTGAGCTTGTTCAAGTCTGCTTTATTGCTTTCAAGTCTCGGTGCTCAATGAAGGTGGTCGCTGTAGTGAGAAAAGCTGGAGAGTGATATCCTAAGGTGTATTTTTTTTCCCGTGTCAAGATGAAGCAGGGCCTGATGGAAATAGGCAAAATAATTGATCCGTTTTATGAGAAGCAACATCTTTGAAAGATAATTTCTGCTCCACAGGTTTGAGCCATTGTAATCAAATTAACAAGTATCTTCTTAAAAAAGGAGTCTTTTATAGACCTGCTTTTATGTGCCAATGGTTTTATTGCAAAGATTTTGGTGTGACATTTAATTGCTTCTGTTATTGCTGTTCACTTTAGTGCAATGATTGATACCTAGAAATCACACCGTTCTTATTAAATAAATAGTTGGGGGTTAGGGAAATGCACTAATTTACTTTGTTGTTTAGAGAACGATGAAAGATCAATACCATTACTTTCATATTGGTCCGTTCTTGATAATGCTAGAGGCAACAAATTATTATATTGGCTAAGCATAACGACTAGAAACAAGGGGAAGCTGCAGCCCTAAGTTAAACTAGAATTATTACACCATCCAGTTGCAGTTTACACATTCTGAAGATATCACGTCCAAAAGAATGGGACAGACAGACAATGTTGCAGAGGCACAAAAATACAGAAACCAACATTCAGAAAGTACACAAATTAACAGGTAAAAATCAATGGTCTCTGCTGAGATCAAACACGGAGTACCACAAGGAACAATTCTGGGACCTGCTCTATTTAATTTGTACACTGATCATCCACAATCACAGCCTCAGCAAGTTTGCATCACTGCCTATATGATGCGAGAGAACAGATGTGCCGTGACTTTTCATAATCTAATTCTGACAAAACAGAGGTTCTGATCATCGGCCAGGAAAATATTAGTACAGTTTCATCGACAATTAGACAGAAGTTACATAAATTCTGTCATCTAGTACCACAGAGGGGATGGTTTGCTTTTGTACCCTCATGCCTCGATTACTATGATGCCTTGCTTACGGTCGAGCTGCTTCAACATCTTCAAATTCCAATTCAAAATTCAACAGCCACACCAGTGGATACCTTTTATATCCTGTCTGTTTGTTATGTCACTAAAGGCACACATATTTTCTATTATTAAATTGTGCATTTAATTTCCTATTCAAGTTTCGGATTATATCCTCAAGTGGTAGGCCTCCGTAATAATATAATAATTTAACATGCAGATGAACACAAAGAGCAGACAGCATTGAGCGCCCATTAAAATCTAGAACAGAACGGGAACGAGGAAGAGAAAAAGTCTACGGTCCGTAATTAGCAAGCTGTCACTTTTTTACAAAGCCGCCCACGCTGTTAGCATGTCAGATCACTTCCCAACAGCATCGACAGTTGCTATTCTGAAAGCGTGTGTAACAACTGTGCCAGATAATAAAGCAGAAAAGCCTCAAATTCAATGAAGAACCACTGGACTGTGTATTTATAAAGGCAGGGGGCTGCTAACTCACACAGCATTCTCTCTGCATCTCTGCCTGAATGGTCAGTTCAGCAAACTGATTCAATAAAATATGACACAGAAAACAACAAATTCACGTGTGATGCATTTTTGCACGAGCCATTTCTTTTCGGAGGTCGGATTTCCTGCACAATGAAGCAGATGGTGCCATGATGTTGCTATTCTAGAAAAGCCACATTATAACTCTTGAAGCTCCACACGGTACAAAATAATGAAGACCTGATTCCATAAAATCTGACTGTACAAAGAATTTCAGTGTCATATAATGTAAAAGGCGAAGGGCTTCAAGGAATCCTTCAACCTCCCAATATGTGAGCACGCTTCCACCAACGTCTGACTGCTGTTGTCAGTGAAAACTTGAAAGAGTTTAAAAGCAGACCTGTCTTTATTAGTTCATTAAAACACGAGCAAGAAGTACTTTAAAACTGAAACCTGCTTACTTCTCTGCATGTTGTTTCTCTCAGCAGCAACCGGAGGTTGTCAAGGTAGAGGTTTTATGTGTGCTTTCCTCAGCTGAAATGCACTATAAGGGCAATTTATGATTACACTTGTCTATTATTGTGTAGTGGATTGCAATAGTGTGTGACCTGAAGTTCTGAAAAGTGGAGCCAATGTAGAAGTACCTGTATTATTTCTAATGACCATCAGGGGGCTACTCCTCTGGTGGCAAAAATAAGTCTGATTGTGTAGACGTCTATGAGAGAATGACCTTCTCACTTGATTTATTATCTCAGTAAACACAAGTTCATGGTCTCAATCTGTAGTTTCAAGTCTTCTTCGATACAGCATGATGTTCATTTAGTACATTATGTTGTCCTTGAAATTCAAAAATGAGGCTGCATTTCTCAGCCCCCTTTGGAGGAGTGTTTGGAAAAGGACGGCCTGAACCCCAGTTATGATGTATGAGATCTTCAGATGCACAGTTTAAAACACTGTGAAGTACATCTAAGCGTGCTGGCGTGTCTGAACAGATTTTATGGGCAGCATCAACCAGGATACATTGGTGCCCATCTAACAGGAGAACATGTTGATTATTGTGTTCTACACCATGAACATGTTAATGATACACTCAAAATATCTTTATTGGCACAAAAAATGGATTTTCAGTTCAGGTTATTTTTTATAGTGTTGTGAAATTCTGAAGATTCGGTGATGACCAAAAACAATACAAAAAAGGTTTGATATGAATATTTATTTGAAGACTCCAATTCTTACAGAAATAGTCATTTTAAATCAATCTTTAGTGGCTTCCATATTTCCTATTTAGAACAGTAAAACCTGTGCTGTCTTACAATATCGCTAACCCCAAGAACTGATTATAATTACTTATTATGTATCAATGGACAAATCATATTTGATTAGTGTAATCACAGGCATCATGCAGAAGCCAATCACTCTGTTGAGGGCTGATGAAAAATGAATGAATTTATATCTTTCAGTTCATGATAAGATACAAATCTGCTTGAGACTGTGCAATTTTCTTCTCAGATGATTCTGTCTTTGCTGACAGCTTCGCTCCCTCATCACTGAGGGAACAATGCTGTGAGATGATGTCTGATGATGTACATCAGCGTAACAAAAAAAGAAAAGAAAAGAAACACCTGAAGGCATTGCACAGTTCCAAGATTGATCAATGAGATTTTTAAGGCAAAGAAGTTGTCTAAAATACTCTGAAATAACACGTAAAGATGTCATATTACAATTATTTTTGTTTAAATCCACTGATGCATCGCTGTTAGAAATGAATCTACACATGCAAACTTAATGCATGCTCTTCAAAAAAAACAGGAATAAAACAGGATATTCATCACGAGCATTCAATTAAACCACTTTGTCAATATTATAAGGTACAGTAAACAACTTTCATGTTGAATTTGTGAAGATTACGTGGGCGTTCATGTGGCCTGGCATGCTGACACGGGACCGCCTTGGCAGAGTGACATGGATGCAGCGATGAGTGGTGGGAGGCAGCGAGGTGTAAGCCTACTTCATTAAAGCTTGTTTGTCCACCGGTAGCACAGACTTGTTGTTTTTTGTTTCTTTTCTCACTCTGTAATCTCCTACGCAATAAATGCTTTTGATTGTCACTTCTACACCAACGCAGCCTCAGAGGAACAGTGATTTCACACGTTGCAGCCGCATGTGACGCACCCATCGCTTTATGTTAAGGCTCCACCGGGCTCCTATATGCAAACGGGAGTTCATTTCCTCGTCCTCAGGGCAAATCCACGCGTGCTGAAGAAAGGATCTACACGTCATATTTACGCTGCACATCGCAGAACAATATGGTAGTCATGTATGATGCAGCTCCATCATCAGTTTCTCAACCGTTTGTGGGGGTGACCTATTTGTTATTGATGAAAACATTTTGTTACATTAAAAATCGACTGACCCTCCATTTAACCTGCCCCCCGAACGCCGATTATCTAGAACCAAAAAGAGAAGCAAAAGGGTGTAAAAGGTAGAAATGCCATTATTATCTAAGCTACACATTTTTAAGTATTTCCACCATTTATCTGAATATTTCTATTATCAAAATGCTTTTGCTCAAGTGCTTATGGGTTTAAAAAAGAATCAATTTTGGGTTCAAAAGACATAAAAGGCATTTATATATATATACTGTATATATATATATATATACATATATATACATACACACACACTGTATATATGCCATTCAGGAATTGCCACAATCGTGGAACAAAAATGTGGTCACGGGATATAAATGGTTGAGAAACTCTGCTTTTAAAGAAATAAATACTGATTAAATATAAAATCTGTGAAACTACTGTTTCTCTGAGAGAACAAGCAAGTGAACCCTTCAAATCTTCACTCAACCCTGGCCTCATTATGTAAATGTGTAAATGTCATGCATGTTTCATATACAAATACATGTCCCGGATGTACAGTGTATACCAGAGTGTGGGTGTGAGACGAAGTTGACAATGTGTCGTTATAAATAAATGAAAGGCCCCGCCTTGTGTTTCAGGGAGAGAGTCACAACTGAGTCTCACACACACACACACACACACACACACACACACAGTATATACAGAATATATACATACACATATAAAAAGACTGTTCCTGCCTGATCTGGATCAGTCTGGTGTTGCTCCAGTCCAGGACCAGACTTGAGACCAGTGCTACATTGTGCAATTTGACATCCCCGCTGTTGTACGGGGTCCCCGCCATGAAACAGCAATACAGAAGAGTACAAAATCTACCAGACCACCTGCCCCCCACAGAGGAACCCTATCCAGTCAAATGGAATAGCCAGCTTTTCTGGAAGGAGTCTCGGCCAACACTGAGACGCTACACTGAAAGAGATGGTTTGGAGTGTTTAAAGCGGGTTTGCATGAGGTACTTATCAATAATCAGTATTACCTCGATATATAAATGGTCGGTGAGCCGCCAGTTTGTAGACTCAGACAGGAATACAGGCACAGGAGCAAAGCAACGTCCTGCTGTGGACGGGGGAAGCACCCAGATGTATGGATTTAAAGGAGCAGTCCTGTACAAATGCTGTTTGAATCATTCCCTTAGAGTAATCAAGCAGTCGGAGTGTTCATTTAAGGTATTTTCATACATGACGACATATTGAAAATCTATTTCAAACTACAGAAGGCTCAAGTTAAAGTACATGTTTGTTTTGTTTTTTACTTTGCTCCCATGATACTTTGTAACCCGTCTGCATTCCAGCTGGCAACCTGAAGAAAAAGAAATCATGACGGGAAAAGAAAAGTCATTTTCTCTCAATGTTAAAATGAATGTGCCCTCATCAAGTGGATGGGTGAAACCATTGTGCATGCTGCTCGTACTGCAGCGACAACAGCAAAGCCTCAGCTGGAGCTGTTGTCTGTTTCATAACTTGATATTCATTCAAAGGATATGTGAATATCAATTAGATGGTAATCTGAATGAGTATTACTCCTGTGCCTTTACTCCTGTCTGTTTCAACAGGGGTGTACTGACCACCATCTACCAGCAGGTTATATATACTGATTAAGGAAAAGTCCTCATACAACCCCACTTTTATAATAAAAACCCAAACTATCCCTTTAACAATATGTCAAATTTGGCAGGAAAACGTTGCTACAGAGTGTACTTGATCACCGGGTCTACTTTTAAACATCTTGCACACATGAAAAGTACATTATTATCTAACCATTTGCTTATAAAAAATACGGGCCTGTCGTTCATGATTTAAATATGAATAACTTATGTATAAACATGGATAAGGCCTGTTAGTCATGATTTAAATATGATTACAGGCCTCGGTACAAAATGTAATACTATAAGCAGTAAAGAAGCAGCATTACATATACAGTATATTGACCAATACACAAAAAGGCAAACATTTGTATAGTGTATAAATGTCTAAGAAAGAAGCAGATTAAAAGTAGACATTTGAATTAAGCATCATCAGCCAAGAAGTATAAGATGATATTGAGGCGTACCTTTAGAAAAATGCTGTAAACGTTCTCTTATATTGATTACTTGACTGAATAGGGTCCTAAAAAAGTTCTGATCTACAGTTTGTAGTACTGAGAGTTCAATGTTGTTCACACATTTACATGAGTTGTTTGGGGCCTGTGGATACGGTGGCTTAGCTGTTCTGATAGGAAATGGTTTGTGCTTTGCTGAAAGTCACACGTTAAAGTTTTCATGTACACATTAACGGGCAGAACAGCAGCAAGGATGCATTCAACCCTGGTACTTGGCTGAAAGTGGCAGTGCAATGATGTTTGAGTGTTTCTCCATTTTTAAAAGAATACCTATCTGAACAATTCGGACTCTGAATATCAAACAGTTTGTGGTAAGTTGGTAGTTGGCTCTTTTGCAAAGTAGATGCTAACAGTTTAGCCATGTGTTAATTCATATTTTGGATGGTAGAGAACAAGTTTATTATGTTGCAGAATAGATTAGAATATTTTATTTAAAAAAACAACTGTCACCATGAAACTGGGTTGCTATTAACCTCCTAGTCAGACTACATTGACATTTTTCTTTAACTTTATTATTCCCATTATTAATAGTCAAAAACACTAATCTGCTTCATCAGAACTGTGTGATATTATCAGGTTTGATTGACAGTGATGGCAAAATGAACAACCAACATGTTGATGTAAACGTTGCTATGTGTGTATTGGTAGTGGAGATGGAAGTATGTGACATGGAGTTTACCCAACGATGATGAAAAAAAAATCAAAATAGCTTAAATTTAAATGTCAGTTTCAACTACGTACTAACTTGTCTGTAATTCTGGCCAAAACGACCCCATGTACGAAAACTCCATCCGATGTTTTCCATCTGGAGAAGAAGGTATCAATGACCACCTAGACACCTATTTAAATTGGGTTGAGCCAATGTGGAAACAGGGAAACTGCCATAGGACTCCATTGTAATGTTGTGAATCTAAACTGAGAACAGAAGGACTTTGAGCCTTTCAGGCCTTCAGGAGGAGAGTTGGAACCTAAAAACTGGTGTTTGTCTCTTAAGGAGGTGAACTTTGAACTCTACAGACTGGCATTTTTTTTTGGCAATACTTCAAGTGAGAGGTAGAGAGAGATATAACAAAACACAAAAAATGCTTCTTGAGAATAATGTTGTTCCATGAAAACAAAAAAGAATAGAAAAAAAAAATCAAAACGTTACACACAGTCAGGTTCGGTAGTGAGATGTTGTATTTTTGACTTCTGGGCTACGAGATCCACATTCCCAGAACCCACGTTGGACACGGTGAATGTTATCTGACTAAAGAGTAAGGCTGGTTCAGGTCCCTGCTGCATTTGAATTTTACCAGACTCCCGGGGAGCACAGCTTCCTCCCGAGTCAAGGCAGGTGGACGGAGCAGAAGGTAAGGAGCGTGGGAAGATTTCAGATGGGTGATGGGTTTGTTCTTAATGGAACATGGCAGTGGTGGTGGTGAGGTGGTGAGGGGGTTTGTGTGAGGGACAAGGCCCTGAGTGCAGGACAACAGTGCATGCTTCTCTTAAACTAGCACATGCTCCATTTATTTTTAAAAACACACTCTGTTATGAAGAATGTGGCACCGGGGCCTAAAATGTTTCTGTACAAAGTCACAACCTCCGGTTTCTGCAGCCGAAAAATAGGAATCTGAAAGGTTTTTCACATTGATTGGTACAAATTTCCTCCTGAAAAAAATTGCTCATGTCCAGTCCTCAATTTTTGTAAACATTTATATATTGAGAGAGATGACTTTGAAAGGAAGAGGAAGTAGAAATAGTAGATGACCAGTGTTGGACCCTTTCGATCTGCCAGCTTCGAGCAGTGCCTTCCTGTCCGGTCCACGCTTCCTGGTGGAGGTAGGTGATCTCAGACCCCGACTACGACCATTCACAACCTCCACCCTCGTCCACTACGGGGAAAGACCCTCTTTCTGATCAGTGGACGCATCCCACTTTATCCGCACCATACCCTCGGCTCATGGCCCAATGTACCCAAAAGTGCAACATGAGACAGCGAGCGAGGTTTCGCCGTGTGCAGGAAGAAGAAGAAGCAGAGAGGAGAAGAGACCAGCAGAGTCGGCTGGCCGGCGTTGCAGCGAGGCCTCAGCATTTAGATGCGGCTTACCCGTCTGCAGAGGAGCGGGTGGAGAGCTGGTGGTGGACAGGGGGTATACGGAGGTGGCAAGGGGCCGGGTTTGATCCCCCGGGTCCTCATGTAGGACAGGAACTGGTCCGGGATTTCGGCGAGCACTTCCTTAGCCAGACGAGCCATGCTGAGGATGTGGTTTCCCCGTCGGTCAATGTAGTCTCGAAAAGGAACAAACTGTGGAGAAGACAGGAAAACAAAACCAGGAGAGGAGATGGGGAGAGGAGAAGGTGTCGGAAAGGAGACGAAGCGAGGAGAGGAAACCAGAACAGGAGAGGAAACAAAACATGGAGAGGAGAGGAGTGGAGATGTAGGAAATGAGCAGATATGGATATAAAATGAGAGGAGAGGAGACAAAGAGTGTTGGAGTGGAGACAAGAGGAGAGGATATGGTGAAAAATAAGAGAGAAGAGAAAGTCAAGAAAAAAAACAGAATGAAAAGGACACGAGAGGAAAGGAGACAGCAGGAGGAAAATGAGAACAAGAGCACAGCAGAGGGTCAAGCACCGTGACCTTTCCCCATTAATCATAAATCCCACATTTCTCTGAAGACATTCTGCTGAGCATATAATAATACTGTGTACCTGAACAATGTCCCTCTCAGCGTATCGTCCCTGGGATGAGATCCTCTCCTCGTCCCCGTCCAGCTCGATCATTTCTGAGGGAAGGACGCACATCAGTCACAGCCGTGTCGGGAGGCTGGAGAGGCCAGCAAACGTGGTCTGTGTGTTGTTAAGCCATTAGCGTGCCACTGGGTTACATTTCCTCAGAGTGTTGTAATGCCAAACGTGGCATGAGTGCACAGAACGTGTGTCGCTGAGCATGAAGACATCGCGCTGTACGTTGCGCACGAATATGCACAAAGGGGGAAACATGCTAGGATGTGTGTAAGCAGGAGGCGACCACGAGGCACCGCGGGGACGCCATCCAACCATGCACGCCGGCCGCAAAAGTGTGGAAATAGTTGAAAGCATGTTGACTTTGCAGACAAATTGCTCATCGTGAGTGCGCTTGTTTTTTAACACGGGAACATGAATAGGAGAAACGTGGACGACGTCCATTGAGCACAATAAATAATAATAAAGAAAAGAAAAGCACCACCTCTGAGAACGTTTTTAACTTAACCTTAAAGAGGGGGAGGAGGGGGAAATGAAGGGGGGAGGAGAACAGGGGAGAGAAGAAAGGACGAGCTGGAAGGAAGCGCTGAACCATGTGGGAGGCGAGATAGGAAGCAGAATGAAGGCGGAGGATTACTGCATGCAAATAAACACACACATACACAGATAGCATGCACACACACACACACATGATCTTCACCCTGCTTACCATCAAATTCCGCTGGTCCGACCCCAACTATTATAATTGACATGGGCAGAGACGCAGCCTGTTCAGGGTGGAAAGAGACAAAATAGGCTCATCAAAGGCGGGGGGAAGAAGTGGCGCATGTTCTTTTCACTATTTGCTATCTCAAACGCCGCAGGCAGTCAGTGAAATACCCCCCGCAAATTACTCACTGTAAGCTAACAGTCCATAGAAAGGAAGCTCAATAGCAAAATTCAATGGCATTGTTAAGACAGACGGGGTTTGTCCAAATCCTCCTGCCCTCTGCAGACGGTTTCAGAAAGTCTCGTGTCCGGCGGGACTTTTCTAATTTCATGCAGCTACAACTTTAACGGCTAAATCTCCCAAAGCTTGGCGGCTTCAAAATGACTCCCATTTACATCTTCCTCTGCCTTGAGCTACAGCTGAACTTCCGCCCCGCGTCGCAATATTGTTTATTAAATCTCAGCCGAGCGGGACGGCAAAGTACAGTTGCAGTGATGAATGAAGGTTGCTTAGCGTTTCATAACTTTCCCTGTGATTATTAGATGGACGCCCAAATTGCTTGAGATATGAGGGGAGCGGCTCCTCCGCGGGCTAGTAAATAATTACTCTCGAATTTCACTTTACAATAACATTACATCACACACAGGCGTGGGGGAGGGGCGGCGGCGTGATGCAGAGCAGCGAGAGCACACTGAGGCTCCGAATACACCAAAACATCGTGACACAGTCTGATCACTCTAATTAGAAAGCATATTTATTAGAGCTGACCCCCCCCCCCCCCCCCCCCCCCACTCACTCACTCATTCACTCCCTTCATTAGTGGATATGAGAATATCTCCCTTTACTGTTTGTGTGTTGGCTTATTAGGATCTCCATTAGCGGCTTAATCATAGCTGGACCTCCAGGGGTCCTCGCATGTTTTACAGTAAATTAACTGAATGAATATGAGCAGACAGAGCACGGACTGCTGTGGCTTGCACTCACTAAAGCATGCAAAACGCCCCGGCAGCAGGAAAACCTTTGAACAATAACAGCACACGGTGCACAGAGTGAGTTTAAATCTGTATACTCTACATTGACAATGGACTCCTTGGTTTGTGCCATGTCTGTAATTACACCGTCAGAGATGATGAGCAGGATGAAGTACTGCGAGCCGTCCATCACTGCTGACGCATACCTGGCATATAGAGAAAGAGAGGCGGGGGAGGGGTCAAAGGTCAAATGAGCAGAAATAAAAGGAGACAGAAAGATGCCATTGCTTTTGACATTATATTCACAATGAAAGGTATATCGACTATTTTCTTTTTCCTGTAATCCACCTCTCTTTATTCATTTGGAAAGGCCAGTCCACTGATTTAACACATCAAGACCAATTAACTGGTCGCGGGCAGTACAGCTCAACCTTTGAAACAGTTGTACGATGTCTTCTGTGGCTCTGGGAGCTCTGTTAAAGTCTGAGAAAATAACTAGGGTGATGTTGTCATGGTTATCTTGGCTTGAGCTCGGGTGAGGAAAGCGGGAGTTATAACCTGGAGGCAGAGATACATTCAGGGGATCTAACAAAAAAGTGTTGCATTATGGGAAGTGTAGTATCCAGCAAATATGGAGCTTCATCCATACTTGGGACTTTAAGTCAGAAGATCATTCTTTATTCCATCTGTCTAACTCAAGTTCATCGACTTTATGGAAGTCAAACATGTATTTGCTGCTGGAGACTCAAATCACATTCATTGCATCTGCAATTAACTTAGACAGTGTGCAATGATCGCTATTGGTCACTTGGTCACCACTAAAAGGATCTTACTTCGAAGTCGAAATGCTGGCAATGAAGTGGAAATGTTAAAAGAAAGGTTGAAATACGTCTCAAGAATAAAGGCAAAATGAAGAAAAAATGTAAACGTTGAGAATAAAGTCAAAATGTTAAGAACAAAAAGTCTAAAAGTTGAAAATAACTTTTAGTAGTTTTACACATAAGAAAAAGAAGTAAGGATTTTTTATTAATTATAAAGTTCAAGATGTTATAAATAAATAATAAAGTGGAAATACCATTTGAGAATAAAAGAGATGTTAATGAGTGAAGTTGAAATGTTGAGAATAAAGTTCAATTGTTCAGAATAAACACTGAACTTAAATAAAACTAAGTATTGGTGCTTTGCTTAATAATGACAGTATTTTTCTAGTTATTAGAATAATAGTGAACATTTTGATTTTAATAGTCCTTTATTATCTAATATTCAAGAGCTGTTTTTTAAACCGTAACCTTAAACAGGATGTATTTACAACAGAATTATGATTTAAATAAACTGGCAGTTTAATTTGATATAAACCAGGGTGTAATATTTCAAGTGATGTCACAGGACAATATAATGAAAGCATGTGTTCAATGAAACTCTCTCTCTCTCTCTCTCTCTCAAACACACACACACACACACACACACACACACACACACACACACACACCAGGGCTGCCAACTTTTCAAAAAACCTTGGATTCAGATTTGGTGGGGCCAACCAAAATGTTGCCGTAATCAGGGCAATTCTTTGTTTGGCCCATTCAGCTTCATTACCATACAGCAAAACATTTGTTTAAATTCTGACTATCAGTGGTTGTCAATGTATTAGCTGAACTCAGAATGTACAAATAGAACCAATTGACCCAACGAGACACAGCATGGCTCAATTTGTGCACGTTGACTTTGGGATTCTGTATAAAAAAGAAAGCAATCAAATACTAAACAGATATGCAACATGTTGCAGGAAACATTTAAATAAAAATAAAAAAACACAAAAGGTAGGTAACGTTATTTTAAAATGTAAAAGATTCTCTTCCCAGCTGAAAGTCCTTGATGGCTGCATGCTCTGTTTGCCTTTTTGAGGACTTGATGATTTCTCTCTCATTCTGACAGTAGGTTCCCACCAACAAGTAGGCATTTGTCAAGCTAATCTCAACAGGTAGAAAACTATGAACTACGAAATCCATTTTCGAATTTTCTGTATGTATTTATCCCTAATTTTGTTTTAAAATTCAAGAGCATTCTTTCCATCAAATGGTGTCTAATCATGTGGTTGATGACTAAATATTGAATAAATGAATAAGAATATATGACAAATGTATTTCACCGTTTCACTTTCAGTTGTGAATCGGTTCATTTCTGAACGTTTCTGATGTGAGATTCTGTTTGTAGCTCATCACAGATTCTTGAGGGTCGACTCATTCTAATGTTCACAAAACTCAGAGAAAAGTTATATCATGAAGATCTATGAATGCCAGGTAAGTCAGAAATATTTATTTTTGGCTTTATTGCTGTATTTTGAGAAAGTGCTGCAGATAGTTGATGGAACTCTCTACCAGATGTGTTCATCGTGTGTTTGTATGTCTAAAACAGTGGAAGGGCAGCTTTTATAATTTGTTGCTCTAATGAAAAAAATCAACAGCTCTTGAGGGCTCCCATGTCTCCTCTTAATGGTGATTTTAATGAAACACTGGTAAATATGTTCTTCTTGTGCCTACAAGGATTACATTTGTGTTTATTTGAGAGAATATTCACAGTACATCATTCATCCTGCAGACGGGTCCCCTTTCTACAGGACGGCCGTGTCCAAACCACCACAGTGATTCCACTGATTCCTCTTGGGTGACGGAGCTATTAGCACATTTATTTTAATCCCCTCTCGTTGCGTCACAGATCGCTGTCCAGCAGCCCCCCCATGGCTGCACTCTCACCAAAGGCTGATCTCACAGGAATGTCTTCGGCACTACTGTGAGTGAGTGAGTGAGTGAGTGAGTGAGTGGTGTTGTACCGCTCGACTCAGCGTGTGTTCCCTGGCTATGACGACTGGACCTACCTGGCCACGTGGTTGATAACAGGGGAGAAGTGGGTGGGTCCGTAGAGACGCACCGACTTGAGACTCTGGTAATAGGCCTCCATCACCCCCTCGATGCCACTGCAGTAGGGGTTCTGTGGATTACCGTTCTGCACCAAAACGGAAAGACAACGTTAACAAAGGACATATAGATGTAAGACGTCTCCGTCCCTGTGAGAGAAGGTTCAGGTGTCTCCATATCTAGATACGCTCGTGGGAAACTTGTTTGGACTAGATTTGTTCTTCTTTTAGAGCAGAAGACAAGATAACTAAGACTGTGAGCCTCTTTAGGACTTTGTCGCTAATGTAGTGAGAAGGAGGGTTGGCCAGCTGACACCGTGCTGCATTTGATGTGTGGAGTGGGCTTCCTTGTACCAAAACTTTAATAAAAAACAATCATCTCGAATGCAAATGCGATTGATCGTTTAGTTTTTATACAATCAGGATATTTCTTATGCACAAAGTGTCCTTGGATGTTTTTAGTATCACTGAATGGGAATTAAATTCACGACGGCCATCTCATCATCTCCACCCCCTTTTAGTAACTGCTATTACTGCCTTCTCTTAAGTGCTCCTCGGCTGCTTGCTCACTTTTAGTGGACCTCCACTCTGTCGCTGCTCAGCGGCCGGACAGCTTGCTGAGTTTAATTCTGTTTTTGGGACGATGAGCCGCTCGCCTGCAGACATCATCGCTTGTTTTTGAGTTGGAATCAGGTGCGTTTTTCAACATCTTACAGCCCATGAGTGTCTCCACTGATGGACATATTTAGGGGGATGTGTACGTTTTTTAAAAAAAGTTTCTAACTCCAAAATGAGTTTCTTAACAGCTGCTGCAACACAATTCTGCCAAGTCAAGACAAGCTAGTTCTCTTATTAACGCACAATCGATGACAACCTTCTGATTCTGTTGTCTATGTTTGTTTACGCTTGAATGTGGTTTCTGTAAAAACCTCATTTACAGTGATCACACGTTTCTCTTCAGAATGATGCTGTTTTACTGTCTTCAGCCACCGTCCTGCTTCAGGTGTTCTCTGTACGCAGTTCACTGTATTCTAGTTGGTTTAGTTGGTTGGAGTGCTGCAATGTTATCACTCATTCAGGCTGGGGTTGTTATTCTGACATTATGGAAAGGACCCTACAGCGAGTCACCAGCATTGATTTAATGTCAGTCAGCTAATGTTGAAAAATGGGTTGTATATATTTATATTCAAGGGCAATTAGAATAACTTGCTTACATTGATATCTCTGTGGTATACATGGGACCTACTCGTCCCACATTTTAACACTATGCATCAAAGTTAAAAATAATTTTAATATAGTTTTGTTTTCATATTCAGAGACAGTGTGGCTAAGAGGAATAATAAAAAGAGAGCTGCCCTGAAGAAGAAAACAAAAGTATTTGTAGATTTCATATCCCTTCATGGGGAAAAGGGCAGAGATGGAATTACATTTTATTTTTAAACAGGCATGCTTTGGCTGCAGATGGCAGGCTAACAGGATTCCATGGATACTCAGAGACAATAAAACGGCCCGCCGGGGGCCAAAACATCAATAATACTGCAATATTATCAAAACATCTTACCTAGTATAAAAGGCACTAGAGGATTGCAAGGCCTTGAGGATGTTAAATCCGATGCATCAAACATATTATGCATATATTAGGAGAATGTCGACAGTTTAATTCTCCTGTTGAAGCATTGCAGTGAATAAAATCCTGAGGCGAGATGAAGAACAATTATGAGCAGAAGCTTTTTGGTAAAAACCTTTGTGGTGAATTTGTTAGAAAGAGGTTACGAGAGGACAAATCCTCCTTGTTTTAAACAGTAACGTTGGTGTTTTCCACCTGGATCCTATTTTATTATTAAAGTGACTCAATGGGAAAACAACTTTTTGATATTGGTCCAGTATTGAGTGCTGCGAACGGGAGCTGCAATGTAATCACTCAGGGAAATTCCTCACCATCAATTTATGATCACTAAGTGCTTGTTTTTGCCACTGACAGGCTCAGGTTTTTATTCTAAGTGTCTGACAACATTATGGAAAGGAAATACAGAAATATTGTGTCTGTTTACGTGGAAGTCTTGTTCTGAAATCTTCTGTTGAAATCAGTGAAATATTCGACTATTTGACCAAAGATCTTTTAGATAACGATACGCTTTTCCCTTTGTCCTACTCTCTTTCCATCGTCGTCTTCTGGCAGTCACGTGACACAATAACCGACGGACCGGATCAAGCGAAAAGAGAAAAACAGGTTATATTTATCTTCCATAATGTTGTCAGACAATTATAAGAATGCCATCTGCAGTGAAGTCCCTCCATTTTAAAATCGTTTGTCTCCATTAGTCACAAAAACATGGTGCAAGAGGTGGAAAAGTTTCCCTTTAAGATGTTGAATGGAAGTTGTTTGTGTCTCCGTATTAAAAGCGATTTGATGGTTGAGTCAGTTTAAGATATCCAGAAGAACCTCACAAAGAGGCAAACGATCCATTATTGAAGCTCCCCATATGTTTGGAGCTTTCTAATGATCTCAGTGTGAGACCATCTTGACTCTCATTCAGCCTGGCTGCCCATGAGTACGGACGGCACACATGAGACTGCTTTGTTTTGTAAATGGAGCTTGCATGATTACGTGGGAGCCAGTGGTGGCGTCGTCCCACTGCGGCTCCACAGCTGCAGCCCTCCTCTTACAGAGCTGACCGAGATGAATCCTTAATGGGTAGATTAATGCATATGTGCCTCGTCTCGAGGTGTGGCGCCTCCGGGTGGGCTGTTACCCAACGGCGAGCAGCTGTAACGGCTGTGAACGCTCCGGGGGAAACATCTGGAAGTGACAGTAGACACAGGGCGAGGAGCGTGGGTGGCTGAGGAGCGGTCAGGACGTCTAGACCCCCGGGGGGCTTGACATTGGCGGAGCGGGATGGATGGACGGGCGGATGAAAAGATGCACGGTTGAATGCTGATAGTGTTGGAAGAAGGATAACCCAGATCCTTAAATTACTGTGTGCTTGATTTACATCAGAGTTATCAAAAGATTGTCATACTTTTGTGTGATCTCCATGAAGAAACTAAACTACAGCATAAAAAGAGTAGATTTGGTGCGTTTCCAGCCACAAACGAAGCAGCTCTTTTAGCCGCCGTCACCACGGTGACACAGCAGACTGGCCGGCTGACTTTGTGTTATTGGACAGCAGGGTTCACCACCCACCGATAAGCTGCTGCCTGGAATTGGTCATGTATGTATGAAAGTTCCTCGTTGCATGCTGTGCCTTTTCTCTGTACTTTAAGGGCTTTAAAAAAAAAAAAAGCTAGTTCTGGTATTATTAACTTGCCGTTCAGCTTTTGGATAATGTGCTCAGCTTCCTCCAGCTGGCATGAGAGCCGTTGAGAGATTTGTTCTCAGTGTTGTATTCAACAGCAGTCTGAGTACAATCCAGACATGTTTCATACTGCAGGTCCCAATCCTAGCGCTGAGTCCCGTAGCTTCACCTCACACATTTAGATTCTGTCTCTGGTTGACAAATATCTCACAAATATTAAATGCACTGCCGTGGCTCCCAGACAACGTATCCTTATGACTTTAGTAACTAGTAAACTTTATATATTCCCAATCATCAAGCCTACATTTGAATTTGTCCAAAGCAAACCTGTGCCTCCGTACAGCTGCACAGAGCTGCTGGAGTCTTGTTTAACTCCTTCATTTTGAGAAAGTTATGGCATCCAAGCATTGGAAGAAGTGTCACTGTACTGCTTTGTTTTGGAGCAATGTGCTGTAAATCAATCTAACATGGTGGAGGCATCAGAAAGTGACTTCTTCCTCCTTGTGGTTTTGTTTGGTTACAGTGAGCATGAGGACTCACTGATCAGGGATTTTTATTTTGACACATTTTATCTATGTTGACGTAGAGAAATCATCACACTGATAAATTGAAACGTCCATGTTGTTATGTATTGCATTCTTGCTGTTCAGGGTTTGTGCTCTCACGGTTGAACGCACTTATCGGAAGTCACTTTGGATGAAAATGTAATGTACAAACATATGAGTCTACGTATAAATGAGATGATGTTCAGACGTTGCAGGCTGGGAGAAAGTTGCTTCCTCACCAGGGCAAACTCATGCGAGACGCGGCCGTCCGGGGGAAGCTTGGCGCCGAAGCCCAGCGCGGGAAACATCTTGTCGCTGTCGTAGTCCTGGATGATCTCGCCGACGGCCCGCAGCGCCATGGCGTAGTCGTTCAGCTGGTACGGGCTCATGTAGTGGAGCGAAGTAGGCTGGGACGGGTTTCCTGGGACCCGAATGGTTCAACACAATAAAACACACATCAGCATCAAACTGTAATTATGCCTGCTCCCCCGAGGCTGTGAGTCATATTAAAATGTTAAAAAAAGGACGGCCGTGGGTGGAAGGGGGTTAAAATGCAGACTGGAGTTTTAGTTGCACACACATTTCTCCAAGGCACAGCTGCTCTGGAGGCAGAAACAACCTCACGGGCTGCCTCCAACCTCAGCTGGTAGTGTAAGGATGAGGAAACACTATTGTGTTGTTGCAATGTAGCTCCTACGCATATAAGATGAGCAACTTCTATCCCACTGTCATAAGTTAAAGAAATCACTAATCATGGGATTACTGTGGTGAAATAAGACAGGATTGTCTCATTAAAAACTGCCCTTAGAACGGCCGGGAACATGTCTGTTGTCCATCATTCAAACAGGATAAGATTAGCTACAGATGAATACACATGTGGTGCTGTTGTGGAGCTGGACTGCATGAAGGATGAAGTCCTGATAAAGAATAAAGCTCCCATTAGAGCTCTAACAAATAGTTTAGAGCTTCATTCGCAAGCAGGCTTTTGAAATCTAAATCTCACTACGCTCCTTCTGAACAGCTGCAGATAAATATCAGGCTGCTATAATATTCATTTGTAGAATTAGATTCCAGTGGTGGCTGTGAAACTCACTCCAGGGCATTATAAAAGTCCAAAAGTCAAATTGTTTCGGGGGAGGAGACAGATGTAATCACTTCCGAAATTCACAACATTGTATCCATAAAGTATTTCTGCTTCAATTCATGTTGACGTTTAGCCTTCACTGTGGCCGCTCGCCCACAATAAGGGAGGGAGGGAGGGAGGCGCCTGTAGCAACGGGCCTAGCAGCAAGCGGCACATAAATGACATTTGTATAACCACAACAACAAAAAAGATGTCCTTCTTTTTAAAGTGACGATGCCATCAGGTATGACGCTTCATCACAAATCTCCCATGTTCATCATAATGAAAAACATGCCTCTACGGTGCGGCTCATGAATGTGTTTTTAATATACAACAATTGATCTGTGGGTTTCGTGTCTCATGACGTCAGCACGTTGCCACAAGCCAACAAAAAGAAAAGAATGTAATTACACGCATAATTTCACTATTCATCGTTCTCAAAGAGGGGAATTTGTAAAACTGATTGATGGCACTAAAGAAAGCCACCCACTTCTTCTGTGACACGATTATCATCTCCACAATTGTGTTACATGTGTGTAGCACATCATCTCTTACTAAAATGAGAACATCACTCATCTGTGACAAAGTCCTCCGCGCTGAAATGCTCGTTTTGTTTGTTTGTCGTTCACTTGTTTCCACTGAGAAATGTGTGCTGGTTTTCCTGCCGGGCTTCATAAACACTGAATTGGAAATGTAATTTGGAAAATGTCGATGTAATGACTTCCTGTCTACGCTGAGGCACAAATTGGACAAATTGTGGTTCATAGAGAACTTCAAGCTGAGCTCAGAAGTTTAAAGTGAAGGATAACGTTCAACTTTCAGCTGCTTTGCCTGTTTTCGTGTCTCTAAAAGAGTAAACGTGTCATCAGAACTGATATGGATTCACTAAAGAGTTTTTATCACCAACAAAGTTTTCTGCGTTCAATCAACACACGTAACAGATTCCTTTGATGAGAGCAAAAGCTTTAAAGCACTTACCATTTGATGCCGTGAAATCAATTGCCACTGTGAAGTTAATCTGAGTCCTACAAGAGGAAACAAATCACATCAGGGGTCACGTGGAACCCTCCATCATGCTAGATTACAGCAAAGCATGCATCGGCGGGTAATTAAGCAGCGGGCTATCGGCAGCTGTCAGTCTCAATGTCGGCGATGAGAGATAAACGCCGTGTCACTGCAGAGTCCACGCAGCTTCAAGTGACTCTGGATTTAAGGAAGAGGGGAATACCGGAGCTTCATCTCTACAAAACCAAGGCTGTCCATTATCTGTGAACTCACCCGCCTCGGATGTAGTCCAGGAAGGAGAGCTCAGTGTCCACCAGGCAGGACAGGAGGGTGACCTGCAGGCAGGAAAGGAGGCATGTTTACAGCCTGGATGGAGTAAACTAAAGTTCAACTTTGTCACAGCTGTCATGTAAATACAGGTACAGACATGGAAGTCAACATTTAACACATCCCATTAGGATGCTAGTGCTAATGATGAGGACCATGTGGTGAGAGGCCACTGAGCTACAGCCGCCGCCCACTGCTGAACCACGGTTACATGAACATCAGTTACAAAACACATGCATGTCTGCGAGTTTGTGTCAAATCAAATCATTCCTAATAAATCAGGCCAGCGCAGACATTTCCCCTGTTAACAGGTCAAAAGTGTTTAAACTGCAGCGCTTGCGTCCGCCTCTGTGTCAAATTCACCAGCTCATTCAGTCCTTTAAATGGGTGTGATCCCACACTTATGAGCCCTGAATCATCGCTGGACAAGAGGCTTTGTGCGCTCCATGTTCCCTCTTCCTGGTTGCTTTGTAACAACGCAGGCCTGAAAGCCGACCTGAACTATTACGCAATGTTTCCCCTTTGGTCCAGTGTGAAAGCACTTATACTTATTATATTCAATATTTATATTCCTCATTGTTCATTGCCCTCATTGTTATTATACGGCACTCAACATTTATATAATCTGTATTATGTTCTTGTGTTTTTATTTTTTATTATGTATATTTTATGCAAACTAAGTATTGTCAAAAAGAATTTCAATGTACAGAATGACTGCGTTTTCTGATGAAATGACAATAACACTTTGACTTTGACCCGAAGGCCCAGAACCCAATCAGACTCCTCCTCTAGAAGCTGGTTTTCTTTATTTTCTTAACGACTAATGTTTGACATTTAAACAGAAATTTACCTAAACGAGGCTCACTCCAAATTTAGCCGAAGAAAATCAATAAAGTTGTCAGAAAATAAATTTCTTATTTTATTATACTATGAGAGCCATTAGAACTCTTTCACGTTTCTCAATGACCAAACCTTATTTGATGGAATGTGTAGATCCTTCAAAAAACTCAATGGGATGCAAATTTGTTCTCGACTGCAATAGATCATTTAACAGCCTGAGCTGTTAAATGTACAATACAGAGGTTGATTCATATTTACATGATAGAAGTGAAAGCCATCCACTCACCGTTCCTGAGTTTTGGTACTTCTTCTTCTTCTTTCCTTTTTTCTTTGGATTTAGCACCTGTGGAGGAAACCGGAGCGTTAATGCACTTGTTTGTTGTGTCCCGGAGACGAGACGTGATTGTGACTCTTTTTCTTGGTTCAGTCAACACAGACTCATTCAGCAGCACAATTTCAATTCATTAGGGTTGGCTTTGTTTGGCCAGCGTTTCCAAAGGAAGACAGAAATCACTTCAAACCTCGAACGTCTCCCAGGAAATACTAAATGAATACCTTATATTTTTGTGTTGATGAGGATATTGTTTTCAGGCCTGTATGATTATGGCCAAAATTATAATTACAATTATTATGATCAATATTGAGATTTGTTTTTTTTATCACAACTTTTCTTTCATTTTAAGGGCAACATCATTTTTAATTGCACGCTCACATTTAAATATAGCTGCAACAGCCACTTTGGGGTGCTCATGAAGCTGCACAGCAACAAAAGAGAGGCCAGAACATCCCCAACGTCTAACAAGTATCACTATTACACAACAATTAGCCAAAATACACAAAACCAGCCTGAAGATGAAGAAAGTCTGAAATGATTGCATGCGAGCCGGATAGTTGTCGGACCCTGATCAGAGCTGGATGATGCTACAACATGCCGGGGGGCGGGGCTTGGATTAGGGTCAGTTCTTTTGAGTTCCACGTTACCAGAGCAGAATTTGACGGCTGATGTCACAGACAGTCCTGTGATCTGTACCACAGAAAGCGCTTCAACAAAGCAAACGTTTAAGAAGAGGCTTGAGGCTGATTCAGAGCCGAGAAGACGTGAGTTGGACCAGCTGATGCTGCAGGTGTGGAGAGAAACCTCCCTGCTCCTCCCGCCTCCACAGTCAGTCACCTTCACTGATTCATGGTTGGCTCACACACAGCTCGTGCAGACGTGATTGGACCAGGTCAGTGAACTGCACTCAGGATGTAGAATCATTCTCCTCCTATTCTATTGCTATGAGTCAGTCTTTTTCAGGAACTGGAGCTTGCGTATTCGACTATAGTGCATAGCAACCTATTAATAATCTCGAGAGTCAATGTATAACTGCTGATGTATTCCTCCATGTCAGCAGGTGCAGCACAAGTATAATGACTTGAGTTGGAATATAGACGAGAGGCAGGTCTTTGAAGCTAAAAAGAACAGTTGAGCCCCTGAAATCAATATAAGACATCAGCAGCAGCAGCAGCAGCTCACCTTGAGGAAGGCTGTGTGGAAGCCGACCATGCTCAGGCCCTGAATGCATTTTAATCATTGAGTTTATGTGTGTGTACATTTTAAAGAGTCCCTGCACACTTGAGCTGTAAACTAAATGATATGCCCGTTCTGTACTGCGATGAAACGCAGCAATGTTGGTGTTAATATTGATATTTCTCATCAGATCCACGTCGGCATTTTGTGGTTGAAATGTGTGTGAAGGAGTCATCCAGGTCCTGGTAATCTTTGAAAGCTTTATCGTAGGCGTCTTCAAAGACCTAGAGCAAGTCCAGTAGCCTACGATAACACTCTCAAAGCTTCTGAAAATGTCTCAAAACGCCATCCTCTGATTTAAATCAGCCCTAATCTTTCCAATTATAAGATGGAGTGGACCGTTTGGGACTAATTTAGATCATGAAATAAAAGAACCCTCTAATCAGATCCTAGTCCTCGCCTCTCCCCACAGAGTCTGTGGTTTGTACTTTTTACTTTTAAACACTGCAGCATCACGTTCATGACGAGAGCAACGTGCTTTCTTACGTTTGTGAAGAGTTAACAAATTGACGTTAGCTTTGTAATTCCATCATGTTTCATGCCAACATTGCATGAGCGTTAACTGTGCACCAGTCCCCAAAAGCTGGCTACTTTCCCCCCGTTATGGTTATGATTTGTATTAGGGTCAGTGAAGAATACATATGTGTGATAAAAGAATCACCTCATAGATGTGGAACTGTGACTGGCTTCGGGACATCTCTCTATAGCTGGTGCTGAAGTCTCCGATAAAGTCGTGGCTGTAAAACACACACACACACACACATATAAAGTAGAAACCTACATGTTCTGCACTGTGGTGAATAAAAAGAAGCCATAATAACAGTGAAAATGTCGGCTCAAGACGTACATTGCTTAATTTCTTTGCAAAGTGTTCACATCGTCGACATACAGGAGAAATCACGTCACGAGTATCATTAACAAGTTCCCTGGTTGCCGGAGGCGTGAGCGCGGCAACCAATTTGATAATTTCATGGGAGATAATCAGTGCGGTTGTGGAATCAGGGTCAGAAATTTGTGGCAGCTCGGCAAAACGCCCTTGAAGTGTCGATAGCGGTCCATGAAATTAACAATGGGGGGGGGGGGGGCACACTGTGACCCTGAATACTGGGAACACTCGCTTCAAAAGATGCTTTATTCCCCGACTGACTCTATGAAGTGATCTGTCAAGGGAGCACTCTGGCAGTATTAATACTTCATGTATATTTAAAGCAGTAGGGAGTGAGGTCACATGTTGAGCTCCACAGAGATATTTGTCTACAGTTTCTGCTGCTAAATACAAAGATGTCATACTTTATGAGTATTTTTTATTTTGTAGACACATCAGTGTCATCAGGTGAAACGTTGGTCTATCTCACGGACTTTGGATGAACAAATAAAGATATAATAGAGTGGTTACATGGCCTTGTTGTAGATGTATGTGAATGCAGCACAGACATTATAAGGCTTACGTTTACGAGGACAAAAGTAAAGTAAAGAGTTCCCCTCACCCTCCATCTCTGTCCCAGTCGTACACCTCCACCTTAATGCTCCTGGAGGGAAAGAGACGAGGCGGGAGAGAAGGGGAGGAAAATCCCATTAAAAAAACAATTATCACCACTGATTTACAGTCCTGCTGCTTATAAAGCTGGTTACTGGTCCGTGGACCTGAGTGGACGAGGCTAGTACAGCAGAAATATCAGTATATCCTGGTGTAAAGCAGGCAAATAAGAAAAGAATGAGAAAAAGATCATTAAGCACTCCAATTTAGTACAGGGTAGCAGGCGTGTTGTGCATCTATGCATCACCAAAGAACCGAATCTTACTGATTGCACCTTTAAAGGCAGAGTGAAATAAAAAAGGGGTTTATCCCAGTGTGTTTCAAGGTATACGTTGAATAAATATTTGGTTCTATTTATTCTATCAGTCCGGCTGTGAATGTTGGCGTTTGCCTCCTGTACCTGTCGTAGTCTCCGTTACACAGCGCCCTGACGGGGATCTTAAAAGCCTGCCACACGGGATCCAGCGTGTTCTTCACCACCTCGGTTTTGTGGCAGATGGTGTACCTGAGAGAGAGACGTAACACGCTCTTAACAGAAGACACCTTAAATTGATAATCACATTTAAAAACATTTTTTTACACGTTTTTTTTTTTTTTATGTACTGATAATATTTTTATCATTGCAAGGAAGAACAAAAGTGTATGTGGGAAAATATAAGAAATGCTGGCTGGTTTCCATCTATGTAGATGGGTGGAAAACTTTGGGGCACCAACATAAAACATGTGGAATATACATTTTTCCCTTTGGTTTCTGCTTAGATAAAATGAGATGTGATACATAGAGAGCACACGTACTCTGCAGCACACACAAACTACTTTAACTCCTTTAAAAAGAAAACCCCTTGTGCACCTCTCTCTCTCTCTCTCTCTCTCTCTCTCTCTCTCTCTCTCTCTCTCTCTCTCTGTTATTGCAGTGCTCAAAGTAAAAGCGTGATCTCTGGCTGAAATAACAGATTCCTATTGTTTTTTTTATGTGGCACCTAGTCCGGCTCTTTGTAACGCAGCGTGCTGCTGTTGAAGCCTGCGGCTGAACATTTAGGCTGCATCAGTAAATACCCAGCTGCACAAAGGGAGGATGTGTGTCTTCACTAAGACGCTGAAGTCAACTTGAATAAAAGCATCCGCGGGGCAAAACAAAGTGCAAACTCCACATACATTTTTCACTTAACTCCATCTTATCCATCCTTCCTCCCTTTACGTCCCTCCTGTCAAGCCTGTCCTATTATCTCTGCTCATCCCTCCTTCTGCTGCTCGCTCTTGTTAACGTCCAGACGGCGTTAAGTCACATATACAGCACAGAGAATTATGTAACTTTAGACTGTATATCCTATGTATGGGAGCTTTTTGGGGCATGAAAATCGCGCTCCTATATGCGTATCTGTGTGTGTGTGTGTATAAAAGTGTGTCATTTTCAGTTTGTTAAATCAACATCCACAGATACAACGGGGGAGGCTGCTGTCGACTTACGATCCGTCTTCGTTGCTGCGGTAAAAGACGAGGAAAGGGTCGGATTTTCCGAAGAAGTCCTTCTTGTCCAGCTTGTTGCCACAAAACTGCAGCATCACCGACTCCTGAACCGGAGGAAGAACCCGAGATAAAGATGTCACACAGCCTCAGGTCGTAGAAAATGACACAATATCAGATACTGGTTTTAGTAGCTGGAGACACATTCTCTAATGGAAACGTTTTGAGGAATAATTTGATTGATTGATCGGAACTTTACAGCAGTTCTTATATGGGTGAAAATGAGACACATTCGTTCTAGTATTTTCAGCCCATGGAGCTGATATTAAAATTGAGAAAACTTGAGACAAGGAGATTAAATCGAGACTATCAGGCTTCATTCAACCCTGGATCACTCCTCTGACACCTTGAAATCATTACAATCATATCACGTTCAATCTATAATTAACGATGTGCAGGGCTTATTTTTCAATAGTGTTGAAAGCTTTTTGGTACCATAAGATTTCCTGTGTTCTAGTTCTTAATGAAGCCATTCCCTTTGTTACCCGGGACGACTGTGAGACGAACAAAAACGACACGATGGACTTGTGTGACTGATGCCATCCATTCTGGGACGTCGAGTACCGCCAGAAGAGAAATGGCCGTCTCTACAGGGATTCTCTCTTTCTCTTGTCATATTTGTTTGAAGTTTGAAGCGTTTTCATTTCAAATAAAGAAGGGTTCAAACAGAGAGTGAGTTACAGCCTGTCTCACCACAAAGTGATGACAACAGTGTCTAACAGATCCAACAAGTCCTTAAACTGGTTCAAAACTAGAACCATGAACAAGGTCTTTGTGTTTTCATCCATAGAGTGAACAGGAAATAGGAAACCAGCCTACTCTGTTGCTACAAATGTGTTAAAGTCAACATAACGGTATGTATGGGAGTGTGATGCTTCGTCTCCGAGTAGGAGAGTGCTATTTTTAGAAAATACACTTTTAAATAACACACTTACAAATAATGTCTTGGGTGCTTTTTAAACAATACAGCATCGGTGCTGAAATGCTTGGAAGTGTTAGAGAACATTAATGCAGACACATCTATGCATTGATCGCAGCATTTGAATGACATTTACAACCAGTCATTCTAGTAATAATACGTTGTGAGTTGAAACTAGTTCCAGGTCTTAATCGAGGAACCGTATCTGAAAGTTTCTTTAGAAACGAATCGTCAGGGAAACCAAACACTCTTACCCTGCAGTTGCCCAGCTCCTCTGCTCTCACGATGATGGTGCCACATTTCTTCCCTGGGATCCCACTAGATGAGGAAGGAGAAAAACACCAAAATAATCCCACTACATTCATGTTTTATGTCTTTTTCTTCCATCTTCTTTCCCAAAACAAAACAAAAACACAACTACGTGCACTATTTCAGCCTGTTAGCAGACACATAGCGCTTCATAGAAACTGAACTGTACCTTCTCTAATGGCTTCTTTATATACTGTCATTGTGTGTGTCATAACTGAATGAATTCTACTTCACATAGTGTACAGAGTGGCTTGTTGTTTATTAGTATCATCCATCCAAAGGGTTCTCCCACTGCCAAATCAATACCAATTTACAAGGTCCCAATTAGATTTTGGATTATATTCCATATTTCTTTCTATCAGTTAGAGTAGCAGCATTTCTATGATATGAAACAGACTCTAACCCTCTAAACTGGTGCTTTATTAAACTAATGAGAACAAGAGTAGATGGAGAAAACAATGCACGCTTTGATGTTTGTAATAAGCCCACGAGTGTGTGAAAATGGCCACGGCTGCATTGAGGTGCCATCCACATGTTTATACATTATGTTGTTGGCATGAGAGCAGCATAATGTCACGCATCCACAGGGAAACAGGCATATATTAAAAACATCTATCTCGGATCACGTCATTCATATGAAGATTTATTGGAATGGGAAATCCTATTCATGTGTACAGCCTTTTCTAGTTAGATCATAACCATTTCTAAATGTCTGCATGAGTCTAATATTCTGATAAATACCGTTTTTCTCTATCCAGCACACATAATAGTCTCAGTCAAACAGAAGTAATTATGACTCTAATAATCAAGCTTCTCGGTGAGAAAGTACAATTATTAAGCGGTTAAAATGTCACTTTACTGCTCAACATGAAATAAAAAACGCAACATTCTATCAGCGGAAAGCCCTGCAGAGTTGCCATCAGATCCATCCTCTCGTCAGTCTCTCCCACGTTCATTTGTCTAAATAAATATTAATTCATGCTGAATGAACACCTTGGAAAAAAGAACATCGGCATAATGTGATCACGTCCAGTGACATTTGGGCTTCGGTGTTTGTTTACATCCTGAGCTGGCGAAGCGTAATATCCAGCCAATAAAGCTGAGGGAGACTGACCACTAAAAATAGACGGCATGAATGCCACAGACCCCGGGCCTGATTCAGAGCCAGGAAGTGGGAGCGATAATTTCATTTGGCTAAGGACTGTCCAGTACAATAAGAGATGTGGAAACTGATGGCAGATTGAGGCGAGGCTTTGATACCCCGTCACCTGAGACGGACCGCCGTCTCTTTGATGCACGGGGAAGCATTGAGTGAAATTAATTCACTGTGTGAGCGGAGAGATTGCTCAGAACGGGGGGCAGATGGGGAAATGGAGACGGATAGAGAGAGGGAACAAGAAAGGGAGAGAGCGAGAAGAGGATCTCTAGAAAGATGAGGGTGAAAGCTTCGGGAGATTGGGATCCTTGTGTGCTGATAATCGATACCTTAGCTTCTGATAGGATGTTTAAAAACAACAAGCCTCGTCATACTCAATATTGTATTGAATCATTTCACATCAATCTGGATATTTACAGAATACTTCATTTTTCTTGACCTACTTTGCTTTGTGTGATATTTTGGAAGTGTGCATATTGTGTTGCCGGCCTTTTTCCTGCTAGAAGTGACAACCAGCTGGATGTATCGCTCTTCTGTTTCCAGCCCGGACGAATGTCGTAATGGCCTCGCTAGTTACGACGTTATACAATATACGGTCAGCGACACACCTCCATGTTCGATGACCGGCCAGAAGCCTTTGTTGTACATCATTTCCTCTTTTCTCCCCTCGCTTCCTGTCTCCTCCCCGCTCCACACGGTGTTCAGAGCCAGCTCAGGGAGTCGTGTCACTTATGAACCTAGATAGAAAGTAAACACTTCCTGTCCCGCGCCTGTTAGCATCTATTTCCCCCTTTTTTTAACCATTATAACAATCTTTCTGGAGTTAGCCAGCCATACCTTTAACTACAGTATTACCTGCACGTATTACAGAAACTGATCATCTTCTTTTGTTTTTTGCAGAAACATCTATCCTTACGGTTTTGCAAGAGGGTTGTGATAGCCAGAGTTTTGGCCGACGCACTTTGCGACGATGTTTTAGAAGCGACCTCACCTGCAGCTGTGCGTCTATGTGAGGCATATGTTTCAGTCATATAAGTCCACTAGTTTCAAATAGAGATGCATTTCTGATACTGAGGGTGTTTGGGCCAATCAGACATCAGTGTTTCACTCCTCACTCTGTGGGAGTGACAGGGATCATTCTTTCCAGATGTTGCACGGCGAAATCATGCTCGACTTAAACAGTGTTTTCTTAATGTAACAGAAAGTGTAACACATAAATACAAAGATGTAAATTCACTGTTTCTAAACCAACTTGGTAGAAAAATCAACAGGATTCACAATTCAAGTGTAAATCCTAATCTGTATACCGTTGTAGATAAACAGAAAATAATTAAACGGAGTTGATTTGCCCCATTGAATCCAGTATCAGTATCGGTGCAGCCCTAGTTTAAAAGAATAGGCTAATTCATAACAAATGCCCTCACAGTGATAAGAGTCTCTAAAAGTTGCCCCCAGGTACTGATCCACTATAAGCCAACCCGGTACCTCGATACACGTTGACTGAGCCTCACCCAAACGCAGAAACAGAACAACGTTTACGACTGATTTCTGTGACTCAGACTGTGAAATGTTGTTGGCGACTCCGAGGCTCATTTGTGTCGGACACCGAGCGTGACACGATCTCACAGTGAAGCTGTTGTGTTGTTGTTCGGAGCACACTGTCATCGCAGTCTCTCTGCTGCTCTTTATTTCAGAGATCCGCTCCACTCCACCAAGCACAAGTGTGATGCTTTTGACTTTGTGTGTGTTTCACTTAGAGGCAGCGAAGGGAGTCCACACACACACACACACACACACACACACACACACGCACACACACACACACACACACACGCACACACACAATTTGCACAAACTGACAAACAAGCACAAAAGAGTAATCTAAAAATATCTTCTCATATCTAAAAAAAAAAGAACGGAGGGATAAAAATAAACCATGAAGTTTTGCAAGGACAAACACACACACACACACACACACCACACACACACACACACACACACGACACACACACACACACACACACACACACACACACACACAGATACAGATCTGAGTGAATGACCACAGGCCAAGGATGATTACATAACGGGGCAACGACGACACATTCTTACATCATATTTCTTGTGTGTTATTTTTCAGCAGACCCATTGAGCTGCAGCCGCTCATTGACTCTGCCCAAACACACACACACTCACACACACACAGGAAACCACTAGAGGACCGGCCTGGAGGTGAGGCTCACATACTGACGGCTCGCCGCCTCTGGAGGAAAACACAACAACTTGTTAACGTTGATGAGCTGAAGAATATTCCTACACTTCTGCTAGAAGCTCAGATTTATGCTGAACTGGCTTTGTGAAACCGAAAAACCAGAGTTTCCCTCATCTCAGGGTTAACTAACTCAAGGTTTTCACTAAACCTGCTTTGTGAAACGGACCCCAGGTTTCAAAATACTGGCTATTGTTGACATTACAAAAACTGCATAGACTTTTATGTCACATTCAAAAGCATTCCAGTAAAAAGCAAATCAGTTTTTTTCTTTACTTTTTACTACAGGAGATACAGTAGAAATGCTGTTTACAGTATGATACAACAGAAAAAGTTTTACAGTATTGCTTACATTGAACGAAATATCCATGAAACACACAAGAGCATTCTGAACAAAAAAACAACAGCAAAAAGCCCAGATAAAAAGTTTGTCTTTTTCTGTTTGTTTCCGAAAACATCACTCCTCAAAGTCCTCCTTTCACTGTGTCATGATCTGTGTTTTTGTCATGTTCTGTGTTTCCCTGGTTTTTGATTTCCTGTTTTATTTTGTAATTTTGTCCTCGGTGTGATTTCCTGTCTCGTACTTCCTGGTCCTTGTTGTTTCCGCTGTCTTGACACCCCCACCCTCTCGTGTTGATTACCCTGCCTGCCCTAATGTGTTTCACCTGTTCCTCGTCAGCTCCCTGCCTCCCTGTGTATATAGTCTTTGGCTGCGTTTCAACATTTTGTCTTGCCCGGAACTTGACACACTGTATAGGTGTCAGTGTAATAGAAAAGATAGCCCCTGCCACTGAGTGTAAACCAGCCCAATTTAGCCAACATAAATCAGCTGTGTGTCAATTATTCAATTGTTTGTTTATTATCAGCTGAGATATTGTTTTTGAACTGATATCATTGCAGAATCAGGTTTTATACTGTATCTAAGGTTTGGAATATTGTTTTTGCTATTGTAGGATGTTGTGTGTTAACATTCGTAAATAATACAAAAACAATCCATAATTTTGTTGGGAGGTATAGCTTGTCTGTTAAGAAAATGTACGCATTGTGGAAGTGTGTTCACTGACTGCATATTGTGTGAAAACGACATGAAATGTGTGAATGGTATGGCCACAGAAGACCGATGCTGTGCTTATTGTGTTTAGAGTTTTGAAAATGTGACAACTGGTTGGACAAACGCTTGTTAGCGACTGAAAAAACCTGTAATACATACATACTAAGACATAAGAACAATTTAATGTCAATCTGCCTTTGCTTTGTTTTATTTGTTTTCTTTGAAGTTACAAGTCTTACGGGCTTGAAGTGAGTCATAACTCACGTAGGAACCAAAGTTCTGAATCGACAGACGGGGGCGGGTTTACTGAAGGGACTGTTGTTGTTTTGGACCACGCTCGCGGTACGGTGATACCTCAGTGCGCAGAGAGCGCTATTGCAAGACAGTTGTATTCTGCAAGTGTATTTTGTGCAGTACATTGAAGCGAGAATTTACGTTTAAGGAAGAACTGAAGACCTGTTTTTATTTCTGTAGCGACTATTGTCCAAACAAAGCAGTCGCTGAGAGGCTGAGGACAGGGTATAAGCTGATTGTCTGACCCGCTGTACCAAACAAAGTATTCGCTGAGATCAAAAGTCCGTTTATCGTTTATTATTAAAGAATATGACAACCTATCATAACGTGTTGAAAGTATAAAACAAAATCAATCACAGCGATCAAAGCAAAAAACAGCGGTCAACAAAAAATACGGCCTTCCCGTAACTCACCCCCTCTCTCTCTAGTTACTGCCCCGTACCAGTGCTGGTGATTATATTAACTAGATGTTACCGCCCATATGCCCGTGACCCAATTACTGCAATATCACAAATAAACAACAAAAGGTAACAAAATATAACAAATAACCAAAATATAAACCACAAAATGATCTATTTCCATTCATCATAATAAATGCCTTCATGGCTCCTACACACCAGCCCCTAATTATTAATCTATCACCCAATAATTATGCACAGTAGGAGTGATGGAATAATTAAAACTAGACAGTCCACATAATCACATTACATTCCTTGTCTTCTCCGGTCTTCATGATCCTGTGAAAAAGTTAGTCAGTAGGGCCAGAGGTTACTAGCACATAGCCCTGCGATCTGTGTTCGCCACAGTCATTATCAGTCAAGTGTCAAAGTTCAGTCAGAGGTCTAGGCACTGTCATCTGTAACAGTTGCCACACATCCAACATCTGCCTCCTGCAGCAGACAGACCTTAGTTATAGGCCGGTTCAGGCAGTTACTCTTAGTTTTGATGCGCACAAAGCCCCTTTTGTCCGGAAAGGTTTGTAGGACTCGTCCTATGACCCAGGAGTTACGAGGTGCTGTGCTGTCCACTATAAGCACCAGATCTCCAGGAACAAGGTTGCGCTTTGCTCCTGACCATCGCTGCCGCTCCTGCAATTGAGGCAAGTACTCTTTAACCCATCTTTTTCAGAACAGGTCTGACATGTACTGGACCTGCTTCCATCGCCTGCGTGCGTACATGACGGCCTCCTGGAAGACTCCTGATGGCAAAGACGGTAACGTCTTCAAAAGCAGCAGGTGATTAGGCGTCAATGCTTCCAGGTCATGAGGATCCATAGAAGCCTTTGTAATCGGTCAGCAATTGATAATGGCTTCCACTTTGCAGAGAGCTGTGTGAAGTCCTTCTTCATCCAAACGTTGTTCATTCAGGGTGGAGTTGAGGACTTTACGGACTGTTTGAATTAACCTCTCCCAAGAACCTCCATGATGGGAGCCAGCTGGGGGATTAAAAGTCCATTTTATCCCTTTCTGAAGAAGGACATCATTAATCTGTGCCTGATTCCACTGCTCAATGGATGTTTTCAGTTCTTGTTCTACTCCTCTGAAATTTGTCCCATTATCTGAGCACAATTCCTGTACTTGACCACGTCTTGCTATAAAGCGCCTGAGAGCATTAATGAAGGATCCGTGTCGAGTGAAGGTGCCACTTCAATGTGGATTGCTCTTATGGCCATGCAGGTAAAAATTACCCCATACCTCTTTATGACACTTCTTCTGCTCCTCACCTCGAAAGGTCCAAAGTAGTCTACTCCTACCCGAGTAAATGTAGGTTCATCTGGAATCACCCTTTCAGATGGTAATTCTGCCATTAGCTGAGACACTGGCTGAGAATTCAATCGTCAACAGCTCACACACTTTGACAGAACACTCCTTATGGCTGTACTCGCTCCTGAGATCCAGTATCTCTCACGGAGCTTAGACAACATATGGTTTCGCCCACCAGGTCCCACCTCTTGATGGACGTGTCTCAGCAGAAGGGTCGAGATATGTAAATCTTTTGCAAGTATTATGGGATGCTTAGCTTCTGCTGGCATAGATGAGCTGCTGAGCCGACCACCAACTCTCAGAACCCCATTCTCCATTAGTGGGCAGAGTGTGTGGATGTTACTATGACCCTTGACACTTTTGCCTTTTTCCAACATGGAGTATTCCTCTGGAAACCTCCTCCCTCCTTTGGCTAAATTTGATGATCTCCATTTCTGATTTCTCCAACTCCTCCACTGATAGACAACTTGAAAGCATCTTTCTCCTGAATGTTTCCATATCTCTCTCCAATGAACGTTGTCGTTGTTCCACATCCAAACCAGATTGTGCAAGAGCCATATTCAATTGTCTCCTCTTCTGCCAGAGAAATGAGAGCCAAGTTTTGAATCTCAAGATCCAAGCTACAGACTTTCGCAGATGGATCCAAGAGCTGAAGTGGTGGATCATGCGAGTTACTGCGTCAGCCTCCTCACTGGTCTGTACAGCATTCACTGTGGCTTCCGTCTTGACCTCAGGGTCATCTGCTGTAAGTCCATGAACATCCTCAGGGTTGACAGGCCACTCATTCTCAGGTTGAAGAAGAAAACGAGGCCCTGACACCCATGTTCCATCCTTGACAAATGCATCACCTTTCACACCCCTGGAGGCGCGAAGGCTGGATTATTTGCCGTTCCAGCATACCTCCACTGGGTTGTGAACAGGGCTGTAAACTAGCGGTCGCCACTCGCCAAATGTGACTAAAATATTCCCCTGGCGACTTAATTTTGGAGGGATACATGCCACTGGGGCGGGTAAATGTTTGTCCCGATGGTCGTGCTCTTGCAATAAATTATGCATGATATAACAAAACATTGTAGTAGCTGTAAACTGATAAATTATGACGGTGGCAAACGTCAAGCTAAACCGGTGATTTGTTGTGTGTCACACTGAAGTAGCTTCACCGCTGTAGAAAATAGTTCCTCCGAAGCAACGTAGCGTGCGCGTTACCGCTCTTTAAAAGTTTAAAAGTGAGTGACGCCTGGTTCACACCGGCCGCGGAAGCGCCGCGAATAGGCGCGTAGCGGAGCCCGCTTCCTTTCGGCACCCCTGTTAAGCGATAGTGTAGTTCACACACCAGACGCCGTGAAGCGATCGTTTCGGCGTCTGCTCTATTTTTTGCGCGTGCCGCGAGCGAACGCATCAGATCTGGCAGTAAATCATACAAAGAATCACGAGACAATCCGGTCAATTTTCAAAATAAAATACTGCGATTGACAAATGCGATCATATTTGTGTATCTCAACTTGCACTGGGAAACAGGAAGAGAAAATACATTTAATAAATGTGAAAAGTAGATAAACAAATATGTGTATTTCAACGGTATATCTGCTCTCTCTCTCTCAATTTGCAATGTTTGAGATAAAATGAATGAAATTCAATTAATAATATTAAAATGTATTTCTAAATAATACTTTGGCCTCTTTTCTAAGCATGTACTGCTCTATAATACTGTTATCTCAATGAAAAGTACTGAAACGGATGTATATGCAACAAAAGGAGGCAATTTATCATTTGGCCGTGTAGCGGTGCGGCTGCCCGCTACCACTGGCGCAGCTGAGCTGAACGGGACTGACACTGGGATTTATTATATTGGCGCGGACGTAGCGTCCCGGCGCACACACGAACATGACGTGTGTGTGCGCATTCAGAACGCCGCCTGCAACACAAACATAAGGCACAACATTACGGACAACTGTTGAGGAAACACGGTGCAAACATTTCCCAAGCATGGACAAAGACGATGAAACACTCACGCTGCAGTTGCGCTGGCTTCCGGACGCTGTGAAAGGACCCGACGGGAAGTCAGGAGGAACTTTGTGCAGTGGGGGGTGTGACGTCAGAGATGTGCGGGGTTCAAGTGTGTGGGATGAGAGGGGTGTTTTTGGCGTTGTGTGTTAGGGGAATATTTAAGGGGGATAGAAATTGGGGTATAAGGTGTTGACTCTGTTTGGTGATGTTTTAAACCGACATGTACGTTTTTAGAGATAATTGATTTTTGATGGGAATGGTTCAGCTCATAGGTGATATAGGCTGGGCCTAAACAGGTCTAGGTGAGAGAGAGGTCTGAGGTGAGCGAGCCAGCACCTAGGCCATGGACAGAAGGAGTCTGATTTTGAAGTCTAAGTTTGAGTGTTAATTGAGAAGGGTTTTGGAGTTTTTGTTTATTTCATTTCATTGTTTTTTTTTCCTCCTGACATGGCATATTGAAAATGAATAAATTCAACTGTTTTGGGCCAAACATCTGTCGCACTGCCTCCAGTCTTTCCACCGCCGCAAGGTCAGCCCGACTACAGGCCGGTAAAAAATTTACTTGGCCGGTAGATTCTTTCATCTACCGGTCCCCTTGGCAGGTGAGCCAAAAAGTTAGTTTACAGCCCTGGTTGTGAAGCCGTGCAAATTTGTGTGACACGGTTGGCAACAAAGACTCTTACCTCTACAAGACAATGCGACTGGCCATGGTGGCTGCGATAAGCTCCATTTGGGGGATGGTAGCAGGTTTCAATGGTGCCACCCTTGCCTTTCCCATGACAAAAGCACTGTGCACGTGTGAGTGTGCATTTCGTGACAGCAGGTAAGGTGGTTACAAGATACTGAATCGAGGCTGCACGGTGGTGTAGTGGGTAGCACTGTCTCCTCACAGGGAAATAGCCCCTGCCACCGAGTCTAAACCAGCCCAATTTAGCCAACATAAATCAGCTGTGTGTCAATTATTCAATTGTTTGTTTATTATCAGCTGAGATATTGTTTTTGAACTGATATCATTGCAGAATCAGAGGTTTTAATACTGTATCTAAGGTTTGGACTATTGTTTTTGCTATTGTGGGATGTTGTGTGTTAACATTCGTAAACAATACAAAAACAATCCATAATTTTGTTGGGAGGTATAGCTTGTCTGTTAAGAAAATGTAAGCATTGTGTAAGTGTGTTCACTGACTGCATATTGTGTGAAAACGACATGAAATGTGCGAATGGTATGGCCACAGAAGACCGATGCTGTGCTTATTGTGTTTAGAGTTTTGAAAATGTGACAACTGGTTGGACAAACGCTTCTTAGCGACTGAAAAAAACTGTAATATGCAGTACATTCTGCATACAATAAATATACACTTATAACTAACGTTACATTTTTTAATTTTTAACGTAACATTTTTTTTTTGTGTTCTATCAACACATGTATCCATACAAACCTTTACTATTTAATAAAAATAATTGAAATCAGGTTTTATATCAGACGGTGTCTTCTCACGATTATTGTTTTTGATACTTGATGTTACTAACTGAACTTTATTGATATTTTATTCTCACCAAAGGGCTAAACAGTAAACGTTGCCAGGTTACCATTGGCAACCATTTTGAGAATTCTTTGGTTGTTGTTCCATGAACTTGTAGAAGAAATTGTGTTACCTTAGAATTCTTATTTGGTTTTGGTATAATGTTCCTTTCTCTCTAAACATCAAATGTCCTGCTGAGCTGCATTCATTGTATGTAAGCCTTGTCATGTTGATGAAAAGAACCTCTGGTCTGTCCCCCTTCCTGGACCGTCCCCGAAACACCTTCACCTCACATACTTGATCAAGGCCTTCATGAATGACCCCTGTTGTGACACTATGTAGAAAGAACCCAGCTGTTCCGAGGGAAGTCACACCTTTATGTTGTCTCAGGAAGTCTCTTCCCCTCGGTGAGACGCGTATTGAATCTATGTAAATCCACTGTTTAGACCTGCCCCTTTGGTTCTGTATAAGTTGTCTCTTGCCTCACATCAGGGCAGATTGGGCTGTGTGGCAACCGCGACATTGTCTTTTCTCCACTGTCAGTGATTAAACCTCATTTGAACCAGCCACTGAATTGGACCTGAAGAGTTTTCTTCCACAATATGGCGTTGTCGGCAGGATGCCAACATGGACCAGTGAAGATCAACAGCCCAGCAGGAGAACACCCTGGAACGTTGCTGTTCTGACCAGATGCTGATGACTGACGCCAATGTTGCTGCTCGTGACCGGATTATTGTTCCTGTGGCTCCTTTGCAGTACCAGTATTAAGCAATGGGGACAGAAGGTTGCTTCGGAAGATCTCCTTCTTAATACTGCAGCTATGGAGCCACCAGAAAGAAGCATATCAGGGATAACTCATCCCTCCTCGACTGCAGTCTCCAGCCTTCGTCAGAAACGGGAAACTGGACCAAATACAATCTCCACACACGACCAAATTATTTCTACAAACACTTATATCAACTTGCCTAGAATGATAGCTGACCAAAGCTCCAATTCTAACCATAACGGTTACACATGTGGATTCATCCCACATAATACTGATGAACTCTTCCCACTGATGACTCTGCCCATTTCCGAATGTGACACGTGTCATATACTTCACCGGAATACACACAAATCTCACACCCATGAACTTTCTCCAGTTTTCACCTGAAATTAGAACTTTATCCTGCAAAATATCCATAAACAAGTGTCAGGCGTGCATGGATGCCCCTGCTACCACCCCTCTTAGTGTAGTTCCAGGGCCATTAGAATTGTGTATTAAAGGCACCGGAAGTGGACATGACATAATTTCATATTGTCACTTTGTGCTTTCCTCCGTGACCAAGGACTTTAATAATTTGGACTTCAACCTCTTCTACGCCTCCTGCCTACAGCTTTAGACTATCTTTTAGCATCCCAGGGTGGTACTTGTGCAATGATTTGTGTTGAATGTTGTACTTATGTGTCAGATTATAATGCTAGCCTTTCTGATGTCATTGCACATGTTAAACACATTGCTGATAAAGTGCACACCAGCGATATTAGTAGCCCTTTTGAATGGTTGGAAACACTCATTGGCCGTTGGGGTACAAATATAGTTCAATATGTTTTTGTTGGTTTAATCTGTTTTATAGTTGTTGTTGTTATGTTGGAATAATCTGTTTTTTTTTATTAGCCCTTATTATTTTTTCTTGTATCAGAGCAATGTGTAAAATTATTACAGCTAAGGTGACTACTGAAATGATGATTCAATGAACTACTCACGACGTACCTAAAGAATTATTTCATGATGGTTCGTAGAATTGATGTATTGTAATTTTCTTACTTCACTTGATTACATTTTCTTGTGTATTTAGTGTTGTCCTATAGGACAAAATGGGGAATTGTAGAAGAAATTGTGTTACCTTAGAATTCTTATTTGGTTTTGGTATAATGTTCCTTTCTCTCTAAACATCAAATGTCCTGCTGAGCTGCATTCATTGTATGTAAGCCTTGTCATGTTGATGAAAAGAACCTCTGGTCTGTCCCCCTTCCTGGACCGTCCCCGAAACACCTTCACCACTTGATCAAGGCCTTCATGAATGACCCCTGTTGTGACACTATGTAGAAAGAACCCAGCTGTTCCGAGGGAAGTCACACCTTTATGTTGTCTCAGGAAGTCTCTTCCCCTCGGTGAGACGCGTATTGAATCTATGTAAATCCACTGTTTAGACCTGCCCCTTTGGTTCTGTATAAGTTGTCTCTTGCCTCACATCAGGGCAGATTGGGCTGTGTGGCAACCGCGACATTGTCTTTTCTCCACTGTCAGTGATTAAACCTCATTTGAACCAGCCACTGAATTGGACCTGAAGAGTTTTCTTCCACAATATGGCGTTGTCGGCAGGATGCCAACATGGACCAGTGAAGATCAACAGCCCAGCAGGAGAACACCCTGGAACGTTGCTGTTCTGACCAGATGCTGATGACTGACGCCAATGTTGCTGCTCGTGACCGGATTATTGTTCCTGTGGCTCCTTTGCAGTACCAGTATTAAGCAATGGGGACAGAAGGTTGCTTCGGAAGATCTCCTTCTTAATACTGCAGCTATGGAGCCACCAGAAAGAAGCATATCAGGGATAACTCATCCCTCCTCGACTGCAGTCTCCAGCCTTCGTCAGAAACGGGAAACTGGACCAAATACAATCTCCACACACGACCAAATTATTTCTACAAACACTTATATCAACTTGCCTAGAATGATAGCTGACCAAAGCTCCAATTCTAACCATAACGGTTACACATGTGGATTCATCCCACATAATACTGATGAACTCTTCCCACTGATGACTCTGCCCATTTCCGAATGTGACACGTGTCATATACTTCACCGGAATACACACAAATCTCACACCCATGAACTTTCTCCAGTTTTCACCTGAAATTAGAACTTTATCCTGCAAAATATCCATAAACAAGTGTCAGGCGTGCATGGATGCCCCTGCTACCACCCCTCTTAGTGTAGTTCCAGGGCCATTAGAATTGTGTATTAAAGGCACCGGAAGTGGACATGACATAATTTCATATTGTCACTTTGTGCTTTCCTCCGTGACCAAGGACTTTAATAATTTGGACTTCAACCTCTTCTACGCCTCCTGCCTACAGCTTTAGACTATCTTTTAGCATCCCAGGGTGGTACTTGTGCAATGATTTGTGTTGAATGTTGTACTTATGTGTCAGATTATAATGCTAGCCTTTCTGATGTCATTGCACATGTTAAACACATTGCTGATAAAGTGCACACCAGCGATATTAGTAGCCCTTTTGAATGGTTGGAAACACTCATTGGCCGTTGGGGTACAAATATAGTTCAATATGTTTTTGTTGGTTTAATCTGTTTTATAGTTGTTGTTGTTATGTTGGAATAATCTGTTTTTTTTATTAGCCCTTATTATTTTTTCTTGTATCAGAGCAATGTGTAAAATTATTACAGCTAAGGTGACTACTGAAATGATGATTCAATGAACTACTCACGACGTACCTAAAGAATTATTTCATGATGGTTCGTAGAATTGATGTATTGTAATTTTCTTACTTCACTTGATTACATTTTCTTGTGTATTTAGTGTTGTCCTATAGGACAAAATGGGGAATTGTAGAAGAAATTGTGTTACCTTAGAATTCTTATTTGGTTTTGGTATAATGTTCCTTTCTCTCTAAACATCAAATGTCCTGCTGAGCTGCATTCATTGTATGTAAGCCTTGTCATGTTGATGAAAAGAACCTCTGGTCTGTCCCCCTTCCTGGACCGTCCCCGAAACACCTTCACCACTTGATCAAGGCCTTCATGAATGGCCCCTGTTGTGACACTATGTAGAAAGAACCCAGCTGTTCCGAGGGAAGTCACACCTTTATGTTGTCTCAGGAAGTCTCTTCCCCTCGGTGAAACGCGTATTGAATCTATGTAAATCCACTGTTTAGACCTGCCCCTTTGGTTCTGTATAAGTTGTCTCTTGCCTCACATCAGGGCAGATTGGGCTGTGTGGCAACCGCGACATTGTCTTTTCTCCACTGTCAGTGATTAAACCTCATTTGAACCAGCCACTGAATTGGACCTGAAGAGTTTTCTTCCACAAACTCAAAGTCCCGTTTGGTTCCAACGATGGGTTCGACATTAAGTTTAGTTTGTTTAGGATCCTTGTGAGCTGCAGCATAGCTGCCTCTGTTCTTCCAGGGTCCGGAACAATATAGAACAAAATAAACCATTGTACATTGCACATAATAAAACTGAACAATGAGAGGGATACTCTCCAGTCATCATTTGTGCTATAGTCAAAAATGCCAAATTAATTATCTAAAATTAAAGGAGGGACAGCAAACAGCAATAACGTGCATAATGTCTCCAAAATACACATTCTTCATATTTGTTGCATTAGTGATATTTAAATATTACGGTTACTGTCACAGTCAGAACCACAGTACTACTTTTCGCCCGGCAGCCACTTTTAAAAGTTAGTGTCCCTGAACGCCACTCAAGTTTGAAAAAAAGTCTCAATGAGATGTTGATATTAGTTAGCGAATATTGGAGATGATTTCCTACGCACTGGAGGATGTTTCCAAAGAAATAATGTAAGAAATGATGAAAATACTTCATGATCTGGCTACAGATGTATTTTGTTACATTACAGAGCAAAAATCATACATTTGCTTGGATGAAAATGCCCCGATTCATTCTTTACGCTTGGTTTGAGGCTTCAGTTCGGTTTAGGCTTCTTCAGAAAGTGAGCTGGGAGCCCACCACTGACATCCCCCCTTTGGGTGAACTGTCCCTTTCCCCGACACGCTGTTTACCATCTCAACATGTTTACAGACTGTCATTAGGCTGCGCTGCTGTTTAACTATTCATCTCATTTGGCTGATGGAGACAGCGTTCGCTTTCATCAACATCTTGGCTCATTTTCATGATGCCCCTGCTTCGCTTCACTTCAAAGACAAACAGCAGCAAGTGATCTTGATGTAACGTACTGATTTTCATTTCATACAGCTGAATGAAACAGAATGAGAATCCCAACCTGAGCCCAAACCCCTTTTGCCCGTTTGCTTCCAATTATGTGTGTGTTGCTAAAATGGCAGTGAGTGTGTTTCTCTGTTTGTGCGTTTGCACGATACTACTTACAGCAACGGTTTTTCCAAGCGGCTTCCCAGGGAGCCGACTATCTCGCCCAGCGTGCCAAACGCCTGGCCCAGGAAGTCCTGCATGTGTGGAAGAGCACAATTAAACATTCATTAAGGATGGGAAAATATATTCAAACATGACATTATTAGACAATGAAACTGCCCTCCCCCCAAAAAACAACCTCATAGGTCATTTGAATAAAAGCAGTAATATTTTTAAGTATTTAAGTTCTTTCTCTGCTGAATTCAATGTTCATCTTCATTTTTGGGGGGTTCCCTCCTGTTTTCCATGTATATTTAGCACACACTGACAGCTACGCCTGGCATGCAGAGGATCCTGTGTCCTTGGTGACCACTGTAGGGTGACCATAAGAGAGGATTCGGATCAGGGAGGAGGAGCCTCTCCAAGGAGAGCACAGAACAGGGAGGGGAGGGGTGTAGAAAGTCTGTTTACAGGCAGGAGAGGATTGTTCACACACTGCTACGAGACCTCCCCAAGCAGATTGTGTGTGCACGTGTGTGAGCGCCTGTGCATACGTGTGTGTGTGTGTGCGTGTGTGTGTGTGTGTGTGTGTGCGCGTGCATGTAAAAGTGCTTCACAGATGAGCCATGTTGAGTCCGGCGGGCAGAAAGCTGCTCCAAAGATCTTTGCCGGTGCTGAGCAAATTTCTCCCACAGCCGAGCTCTTGAAACAAAAAGAGATGACAAAAATGCTCTGGCCTTTCTTTAACAAAATATGCCGCTTGATAGAAACTGCAGCCCAGCACCTGCAATGCCTCAGATATCTAAGACCAGAGGCTGAGGCACCTTAGATGAATACGTCCAGTGGTGGCCCAGGGGAAAGAAAAAGGTTAGGAGGATATCCAAGTAAAAAACATCAAGTGAGGTCTATTCTGCATCTAATATACACATATCTCTATGTCACACTATTTGTAAAGGGTAAAACTATTTGTCATAATAACATTTCGTGAAAATAAAGAGCATCTCCTGCACACTGACTCCTCTCAAACACTCAAGCTTAACACAGAAAGTAGTCCCTTGGAAATCTCTGTAGCTGTTGAAGCCCATCATCCCCTGTTGTTGTTGCAGTCTGCTTTGCCCAAACATTTAGGAGGTGAGGACTGAAATCCAATCAACAACAACAAAGGCTGTTTCGGCTTCTAACCACCTAAAACACCTCGTTATAGGATGCATACAGAATAGATTGGTGCAGGAATGAGTCCTAACACCTGGAAATGACTTCACGTCCACTTCCCTCATCTCAAAGTCAATGGGATGTTTGAAAGGCCTTTTGGTTAGATGACTCAAGAGTCACAGAGTTAAATAACCCAATCAAATAAAAAAAAAAATAAAAAGTGTTTTATGCCCTCTAAACTTCTGAGATTGTTTCTTTGGAACAAAACCACTCAGTATTTCACAAGGAAAAAAGTTTGGAGATGTATTTGTATCTTCAGATGCCTTGGAAGAGTCCTGAACCCCAGGATGGAAATCACTCTCGTCACACAAAAACATATTAACAGGCTGTTTTAGTTGCAATATTTAATAAATGTGGGAATAAAAGTTGGCAACAAACTCCTGACAGCTTTGGAATAGTCGTGCAGGAGAACACAGCCGTTACCTAATTACTGCCTGCAAACAAAGAAGCTATTTCCCTGCTTGATGGATGCTTTTTTCTTTTTTTGCTAATCCCTGGGTTTATAATAATAATGAATAAAGACTTTGAAATGAGATTACTGTTTGTCAGAAGAATATTGCTGTATTTTACCACCAAAATGAACAGCAATAAAAAAAGGACTGTGCAGAGGGCCATGACGAGCGCCGGACAGAATGACAGAGCAACACTTCCTCTGCTCGTAAACAGGAGCCCTTAATTAGATTTCACTATACGCTCCATCTCTGCACATCGTCCCTTGCAGCATCGTCTGCACAAGGTATATGCACACCATATGGCACGGGGAAAACATCTGCTGTGATGAGAGGAAGGAGGCGTCCACAGACACTGCCATGGAAGCTGCCAAGAGATATACTGTACTTGTGTGCATGTCCTCGCTTATTTTCTGTTATTTAGAGCGACTGGGGATGGACTGTGCCCGGACAATGGAGCCATCACTGCGTGCCAGATCTCCAATCCCACACATCCACAGCAACGACAGGACGCATCCAAGCGTCCTCAGCCTTCATGCTGAGAGTGAGTCGCTACGCTTTCATTGCTCGGCGCTCCCAGAAGAGGCCCGAGGGCGCGCTGGGGTCCGGGCCGAGGAAAAGAACTGCCTGCAGTTGGCAACAGAGCTGAAGCCGGGTAGTAAGAGGAGGGCTGGAGGTGGAGACGGAGCCCAGGTTAGAGGCAGAACTGGAGCAGAGTGCTGCTGGAGCTTCTGTCTGAGCTGAGAGCGAAGGACGGGGCTGAAGGGCTGAAGGGCAGCGGAAATCTGAAAACGCTGGTCGCTTAGATCAAAGGAGGTCGAGCTTGAAGAAAGGCACTAAAAACACTATTCAGAGAGGATGAATAGTGTTTGTGAGCTACTTTAAGCTGCAGTCCATCATCAGGGTGTTGGAAAACTGTACTCTCATTAGTCCCAATATTGTGTTAGTACATCATTCATTAGCTGATTAACGATCTGTGCGAACTTGTACTGCTATGGATAGGAATATATATATAATATATATATATATATATATATATATATATATATATATATATATACAAATTTGCTAGTTTAAAGTTGCAAATTTGCTAGTTTATTACGATGCTAACAACCGGCATTTATGCCAGCTAACTTCCCATGAATGTCGCTTTTATCTTTCTAATTAATCCATCCCAGCGTGTGTCACATCAACTGGCATAAATGCCGGTTGTTAGCATCGTAATAAACTAGCAAATTTGCAACTTTTTGTCTCAGAATATTGCCCACCTCTCTCTGCTCCGTTTTTTATTTTTTCCTACAGTGGCCCTAATATGCCGTCGTTATATATATATTATATATATATATATATAATACACACACACACACACACACAGTGTATTTGGTATGGGCCAGAAATGCCAACAGGATTGTTCCTGTTATGCCTGCACTCTTACCTCTGACACCCTGATTCCTATCAGGCTGCTATTGTACTGGAAGGGTAAACATTGGGCTGTATAACATCTCCATGAATGCACGACTGATTGTTGAACAGCTGAGGTGAAGGAGACACTTACGTGTTTGGAGAGATTGTCGCTCTTGCAGTCTAAATCGTACCTGTGGAGAAGAGAAGAGACGAGAGGTTTGAGCCGCAGGTGTTTGGCTGAACGGCTGCCAAAAAACACAAATTAGTAGTCAATGACAGAATCTCCTCTCCCTCTTCACCTACCATTAATGTGCCGCACTTGTCCGCTAATCACTGGAGAGAAGCACTTCGGGTTTAAAGTAGGGCTTGTAATTACGCCACCAAAAGCTTTAGTGATCCGATTTCACGCATGAGGGCACAACAATATTAGTAGCCTCGGGATCGTTAATGGCTGTCAGGTGATCATTTTTACATTTCACAGAATTTTCCATTTTCAAATTTTGCATTATAAGTCTAGCTGATGTTTTAGTAGCAGACTGAAAAAAGAAAGTGAGAGAAAAGACACCTCTGTTTCTCATGCTCTGGTCATTTTTGAGATTGTGTCCTGTTATGTTTCTAGACGAGTGGTAAGAACACAAAAACTTTGTCGTATTTATGTAAATGATCAACTGGGGAAGTTTCATGGTGATATCTATGGGTTCATATTTTCAAAATGTATATCATTTTATAATTTCATACCTTTAAAGGCTGTCTTCTCTCAAGCGGTCAGAAATCTCCCCTTCAGCAGCTCGTTACATACAGTTTAATTCCTATCTATATTCTAAAGGTGTTTACAGAGGGGTCTATTCATGAATCATTTAAAGCATAAAAATATCATATTTTATTCCTAAAACATGGTGAAATGGATGGATGGATGGATGGGTGGATGGATGATGGATGGATGGTGGGTGGGTGGATGGATGGTTGGATGGATGGATGGATGGATGGATGGATGGATGGATGGACGGATGGATGGATGGATGGATGGATGGATGGATGGATGGATGGTGGATGGATGGATGGTGGGTGGATGGATGGTGGGTGGGTGGATGGATGGTTGGATGGATGGATGGATGGATGGATGGATGATGGATGGATGGATGGATGGATGAGTGGATGGATGGATGATGGATGGATGGAAGGATGGATGGATGGATGGATGGATGGATGGTGGATGGATGGATGGATGGATGGATGGATGGATGGATGGATGGACGGACGGATGGATGGATGGTGGATGGATGGATGGACGGATGGATGGATGGTGGATGGATGGATGGATGGACGGACGGACGGATGGATGGATGGATGGATGGTGGATGGTGGGTGGGTGGGTGGGTGGGTGGGTGGATGGATGGTTGGATGTATGGATGGATGGATGGATGGATGGTGGATGGATGGATGGATGGATGGATGGATGGACGGACGGACGGATGGATGGATGGACGGATGGATGGTATGGTGGTGATGGATGATGGTGGGTGGGTGGATGGATGGATGGATGGTGGGTGGGTGGATGGATGGTTGGATGGATGGATGGATGGATGGATGGGTGGTGGTGGGTGGATGGATGGATGGTTGGATGTATGGATGGATGGATGGATGGATGGATGGTGGGTGGGTGGGTGGGTGGATGGATGTATGGATGGATGGATGGATGGATGGATGGATGGGATGGGTGGTGGGTGGATGGATGGATGGATGGATGGTTGGATGGATGGATGGATGGATGGATGGATGGTGGGTGGGTGGGTGCACCTGAAGCTCTGGATTCTATGGAATCGCCCTGGACCTGGATGCCATGCACTGGTTTTATGGATGGTGGTGGTGTGGTGGACAACTCAAGATGCTTGGATTACACTGACCTCCACATGGATGGACAGGAGCAGCAGGGCACACACACTACACAGCACATTCATACACTGAATCGCCCCTGACCTGCATTCAGCATCTAATCTATTCAGCCTTCAGTGTTCGGGTTGACAGTATCTTGCCAAGGATGCTTTACACTAAGCATTTGCGACTGGACACAGCACGACATCGACATGCACATCACAGGACGACACACACATTCATACACTGAATGCCGCCTGCATTCAGGATCTAATCTATTCAGCCTTCAGGGTTCGGGGTTCAGTATCTTGCCCAAGGACACCTAAGCATTTGGACTGGAAGAGCCGGGAATCGAATGGAATCAGAGGACGACTCGCCGTATGTATGTGTGTAAGGATACGTGACTCCCACATGACAGTACTGCTGGACTGACAAAATTCTCTCCACCTCACATACTTGTCCATCTTCTGCAGGAGAATCAATTCAAAATCAGAAGTAACACCGCGTGATCCACTCGCACCTCCGGAGAGCAATTTATCCAGCTTCATTTACTCCCCATAACCCGTCACTTTCCCCTTCCTGGGAGTCTCAGGTGTGTGTGTGTGTGTGTGTGTGTGTGTGTGTGTGCAGCAGCGTGCAGCAGAGTGTGTAAAAGGCAGAGCCACAGCGTTACTTTCTACAGACAGCATGCTATGTACAGTGAGGCGCCTGCAGACAAAACAGGGATACGCTGTGTGTCACTATGGGGGGGGGTCCAATGCAGCGATGTTAAAACTAATGTAATTCCATAAGAGCAATGAAACATGCTGCCATTATGCAACGCGCTGGAAGCAAAATGCACAGGTGCGCTTCATGTTCTATTCGCCCGTTGCCTCCGTCACTCCCAAATGTTCATAAATGATTCATGCCATCTTATTTAATAATGAGACTCAAGGAGGGAGGCAGGGAGAAACATACTGACATGTATGTCCCGTAGTCAATTCAAGTAACTTTCAGTAATCTCCCTGCACGGACACACGGACACACCATGTACAACATGCTGCACGTGGAGACTAAATCATAGTAAACGACAGAACTGACCACCAGTATGACCAAATGATAGATGGATTGCAAATTCACAAGAAGAATGTGAGGATTTAGCTGCACCGCCCACACACACACACAAACACACACCCACACACCTACAAACACACACACGAGGGTGTGTGCAGGAGTGCATGTCCCACGGCGCCTCGTGAGTGCACATTTGCTGTGTGTGGATGACATCACTGTGCAGCGGCACTGGGCCAGACAGGGTTTCTTATGGTCCTGTGCGGCCTGTGTTGCGTGGGGGGGGTCTGCTCAGAGCTCTGTTTGAACTGAGCAATGATGACTAATGATGGCACACAAACAAACGGGGCCGGAGAAGCAGGCAAACAACAGACGACAGCACGCTGACACTTGAGCTCCGTCTCCTAACGGCTGTATGAAAACCTCACAAAGCCTCCGTTCCTGCATACATGCAGCACGCATGTTTGAGCAGCACATTCCGTGCTGTTATTGGCCCTGGCAGATTAACCTGAAAGTGGTATTTTCTTTTAAAAACACTGCGATAACAAGGAAGGGAACGATGCCCTCCATATGTTTAGGCCATGTAGCTGTTTGGAGAACTAACTGACGCTTTAGATGAAAAATAATGCCAAATGTTGAAAAAAAAAACAGGGAAATTAAAAAAATTTATAAATGAACCATTTGTTGCTTGAAATACATTCAAACCTACATTGGTGTCTATCATCATTATAAACTAGTTATGGCAGAAAAATGTAGATCTAAATATGGAAAAATACAAGCTCATTTGTGATCCCATCTCGTTTAAAGATAAAATGAGAAACATACATTTTATACGATTTATAGCATGAACTGATTCTGCAATAACGCTGCATTCTATTCAAGACTGACTTCTTCTATTACATTAAATCCTTTCACAATTACATTTGAATGTAAAACTACAGTCTTTTGTACTCTAGCTGCGTTGTTAGGTGCTAGCTCCAGTCCAACATGTAGACACGATAAAGTACATGTACATAACCAGCAACATGTTGTTCCCAACATATGTTCTGATCTGGAAGAAAGATCTTTAAACAAGCAAAATACACAAGGTTAATTTGATGAAATCCTTGTTTTATTACTTTTTTGAGGTTACTTCTCGTCTTTTTTCCTTTTCCTTTCCCCCCCCCTTTTTTTTTTAGATCTGATCCAATTTGCCACATTTGATTGGACAACCATCCCCGGGGGGCTTCCACTGGCTTCAGTGAGCACTCTGAACATGGCCGGCAGTGAGATGGGTGGGTTAACAGGATTTCCAGGCGTGGAAAGCAGCAGAGGAAGCAAAGTGTGTCGTGGCTTTGGGGTCTCCGGGTAAAGAGAGCATGGGATGGTTCAGCAGCAGCAGCTATGCTGGCGGTTGGCGGGGAGCTGTCTGGCTGTGAAGCACTGAGTGGGGGTGAGGGAGGTGGAGGTCACGGAGGGCTGGAGGGAGCAGCAGGAGCTACAGGAAAAGACTTCCAGACCTCAGGACAGACATGAGGCGGGGGGTGTGGGGGGGGGGGGGGGGGGTAGCCATGTCCACGCTACGAGTGGTTGTAGGGCCCTCAGCCCAGCGGAGAGTAAGAGGGGTCTGGTGCTGCTCACCCACTCACAAACTCACAACAGGCCCTACAGGGAGTCGGCAGGCACACACACACACACACACACACACTCCATCATCCTCCATCCCCTCTATCCACAGCGTTAAACATCTTGCATGATACTCCAGAACAAGCCTGCACTTCACTTGTCTAGCAGACAGGAATATACAGACGAAATATGCAGACGGTTAAATACACAGTAAACAGACACACATATTAAAACATATGCACACACACACACACAATCACCAAAGTTTGAAGACAAACTCACACACAGAAATGTGAGACATGTTTACATGCCTGAAGGTACAGACAAAGACTTGATCTGACAGACACTGTGGAGACAACCTCAACACAACACACGTACGCAGCTACACGAGTAACAGTAGCGCCTCTCCTTGATCTGCCCCGTGACCTCCCACAGCGTGCAGGCAGCATGCGGCGCCGCTGACAGGCCAACAAGTAAACAAACAAAACAGCCATTCTCATTGAAAAATACAGTGGAAAAACACAGATAATCATAATTACTTGGTCGGCTCAACGTTTGGGGCTACATGAGGAAATATGAGGAAATGATCTTTGAACAGCCATGTGGCTCAAAATAAACTGTTGACACCGAATGAACCAAACAGCAAAGTGTCCATCATTGAATCACTTGCAACACATTTAGGTTAAGGCAACTAAACTCAAGATGCATTTGTGTTCCCTATGAGACACGCAGAACAGTCTCCTGGGTTAAAGTCCTGTGTTTGACCCATCCATTCTTTTCCCCACGCAGACAGAGAAAACACATTCCAACCAAAACAATGAACAATACAATTTTGTTGTATGGGAAAAAAGGAGGGAAAAAAGAGCTGAGCAACAACTTTACATTACTAACCTCTGATATTATCTGGGGTATCTTTGGTATTGATTTCATCTTCATTCACAAAATGCTCGCTGCTGGTTAAATTCTTCAAAGGAGCAGAACATTTTCTGGTAAATCTCACCGTGTAACTATTTGATATAAATCATTCATTTTTTGACATGTCTCTCACTAAACTGTGATCCTGAAAAGTACAAATACTGTGTGACGGGGCCTGGAAATGAGCACGAGGGACCCTAAAAGGTGTTTGTCATTGTCCTACTGTGGTAACTAGTGGTAAAATGGAAGATTCTTCTGATTTTACAGAGCAGGTTCTGTGTGAGCGGTTAGCTGTGTGCTGACCCAGACAAACCCACCCGGTGCTTAAGGCAGTCAATTAAAATTGTATGATCAACTGTGTCAAAAGCCAGACTTAGGTCTAAAAGGATTAAGGCCGAGCAATCGCCTGCATCTGCTGTTGAAAGCACAGAATCCTAAAGCATGATTCAAATTCATACAAAATCTATTTAAAAAAAATATATAATACACTTGACATCAGGGTCACTGTTTTCCAGGTTATGTAACCGTTTGCTCGATGATGCCATTAACATACAGTGAGCACAAACTTGTCTTTTCAATGGATGACCGAGGTGGAATGAACAATATTGAAAATCACAAAATGACGGGCGTATGATTCACCGTGTGCACACGGCCCTATTTTGTCTCAAAGCATTGTATGAATGGGATGAATTCAAATGGAAACGCCGGTGGGAAAAAAAAGTGGCATGAAAAATAGTCTTTCCATTTAAAAGGGCGAAGACTTGTACATCTCCCTCTGCACAGACATCAATATTTCAGGCTTCGCTCAATGTTGCTCCACACAGAGCGACACCCACGCCTGCACAACACACACACACACACACACACACACACACACCAACATGCATAAGTCAATTGTGAACTCACAGGTCAAAGCGTAGATTCTGCCTCTCCTCAAAGAAATAGTCGAGGATGAACTTGCGGACAAAGTCGGGGTTGAGGGTGTTATCTATGACTTCCGTCCTGCCGAACTGGAAGATAAATGAGAGGTAATGTTAGATCACTGGCTCCCAAAACATTTCATCAAAGTCAACAAACTACATTGTTGTTCACCAATATTTAAAAAGAAAAACAACATACCAATATGCTACATTTTAAATGCCCACAACAATGTTTAAAGTTCACCTGAAGCTGATCATTTACACGTTGAGTCACGTCTCTGCAGTGATTTGTGTTTTCTAGAAGAGGACTTCGCAGCTTTACAGGCTTTGCACCAGCGGTGTGATTATTCGATATGCTGAATAAGTTGCTTACTTTTAGTTGGTCAATTTCAGAGATGGATGCCGGCGAGGCATGCCAGCAGGATATCAAAAACGGAGCCATGGAACGACTAGCCAACGCTTCCAGAGATCTTTTTACAAAAAGAAAATGAGACCCGGGGGCACTTTTCACACAATTTGCAGCACGCAGACTGCAATTTACAGAACACTTTCTCTCGTCCATTTCGGCATGTTCAAACAATGCTTGTTATCTTGTAGGACTCAAAAATGAATCTGCAAATCTGCAAGCTTTTTGTGAAATATGGAGCTTTTCCATGTTCATGTCTGCGTTCTGCATGTGAGCAGTGCTTACAAATCACTTTGTGTGAAACAGGCTCCTGGTCTGAAAAAGCCCCGAGGGTAACTAGACATGCTCCAAAATGCAATCTACCGACATAAGAAAACAATATTTGAAGACCGAAGGAGCCGAGTCTCACCTCCGAGATGCTGAGAAGGCTGCAATATGAGCCCCATAGACTTTGACTGGTTCTAAATGATTCTAAATAATGAGATATATAAAAATGTATACATATATAAATATTACCCCACCCCTGTACTCACCTCTCTCCATTCCCTGTTGGCTATTCCTTGAGTGTACAGCACACAAACTGTTGAATTAGAAAGAGGGGAGGGCAGAGAAACAAGAGAGGGTTAGATTGAAGAGCATTTAACAACGCTGAGAAGTCAGCTGAGAGCGTGTTCTTTCCCTGGACCCCCACATGAGAGGAAAACTCCCTAATTAAATGTCACTAGAACTTTGCCTTCCAGCATGATGGTATTTCAGAGAGGAGGGAGGGAGGGGGGGATGGGTTTAGTGAGTGATTGTGTGGGTGGAGGAAGAGAATTATTGACATTCGAGCGTCTGTCCGCGGGAATCTTGGAGTGTTTTTTGATTAGGGACTGCTAGTGAAAACACAGCCAGTCAATCAGCTGGCACTAAAATGACATTTATTTGCATTCTAGCAGCCTTCACTGTATTCACACACATCTGTCACATGGCAGGGACTCACAACTCTGAAAGCCCCGGGACCACACACTCAGATATGTGTTTAAACCGGTAACATGCTGAAGTCAGACATGATACAGTTAAACTCTTTCAAATTAAAACAACAAATTCATGCCAAAAATCAACACAATAGGTCGTCTGCTGACTAAGGACTCTCTTGCAAAAGAGATCTTGATTTCGATTGAGATTACCAGATGAAATAAAAGGTTCTATGTTTATTTGGTGAAGGGGATTTTCTATGAGCTCTTTGCACCAACAATCTTAAATTCAAACTTAGTTCTAACGCCCAATTAGTAGGATTTACACATCATTAAATGACTGCAGGATAGGCTACATAGTCTTGGCAAATAAAGCATAAACAATAATTAATAATCAGTCGTAGGTTAGTCGGATAGTGATAGAAGATCAATATCAGTAATCATAATGCGCCCACGAATGATTGACAGCTGATGAGCGACACCGTCGTGAGTCTGCGGTGGAGAAACTATGATAAAAAGTGCATCGTCCACAAACTGCTGTTACAATCAGGGCCATTTTGAAATGAGCTGGTTATTACTTAGGAAGGCTGTTATGATATGAACAAATAGTGGATGCAACCAATCAAGCTGGATGCATTAAAGTAACCATGTTAAGTAACAGCAATTTGCACTTTGCATGTATTTCATAATTCTCTCACTGTCTCTTCACTTTTAAAGAAACCTAGACGGACAAACCTCAAGCTGCTCTGTTTTAATGCGGTTGCGGTTTACTTCTGTAATCTGAGCCCCGTCCTTTGGGGATAATCTTTAAAAACACACGTTGTGATGAAGGCAGAGCAGCTGGTTTCCGACCCATTCCACCTGAGCAACAATGATCGCTAAAAGGCCACAACAGCAACAACCTCTGTGTGTCCTTGTCCTCTCCGGTCGCACGACAGCACTAAAACAGAAAGGAAAAGGAGAAAAACCCACAGACATGAGCCTGGTAGCTCGTGTTGCGTGCCAAGTAACCACTAAGAAGGTCTGCCTGGCTCATAGAGGATCCACGGGGACCACTGCAAGGCTGTGGCTTCAACTAGTCTCAGTGATTTCCCTTGCACCCTGATGCAAAAATACAGTGATTATTAATTGCATATTATTCCAGTGAAGCGATCCACCCGTAACAAGTCAAGTTCTTGAAAAAATACACTGATTCTCTGATGGCACGCAGTGATTAAATGAATCTATGTCATAGCAATCTTTTTGAATTTGAGGTCCAGTATTAGTTTGTTTTTACAAGAAGATGGTAATATATTAATGGGTGGGCCGAGGGCGTGTAGGCACCCATAACGCCACGGCTGGTGGAGAGGACAACTGTAGTCAAAGAACATTCTACAATAAACAACATCCCCATTGTGGATTGTTGCTTGCATATTATTTTCTTTCCCATTGATAATAACAAGTCCTAACAACTTGAGCTCAGCTTCTATTTAGAGCTCATTTCCTCAAGTGACAGAAATCAACATCATGGGGATTAATTACATTGCAGGTTGATGACCAGTCACACTGTGTAAAACGGGGAACCAGCGTCACAAGGGACTGAAATACCGAAATTAACCGATTCACAACTGACACTGAAAATAGTGCCGAGTGGACAGATGCGCTGACTTCTCTCTGACAAGGTAAAAGTGGGAGGGTCCATATTGAAAACTCTTCTCCAACCCACCATCTACAAATGTTGGTCAAACTAGCCCACAAGCAGAAGTGTTTTCATCTGCAATGGATCTGCGATGGATGGACCATGACGGACTGGCTTCTTTTCTTAACCACGCCTTTACCTTCTCCACCGACGTGAAGTTCTTCCAGCTTCTTCTTATCTTCATTCAGTGCCGAAATCTTATTAGTATACTCCCGTTCAAGTAACTCCACCTGATGGTTCACAATCCCAGTAGCCAATGTGATGGGAATTTTTCATTTCGTGGTTTAGAACAGCTGGCAAGTCAAAATGGCTCTATGGACACTGATGAGTGGTTCAAACAGCACATCCCGAACAAAGTTCTCCGTCTACACAAACAACAGAACAATGCTTCCATCTGTATAAAAAGCCCTTATCAAGACTGAAGAATTGGTCAGACTCTTAAGGAGTCTGCTCCTATCTGGCCAGATAGTTTGCTCTGAAGCTGTATGTCGGTGACGCGGTCCGCTTGGACCCCCTGTTTGCGAGGGCTTTGACTTATTAGACTTTGTCTGTTTACAGTCTGTCTGTAGCGACTGCTAGCCTGTTTTGGACTCTTTGTTTAATAAATGACTCAAAGCTCTGTTAGGAGTAGTATTCTTATTTCTCACCAGGTAATCATGAACCGATTTCCACCCCTGCCAACTCTCCACCTGAAAATTCTGCAGTCTGGTTTCACAATTTTGAACAGTTTTGCCCAATTCTTGTGCTAGTCTGCGGTGGAGAGTGGCGTCTCCCTCCTGTAGTCAAGCAAAGCTTTGTGTGCTCCCTCCAAGTCAGCAATCTCCTCCCTCTGGTATTCCATCAAGTTGTCCTTTTCTTGGATGGTTGCCTTTAATTGAGACACCTCCTCAACGTGAGCCTGCTCCAGGCTCACCAGATCTGCCTGAGAGGTCTGCAGTTCGATCTCAAGTTTTTTAACGGTTTCAGTCAGCGCTCTGAACCCCTGCTGTACCCTCTAGTGAGTCATAAATTATTTCGACCTGAAGAGCGACCTGTCCACTCTTTTCCAAATGATGCCAAGCTCTGCTATGGGCCATGAAGGCTCATTAAAACTAACACAACCATATAAAAATTGCAATGTCAGCAAGGCTTCCTCTAGACAGCAACAGGAGTAATGAGACATGCAAACCATTCATGTCTGATTTATGGTGACATTTACATCACAAAGAGTAAAGAAAACCCCTTAACTCATCAACTGAATGCTAGTTTGACACTTTGTTCAAACGTTTGTTTAGAAATTTAAAAAGATGAACTTAGAAAAGCATCGGGGATGAATTTACATTTTATGTACAGGAAAGAGAGGCTCATCGAAGCCGAAAGGTCAAACTTTTTAAAAAAAAATACTATACTCGTGCTGAAAAGTGACGTTAGGCTGTTTTTGTGTTCAAACACGTAAGAAACCAAAAGCTCCTGATTACGCTGCGTAAAGTGCTCAAACTCTCCGTGCCTTGGTTGCACATGTTGCATTGTGGGTGGTGTGCAGCGAGCCGGGGTTCAGATGGGTGAATGTACATTCATCCTTCAATCTGGCAATGATGAAGCAACGGATGACACATGGTCCCTGCGTTACTCTGTGTATGTGTGTACGCCCGTATAAGGGGGTGCATCCTTGCCATCTGTAGCGGTGCTTTTTCACGTCTTCCCATGCATCGATGCATCGGGCTCACGATGTGGAGCCTGAACGCAGCACCACTAACACCATTTCTGCTTCAAATGTAGGAGCTACCGACGGTGCCATGTCCCCGTCTTGCAAATGCCCTTTCCCAACCTGCTGAAGCAAACTGATCAAGGCACGTTCACATCCCCACAGTGACTAAAACACACACACACACACACACACACACACACACAAATAAAAACAGGATTGTTGTCCAGCTTTATAAGCTAATATGAATATGGTGCGTAGGCCTGCCTGAGGCCCTGGATGTGTGCACTTTGTGTGTGTGTGTGTGTGTGTGTGCGTGTGTGTGTGCGTGTGTGTGTGTGGGAGGGGGGGGCTCTGCTGAGGCAGTCTAATGCTGTGTGACTGGGGCCAGTGCTGTCAGCAGAGCAGAGACATGGACGCAGCACAAGTGCCTCCTTGCATGAATGTTGGGCCGGGCAGGGATGCTCATCCTCCTCTCCCACCGTCTGACACTTAAAGGTCCAATCCCCCATTCTGGGAGCTCATCAATCACAGGTTCACGCACAGCGGCCAACACTAACAACACCATCGGGTTCACTGCACGACTCCCAGGTGGCAAAGTGCCCAATATTTGAGGGAGGGAAGCACGGGCGTATGGTAACCAAACCCCAGGTGACAAGAGAGTAAAATAAGAAGAAAAATGTTGCCCATAAAGTTGGAATATTTTGTTTTCATACACAATCCTGTTTATTTCAATATAATTGCATCACTTTTGAGCAGGTGCAATGCTGACATTATGTGTCACAATTACACAGGTGAAATATATTCATCATTTGTTTGGTGTTAAAAGACGAGACTTAATGATTCCAACATTATGGGCGACCCTGTATATAGTTCACTGTATCGTGTCATGATGACTGTATTTTCCTCCCATCATTTAAAACAATATATATTTTTAGAGTGTTGATTACAGAAACAAAGCTGGCTCAACAGAAACCAGTAGAGAATTACTTTACAATCTACAAGCTTGTGTGTGCTCGTGCACGTGCTCGTGAGTTGGCTGGGTTCCAAGACCGTTGCTGAAATCTCAAATGAAGATATTGTAGTAGAGAACAAGAATATGCTCCCGTTCATACATAGACTTGTTGTACCCATTTGTAAGGGAAATGAATGCACACCACAAGGCAGCATAAATGGTGACAACACACTCGCTCTGTGTCTGTGCAGCGTGGGCAGCGGCCTCCATGCTGATGAGCAGCACCCGCTCTCCCCCCTTGCCCCAGTCCCCAGACTTTTACCAATCAGAGTGTATTTCAAAACTTTGAAATATTGAAGTTGAGGCATTTCTAACATCAACCTTATTGATTATGCTGATTGGTAGTGGCAGCCCTAGCCAATACTGGTGGGTTTGTGGCTGATCAGCTGTGTGATACATTTGGTATTATGCACATGATGCCAGTGATTGGTAATCAACAGCATATGTGGATGAATCTCTGTCTGACATTCAGCTCTTGTGTTTGCATGTCAGCCAAGACAAAACCATTGTCCCGAATGCAAACACTCATATTGCATATTTACCAGGAAAAACAGCTTCAGTCCCACATTTTATGCTTCTCCATCAAGGCGAATTACTGTCCTGTTTGCAGACTGCGCCTTTAAAAACCACTGGACCAGTTGCCAAATTGAGCCCCTGCTGTCAAGGGAGCAAGGCGTGTTTGCGTGTTTGTGTGTGTGTGAGTGTGTGTGTGTGTGTGTGTATGTGTCCTTTAATCTGTATGACGGAAGTGGCTGGTTTGTGTGCGAGGATGATCTGGTTCCCCTCACTCACATCGGGAGAGAGAACGGTGACGAAAACGACCCCCGACATATGCAAATGTCTACTGATTCACACAGGCGGGCAGAACGTGTGTGTGTGTGTGTGTGTGTGTGTAAGCCTGTGTTCTGCTGTTCAAATCTGTCTCCTGCATGTGGTGGATGTTTGTCTGTGGATATTTCAAATGTGTGTGTATGTGTGTGTATGTGTGTGTGTGTGTGTGTGTGTGTGTGTGTGTATGTGTATGTGTATGTGTGTGTGTGTGTGTGTGTGTGTGTGTGTGTGTATGTGTGTGTATGTGTGTGTATGTGTGTGTGTGTGTATGTGTGTGTGTGTGTGTGTGTGTGTGTGTGTGTGTGTATGTGTATGTGTATGTGTGTGTGTGTGTGTGTGAGACAAGCTTACTTGGATCAGACTTGGAGAAAGTGTCTCTGTCCAGCAGGTTTCTGAAAAAACAAGAAGACAAAGAGACACATTGTGAACTAAAGCATCATTGCAGCTCTTCAACAAAGAAAGTGGAAGTATAGAAAGTTATTATATTATTACAACCTGGCCTGATTAGCTCCCCTTACTGACCCTGACAACTTGCTTAATCCTCCTCTGTCTTGATTTAGAGAAGCCATTCCAGCCAGTCATCGAGGAAGCAGCATTAAACAGACTATAACATGGAGCTTAAAGTGAAGCCCATTTATATTTCAAACATACAGAGAAAACAGCAGAACACAGAACCTATTTTCAATTTTTTTGCACTCCCTGGGTGCCAGTAACAACAGTGGAGTCTTACCATCAAATTTACATGACACTCCAGTCTTTGCTCTTTGCATGGGGAGGGATAAATGCACCGAAGAGTCCCATCGCAGAGCAGATGTTCGGCACCACTGAGGTACTCTGCGGTTAAACGACTCTGAAGGAATTAAATATGCACACAAGGATGACAAGTCACAGCTGCCTGGGACCGGAGAAGAAAGGAACCGTGGAGCAGCTCGGGCTCAGTGAAGGGAAACCCCGCCTGTCGCGTCAGTACCGGGCCATTGTGGCGTTAGCTCATTTGCTTACAGGGTCCAGGTCTCAGGAGCGGGGGAGCCAGGAGGACAGGGACCGGGCGGACAACACCCAAAGGGACCAATGTGAACCCTTCACCCGCCCACTCAGCTTGTACTCCTGCCAAATCTTACATTAAAACCCTATTAAGCTTTCATAGAGCTAACCCAGAAAAACTCAATAAAATGAGTGCATACGCCAGCGGGACACATTACCCCAAAATCTACTGTCATGGAGCAGCCGACGGGGTTTACACCACATCAAAAGGCACTGTACGAATAAAATGTAGAACTATATTAAATGACAGGAGCCACATTGATGGGAAACACCTTCCAGTAAAACAGTGCGTCACCAATTTAAGGATTATTCTTGAAGTCAGGGGACATGCACAAGACGATTAAACAAGAGAAGGTTTCCTCATTGATGTAACTGAACCAGCCTTTTCCTGCCTTTTAGTTCCCATTCTTCTTTCTCCTGAAGCCCAGGCTACTCACTACACTACCCACGAGGCAAACGCATCATTTATAGTTCCACCAGAAGCGTGACGTCCTAAAAAAGATGCACCGATACTGATCCCATATCAAGCCGGATCCGTGACGGTGTTTATATGCTCTATACTGGAATTTGAATTCCTGTTGAACTTAAAACCAACTTGATGCTACCTTAAAGGTTGACACTTGAATTGTAATTCCTGTTTTTTCTCACCAAGTTGTGAGATTTACTAATTTAACAATACATAATAATAATTTAGTACTTTCCGATCTATGTTTCTATTTGATACATTTTGTATGTTTAAGCGAGGCCTTCTGATCGGTGCCTCCCTAGTCCGAGGTGAAGACAATGAAGTGATGATGGTGAAGTCTGAAAACACATTTTTAGGATTACTTGCATTTGTTCCTGCAGATGTTAAGATCATCGATATAAAGCAAAGTGTAAAGATTAATGCAAAAGCACTAAAAAGAACTCAACAACAAATAAAACCCTTTACAAGTCCTCCAAATAAAACCTTTCATATTCCAGCTTCCAGGTTTTGGTGCACTTTAATAATGTCATGCATTTATTTCATGCGAGCCACAACAAACGTCCAAGCCCACAGAGTGTGACTTTGATTATTAACAGAGATTATTCAGAGGATCACTTTGTCTATATTGTGATCTGTTGACAGAGAGAGGGAGAGACGGAGGGGGGAGAGCGAGGGGGAGGGGGGGGCTCCTGGTATCATGTTAGCTGCGGGGTGAGCGTTCTGTCGCCCGTCCCGTCCTCTATAACAAGCAGCGAGTGTCTTGAAGCCATTGATGGCGAGTGATGTATCTGGATCAGGCGCCCGTGTTTGTGCTGATCACAGTGTGGCCCAGATGGTAAAACGCCACACTCGGCTGCCTCGTTGTCAAGGCACGCCCACCGGCTCTTCCCCGGCTCTGAGACCTTAAATAAATGATAATAAGCGATAGAATCGGGTCTAGTCACATCAGGGCTGTGTTTGTGACTGGCAGGAAGCCTGAGAGATTGTGCCGGAGTGAGAAGTGGGCGACTTCGCCCGCCAAGTGGGATAAATGTCCAATAAAAAGTAATAGAGTACTCGGTATGCTCCCAAAGGGGAATGAGTGGAGGCAGGGGGTGAGAGAAGGGAAGAAGAAGAAGACAGAGCAAGGAGTGTATGAAAGACAGGACGCATGTGTGTGTGTGTGTGTGTGTGTGTGTGTGCTGGCAGAAGTGCACACATTTCTGTGGATATGGTAACCTCCTTCTGATTCATGTGCACCCCCGGGCTCCCACCTGGCCTTGATAGAGACCGGGAGACTCTGTAAAAAGCCCTTTCCACCGCGGGCAGCCCTGGAAACGTCGGGGCGGTCCGAGCAGAGTGCCTCGTCGTTCATCAAACATTTACAAGAGCGGTCCCTACTCGACAGCAGAATTACATTTGAAATCCCAACAGTTACATCACAGCCACCTAAACATGGAAGCTGGAGCTTTAAATACCTGTGTGTGAGGATGGGGGGGGGGACTTCCATCTCAGAGAGCAATTCAGAGGAAATTTTTCTAAGATGTGTTCTTGTTAAAATAGGGGGAAATTGCTGCAAACTTCACATAAAAGGAGGATCACTTTTAACAGAACTTTGTTCATTATCAACAAAATATATGTCATTTTCCAGCAAATCTGATAAAAAGAGAAGGAGATGCATTCAAAGCCATTTTCCGTGCTCATCCACCTATACCCTCATCTGTAATTGTCAACTGGTTTTTCATGTTGCATTAAAAGTTAAATGAGACTTAAAATATCAGAGGGGTAAAAATAAAAAGCTTAAACATCTTTTCCAGTGTGACAAAAATGTGAGCTAATCCAATTTGCTGAAAATGTACTAGAAGAAATATAGAAATATTGCACAAACACCGTCCTGCTCATTGATTCGCAACATTGCTCAAAATGTCCGACGCAGAGATCGTGAGAACGTTTCCATCCATATTCATACAACATGAAAATGCATGTCATTTAAATTGTCTAACCTTAAAGGTCCACTTACAATCTTTGTTTGTTCAACCACACCTCTCTCCTTCATGTATTCAACACTACTTCAAATATTTTTTTTAAACCTAGAGAAATTAATAGAAACTATAGTTCAAGTTCAACAACATGGCAGCTATATGGAACATTATGAACATTTCATATCTCCATTATCGTGCCCAAATAATTGAGAATCCCAATATTATCCTGATGATCATCAAAATGTGTTCAAAACAAAACGTTTAAGATGTCACTAAAACATTTAGTTAGGACAAACACGGGCTTGTTTTAACAGTCGGATCCCCTTCACATGGCAGCCAGCACATGAATCACCCAGAATAATAAACATTGCACACTTAATCGATTCATTTCAAGAAATCTGGAGAATGATATGTTTTTGCGATACAATGGACTGACAACACCCACCAAAGTAGTCACGGGTGTTGGCTTAACTAATTCTAGAAACTCAGCTTTTGTGTTTCATTTCAAATGCTCCTCCATCCGTGTGATTTTCCCCAATATGTATCCCTTCATTTGAAACGTATGCACCAACCATTCAGCTTCCTCCAACGACCTCGACACATGCTATGAGACGATGTGAGGGCCTGCACGTTTAGGCCCGGTGGGATTGTAAGCATTAACCCTGGTCATGTCGTCGCCGGCTTCCGCTCACCAGACTCCACGGGAGCACAGGAAGCAAGAAAAACCTCCTCGCCTCCGTGCTTCTTACAGCTAGAGAGCTCCCGATTGCGGCATGGGCGCTCACTCCCGTCGCGTAGCCCAAAGTCCGCTGGTTTGACATTTAGCCCTCCAGCCAGTGGACAGGTTTGTTTAGCATCAGAGTGGTAGCAGTTGTCTGTGGAGCTATAGACGATCTAATAGAAAGGTCCCCTATACTCAGTAATGACCAGCACAAGCTCGTCCTGCTGGGAGGATAACACCAGATCAATAAGGTCAATTGAGTCTGAAGAAAAACAGTGTTCTGATCAATCCTCCCTCGAAGCACCTGAGACACTCTCTTAACTTTCAATGATTTTCTCTGTGTGTGGTGGTGTGTGTGTGTGTGTGTGTGTGTGTGTGTGTGTGTGTGTGTGTGTGTGTGCTGAGAGGAAAGTGATGTGCATCCAATAATGAACTAAAGGAATCCAATGAGAAACCTCAGCAGACCACTTGAGTTTGAGAATTACAGCCTAATAATGACTGTTGGAGCAACTTTGGAGAAAAACAAGAATCTATGATGTATGAAATATGAATATTATTCATATTTCAGCTCAGTCAGGAGACACGTCATGTGTCACATTTGCAAAGTTACAACGTCATCGTTGGTCTGACTTCAGAGTAAAACTACTCTGCTGCAAGTAAAAGTACATCCATACTCGTACTGCAGTCAAAAAATAAACCTCAATTACCAAGTAGAAGTACTTATTATGCAGAATGACTCAAATAAATGAATTATCACTACATTATAAAGAGTGAGGCATTAATAAGTAAATTACTTTATATACTGCTAGGTTGTAATAATAAATGGTGATTTATTGGTTGCTTTATATTTTGTATTAAAGAGCTTAATCTGCAGAGTGACTCGTAACTAAAGCTGTCAAATAAATGTAAAGTAAAAAGTGCCACCTCCAAAATGTAGTGGGAGTAGTAAAATATATGAAGTGGAAATACTCATCTACAAGTATTTTAGTTATGTTCAGTACTTAGTTACATTCCTCATTATATAAGAATAGAGAGCATCTGAAGTCATTGGATATGCACACTTTCTAACTACATGCTGTATATGTAACATGATACAGTGATTGTATACAGTGATGCGTCTCCAGCTGGCTCTGAAACTCTTTAAAGGAGTATTGAGCCCAGTAGAAAGGCATCAAACGCTTCCAATCAGCACAATGTCTTCCAGTCTGCACACATCAATCTCAGAGACGGAGGGAAGTGGCGATGCAAAACATGAAAGCAGAGGAGCAGGAGGAGCAGGAGGAGCAGGAGGTGAGCTGCTGGTTAGCGATGTGACGGGGCCACGTCGGCCCTCTCGGGGAACCAGGTGAGGCTACGGTGGTTGGCTGGGGCCTTAATTAGGCCAGATAACTCCTTCAGTAGCTCATTAATGCAGCCACTCAGCGTGACCCCTACTGGGCCTCCTGTGGTCCGGTCCTGCCTTGATGGTTTTATGCTCTTTGCTCTGTTCGTCCTAAATGACGGAGGGTTTGTAAAACCAAGCAGAGCAATTTGCTTTAGGAAGCAAAGCTACGAGGTGAAGCTACACTGAGAAGGAAAGGTGGAGAAATGTAGTTGGTTTGTTTTCATTTCACTTCATTTCAATAAAGCCGTGTTTAGACTAGAAGTTCAGTAATTATTGAGAAAAAATGGACTTGAGTGTAGAAGTATGAAACAATAGGTGAGAAATGAACGAGAAGGAATAATAAATCAATAGGAAAAAGTGATAAAGTGCATAAACAAACTGTACCTGGAGGAATATTTGCTCCTAATTATAAGAGTGTACACATCCACGGAGCGCCTCGCTGCTCTAAATTTACTCTCCCTCATGACAAGACAGGGTTTTTCTTTAGCATACTAATCAAAGAATAAAGAAGTAAATTATTACTCTTGTATATTATGTTAACCCCCCATGTTATTTAGGTTAAAGTCAGAATTCACATTGTAACATGTTAGTTTTCATCTCGGTCTAATAATCAGCTTTATCGCCTGATGCAGAATTCCTTCGACAGCTACCACTCAGATAGGAATGCTTACAGTTCCCATCATTCGGGGCTTGGGGAACATCAACAGGAAGTATGGTGTCAGACTGTTAGCTGTGGGCTACGATGCCAATTCACGTCAATTACATGCCAGGGAATCGTGAGTCACCCTGAATCTAAAAATAGATGTATGATATTTGCATGTTCACAATTTTGAAGCGATCGTGCGCTAAGTGTTTTGAAATGCCATAATTGCCTGTGTGAGCTGCTGCTGGTCTGCTGAACTTGTGTTAAACCGGCACAGATACAACTAACTTCAGGCTATTCTTAAAGACTTTTGGACCATAGCAGGTTTGACATCTGCTTTACCTGCAGCAGCACAAGAACCGTGCTGATGGGTTTTCATTTTCTGGGGAAATAATTGTTGCAGAGCACAATAACAAGTACACAGCTCTGGCAACTTGTGATTGGCTCCTTTTTTTTACATTTTATGGAGTTACAATTATTTGAAAAGAATAATCAATTCCATGAATACATTAATCAACAATAATCCTTAGTTGCAGCCCAACCTACCTTCAGCATTTAAACACTCATGTGGTTATTTCATCATGTAACCGTAAACCTGCCTGATGATGCGGCGGTGGTGGTCGATCGTGAAACGCCCAACGAGTCGCCGTGTCTCTTTCTTCACCTTCCTCGTGGGAAGTGCAACATCGCCTGTGACACATCGACCAGCCTCCCAGCAGGTCGGCGTCCAGCTTCAATACAGCCACATCACAATGCCACAATTCTACAATGGAACACACTCCCTATCTTTTTGTGCCCAAAGGTCAAGGCTATCTCTCTGCTGTGGACCGCTCAGATCAGCTGACGACCACACGGCCATGAACGGCCACAACTTTGTGCACAAATGTTCTCTGTGGAACCGCCAGCTGCGGCACCAGAGGCCAGCCTGGCTCGCCGTGTACTGTCCATGCACAAACGCGGTGTATCTGTGTGTCGGCGAGGCCTTGTGATCAGAAATGACCGGCACTCATCAGCCAAACAGATTTGCTTCTCACTGATACACAACGTTGGCTGGTTAATCAAGCCGTTAGCTCCTCTGCTGGACGAGGGCGTTCACTGAAGGATGGGATCTAACTCGCCTGTATGCTTCAGTAGCTTTGCCACCATGCAGAGACACCAAAGGTGGGGAAATCACACCACCCACCAGCTCAGGGCTGGGAAAGTTTGTCAGGCTGCTTTGAAGCGGGCTTGTATGCGTTACTGATCCAGAGTCAGTGAGCAGAGGCAGTAGATGGCGGCCGGCACGCCACGCTTTGGAGAAGCAGACAGGAGTTCCCGTATGGGAGCAACGCTTTGTTGCTGTTTTTGTGTGAATTTGGTAAATTCAAAAGAACAAAGTCACACAATAACAAAAATAAAAATATTCGCTATTTAATTGGCAGATTCAGCAAATTAGAGAAGCAAGCAGAATATTTTATTTATTTTTCACTTATTTTTATTATTTATTTAAGTTTGACTTTACTTTACAATGTCTACAGGCCTTTTATTTATGAGCATGTTTCTTTCCCATCTTTTCTTTTCTTTAACTCTAAGAAACTGCAGCTGTTTCCCGAGGTGGTTCCTGGGTAATGATTCTGAACTTTACAACGCTCTTATTGGAAATAGAAACTTGGATCACACCAGTTGGAAACAATCCTACACAGACGGCAAATAGTATAATACCATTAATGTTAGTGCAGCCTGATCTTTATCTGCAATTGTGCAGAAATACCATTCAAACAGAATGAAAACATATTTCCCATAATGAAGATATCATATCATTTCAAGCATATTTTATGAGCTCACTATCTGATAAAAACTCCACTCCTCCAGTTTGTAACGCAGGCTCTCTGTGAAAATGTAGCCTCTAACCTAGAAAAACACATTTTCTCCATGTAGCGTCTCAGAGGTGTTGAGGTTTCTCTACTGACTTTCTGCAGACAACTCAATACAATGGAGGTCAGCAGGATTCCGTTTGGACATTCTCATTTACAAGGATCAAAAGAGCAAATAGCAGCCTCCAAAATAATATCTAGTCTGCTCCTCACTTTAATATTTGTGTCCATCCCAGGTCACTTAACTGAGCCAGAGCTCCGTCCACACCGGTGCACCTCCTCCGCGGAGCTGCCAAGAACACGTCATTTAAACGCTCCGATGACTCAAAACTTCATCACAACCATTAAAGAAATGTCACTGCAGCTCGTCACTGCCCATACATCAATTTTCTGTAATTTTTTCTTTCACATGTTCTTCCTTTAATTCAGTTATTTCTGTCCACATGGTGGAAACACCTTCATGGCTCTCATCTGAAAATGGTTCAGGTTAGAATGCTGGTTTCCTGCTGCTGATTTCAGGTCAGTGGAAACAATTCAGTTCAAAGTCTGTGTTGAGACGCACGATGAGTAGAAGAACAAGTGTACATGAAATTTCCCAGTAGAATAATATCTTTAAAAGAGCATAAACCTACAGCGCTCAATGATGGTGAATCAAATATCACACTATTTTAATGACACCTGTACTTTAATACATATAACCATATCATAATCATCTCTGTGTATTAGTCATGATAGTTTAGGGATGACTGGTGATTTTAGGGATTAAACAATTAGTTGAATCATTGATTATTCAATAGGCAGAAATGAAGGCAGCTATCTTTGATTACTGATGAGATGTTTAAGTTAATTGTTTGACTTATCAAGCAAAAATACCCCCAAAAAAATAATAATACTGGTTCCAGCATTACATATGTGAGGATTTGCTGCTTTTTTATATGATACTAAATATATTTGGGTGTTGAGATTGTTGGTCAAACAAAGCCAAGCAATATAAAAACGTCACGATGTACATTTACATTATTTTGCTTGCATGAACACAAGACATGACATGTGTCCCATTTTGTAGCAAATCCTCACATTTGAGAAGCATCAAAGATGTTTGGTGTTTGGATTGAAAAGTGACAATCAATTACCAAAACAGTCATTGTGGATCTCTGCAACTCTTAGAATGAAGGAAAGTAAACTTATTTAAAATGTATTCAATGAAAGTGTGATTTTGAGTCTCATTGTCCAGTTGCAGCATCCAGACACGACCCTCTCCCAACACATCACACCGTCAGAGTCAGCCCGAACCAAACGCACCGTCCTCGGCTGCTTCACCCGGTCTGCACACGCAACCAACCATCCAGCATAGAGGCATAATAAAACGTGTTTATGGAAGACGCTGCAATAAGACACATTCCCACACCGAGCATGTGACATATCAGAAGAGGAGCAATAGCAACGGACAACTCTGAGCCCATCTGGCGACCATCTAAACAGACAGCAGATGCGTTTTCCTAAAGAAAAGTCCCGATATCATCATGCAACTTCTACCGAGCACACGGAGCGACAAGAGTACGGATCCGGGGCTGATATGGCAGCGGTGAACGCGGGGTTGATGGTGCGTTTCCTCTCCGCGACGTGGTCCTCCCGCGGAGGTGACCGACAGTAAAGTATCAACTCCACCTGCGTGTCTGTGGTCGTACTCACCGACAGGAAACCGTGAGCTCAACTTTGGTGGCGGGTATCGCGGCGGTGAACGGGTCCGCGTCCCCGATACACGCCATGTTCATCGAGCTGCCGCCGCCCGCTTGGTCGATCACAAGTCGCCCGGTATCCAGCGCCTTAACGGCGGCATGAGAGGCACCGAGAGAACGGGCGGGTTTAGGGTGAGGACATGAACACGAAGGGGTTTTTGAACATGAGAAGAAGACAACAAGCCGTTGGGTTGTGGAAGCGCCAAGTGCCGGGAAGAAGAGAGAGAGAGAGAGAGAGAGAGAGAGAGAGAGAGAGAGAGAGAGAGAGAGAGAGAGAAGAGAAAGAGAGAGAGAGAGAGAGAGAGAGAGCTACGGGGACGAGGGATGCAGCGATGCAGCGTGCCGGAGCGGCGTCTCTGTGCGCCTCGGTGCTCCGGAGGAGAGAGAGAGGATGCTCCGGAGGGGAGGGGGTGCACGAGCATACACGTGCACGTCAATATTCCAGACGGGATATCCGACTCAGTGAAGCTTGTTGGTTTTAACTAGTTGATTTAACGTGTCTTGTCTAGTTTCATTAATAACCTACACGTTCTCAACCAGGATTTCACATCCTCCAGTTTCATTAACAAACTACACTTTGCACTAAAACCTGGACTATTTAATAAAACTGCTCTTCTCATCTGACCGCCAACAGCCCAGTTCTAAGCTTCATAGCAGCCGACAAGTGCCTATGGTACAACTGCTGTTGGTTTTAAATGTGCTCGACAAATAAAGTTGGTACAAAGTTATATTAATTGCTTCATTGGCTGCAGTAAAACCTTGCAATGGCTGATGGGATTGTTGGTGGCAGCACGTGGTCAGCACGAGACTCGCCTGCTGAGGAACCCAGACTGGGATTGCTTGAAAACGTTACCAGCCTTCGTTTCTGCAAGTGAGCCAAGACTAAACACAGAGTGTCGCCGTATGTGGACTCGGTCTCATGGACCCGGTCTCGTGGACCTGGCCTCTTTGACTAGTACTCGTGGACTCGGCCTCCTCGATAGCTATTGCAGTTCTCATGGTTGGCCATGTTACCACATATAGCCAGTGGAGGCGAGTGGACCAGGAGACTGATGTTGGATGTGGTTATAAGGTATAGGGGATTTTGGACTACTACCTCTATAATGTGGTTCTAAGCAGAATAGCTCATGAGGGGGGTGAAATCGGTTGTGTGTAGTTTAGTTGAGGGTTGGGACGTGGAATTATGAGTTAAAATCAACTTTAAAAATACAGAAAAGTCAGCTAAACAGGACGGACATACAGATCTGTGAAGCTGTCCAATCTCGGGGTCACAGAGGTCACGTTGGCCAACAGTCACTTTCTAAAAGAGATATCTATGCTTGCTCGTTGTAACTACATTCAGTCAGATCTAAAGATGATAGGGCAATGATATAAGAAACCTGTTCATGATTCACGTGATCTGAGGCCAGTGTCAAATCCAGATGACAAAGACCACCTGAGGAGCAAAACTAACTCATTAACCAGGCCAGCATGAAACGATGAGCTAAAAATGGGAATTGTGTGTGTCAGCTCTCATTAGTCAGAAGAAACAGACAGAAGGTTCATTCTGCAGGTCGAACACCTGTTAGATTCGCCAAATAAAGAGCCATGTTTTCTGATGCTGTGACCATAGTATCTCTGCGTGCTGCAGTCATGCTAGCGTCTCTGTGAGGCTACAGCCATGCTGGCGTCTGTGTGTGTGGGTGTGTGTGTGTGTAGGTTTTTTTGATGATGAAGAGAAAGTGCTTAGGAGGCCCCTGCAGAAGAGGACAACCTTCAGACAGCTGAAGAGAAACTGAACGTTCGATAATTCGATTTTAACAAAACAAAATCTGCAAGTAGATCTAAGTAGATCTGCAATTGGTAGATAAGGTTGGTGATCAATAAAGTAATTGATTATTTGGAGCTGAGATTCATGCAGTGTAAAGCTCACATTCAAGGGCTAATTTGGAACAACCTCCTACTTTACTTTTTTTTTTTAAGGTAAATCAGACTTTGTTGTTTTTGTCTGTTGATTCAGCAGAATGTGCCGACTGAGGAGGCCCCGCACTGTTGCAATTAAATGGGTTTTAATGAGCTCTTCTAATCGTGTGGAGGAGGTTGAAATATCCATAAAACTAATTTACCTCAAAACCATCCATTAAAATATTAAAGTAATTGGGATGAAAAATGGCAAAGAAAATAGAAAGATGACTTTCCTTCCATCTAAATATCAAATAGCATTCACAGGGGAGCCAACTGTCATCCTTCTGAGTGTGAGGGAATGCAATTATCTGTGTTTGGATTTTAACTGCAATGTAATAAAACTAACAGTGTGACTTTAATGTACTAAAGTAATTCAGGAAACATGTTCATTTGAAATAATTAAAGACGTGGAGTCTCACATGAGACCAAAAACATCCTGGCTGACAGATGATTAACTAAACACAAAGCAAAAATAATAAGTTGGGCTACATATGCATTATCATTAGACCTGCAACACAGTGAGTGAGCTGCTTCCTTCAACATCTGTCAGGTAAAAAGGTGTGTGATCTGAGGCCAGTGTCAAATCCAGATGACAAAGACAACCTGAGGAGCAAAACTAACTCATTAACCAGGCCAGCATGAAACGATGAGCTAAAAATGAGATTGTGTGTGTCAGCTCTCATTAGTCAGAAGAAACAGACAGAAGGTTCATTCAGCAGGTCGAACACCTGTTAGAATCGCCAAATAAAGAGCCATGTGTTTTCTGTTGCTGTGACCATGCTAGTATCTCTGTGACGCTGTATCCATGCTAGCATCTCTGTGAGGCTGCATCCATGCTAGCGCCTCTGTGAGGCTGCATCCATGCTAGCGTCTCTGTGAGGCTGTATCCATGCTAGCATCTCTGTGAGGCTGCATCCATGCTAGCGTCTCTGTGAGGCTACATCCATGCTAGCGTCTCTCTGAGGCTGTATCCATGCTAGCGTCTCTCTGAGGCTGTATCCATGCTAGCGTCTCTGTGAGGCTGCATCCATGCTAGCGTCTCTGTGAGGCTGCATCCATGCTAGCGTCTCTGTGAGGCTGTATCCATGCTAGCATCTCTGTGAGGCTATATCATTGCTAGCGTCTCTGTGAGGCTGCATCCATGCTAGCATCTCTGTGAGGCTGTATCCATGCTAGCATCTCTGTGAGGCTGCATCCATGCTAGCGTCTCTGTGAGGCTGTATCCATGCTAGCATCTCTGTGAGGCTGCATCCATGCTAGCGTCTCTGTGAGGCTGTATCCATGCTAGCGTCTCTCTGAGGCTGTATCCATGCTACTCTGTGAGGCTGTATCCATGCTAGCGTCTCTGTGAGGCTGTATCCATGCTACTCTGTGAGGCTGTATCCATGCTAGCGTCTCTGTGAGGCTGTATCCATGCTAGCGTCTCTGTGAGGCTGTATCATTGCTAGCGTCTCTGTGAGGCTGTATCCATGCTAGCGTCTCTGTGAGGCTGTATCCATGCTAGCGTCTCTGTGAGGCTGTATCCATGCTACTCTGTGAGGCTGTATCCATGCTAGCGTCTCTGTGAGGCTGCATCCATGCTAGCGTCTCTGTGAGGCTGTATCCATGCTAGCATCTCTGTGAGGCTGTATCCATGCTAGCATCTCTGTGAGGCTGTATCCATGCTAGCGTCTCTGTGAGGCTGTATCCATGCTAGCGTCTCTGTGAGGCTGTATCCATGCTACTCTGTGAGGCTGTATCCATGCTAGCGTCTCTGTGAGGCTGTATCCATGCTACTCTGCGAGGCTGTATCCATGCTAGCGTCTCTGTGAGGCTGTATCATTGCTAGCGTCTCTGTGAGGCTGTATCCATGCTAGCATCTCTGTGAGGCTGTATCCATGCTAGCGTCTCTGTGAGGCTGTATCATTGCTAGCGTCTCTGTGAGGCTGTATCCATGCTAGCGTCTCTGTGAGGCTGTATCCATGCTAGCGTCTCTGTGAGGCTGTATCCATGCTAGCGTCTCTGTGAGGCTGTATCCATGCTAGCGTCTCTGTGAGGCTGCATCCATGCTAGCGTCTCTGTGAGGCTGTATCCATGCTAGCGTCTCTGTGAGGCTGTATCCATTGTATTCAGTATATTGTATATTGAATATTGTATTCAGCACCTGACAATTTGTTCAACATTAAAAAAAAATGCCCACAAGATGATTCATTAAATGTTTACTTCAAATGGCGTTACTGTCCTGGAGACAACTGTCCTCTGGTTATCTGGTTACGTCTTTTCCCTCTGAGACATTTATGCAGATAAAACATGGAGAAAATGAGCCTCAAGCACCTTGCTTGCAAAACAAACAAAAAATACCTGCTCATGCTGTTTCACGCCGGGGATACAGAAGACGTTTGAAATCAAGTGCAAAAACTCTCAGCTTCACAGGTTTAATGTTGTTGAAGACAAGTACAGTGTGTTCTAGATGAGGTCCCTGGGGATTTTAAGAAACTAAAGTTGACAAAAACTTTGTAGCCTATTTGTGGCTGTAAAAAACAACCACAGCTGTAATGGCTGTGTACAGTGCAGACAGAAAGGGAAATAATAAAGGACAAATAGATTTGTTTCTAAAATTTGGACCCAAACTACACCATGTATAAACTCTACGTGGTACAGTAAAATGTCTTCTGGGCACATTATGACTTAACTTATTTGTTTCAATATTATGATTATGCTGACAAAATATCAAATAAATGGGAGACATTGCATGATAAGCTAATGCGGGGTAAAATCAATGTTACACATTAATAATGATGAAGACCGAAATATCTCAACAACCTCTGGATTGATTGTTTGGAGCAGATATTATTGTCCCCAGAGGGGGAATCCTTCCCAGACTTTTCACTTACCCTGTAAAATATCTCTCATCTACCAGATTGCCATAACATTTTGCTCCAGAATTCTGCTTCATGGTGAATTGTTACCACACTTTAGGTACTCTTTCATGAACAGCTTTCAGCCTTTGCTGTATTTTGTGTTTAAGGCTAATAACTGAATGCTAGCATGCTAACATGCTAAGCTAAGACAGTAACTATGGTAAACAAATATGCTACCAACATGCCAACATGTTAGCATTAAGATTCTGAGCATTCTCTCTTGAAATATATTCAAATAAATAAAGTCTGTGAAAAAAAATCACTTACTGACATATATAACATGTAATTTTTAGGGTCATAAATCTGGGATTAACTGCAATCAGGATGCTGAGAAGCCACATTTTGATGGTCTCAGAGGGCGGGAACATGTCAGTCAAAACAATATCAGTCGCTCATTATTCGGCAAATCTAAACAGTCGTTTGACCTCTATTTCAGGAAATGGGCCTCACTGAGATTTTTAAAAACATGCTGACATTAGCATTTAGCTGAAAGCACTGCGGTGCCCGAGTGCATCCTCGTTGAGCTGCTAGTGTGACTGTAGACACTTGGTCTTGTTTATATCAGTATAGATCTGCTGGGAGCAAGCACATGGTGTTATACGATGGTCTTAATGACCTCAGACTTTATTCAGCACAAGTGAAACAACTTCACAGAGCAGCTGGGGGAGCGATCCAACCCGTTCATCCAACTCCTCGGTGTCGCTGCCTGACAAATGAGCTTTGATGTTCAGGAACTATCAGCTCTTTATTTGGGGAACTGCTTGCACTTCCTCCAAGATTCATTTGTATTCCTCCCCAACTTGACAATTGACTCAACAGTTATTTTGGGATTACACTTTGAGAATAGAAATCATTGGAAACTTGTTAAATTTGTTCTGGGATGGCAGAAATACCACATTTTAAGGATTAATTCATTTAAAGCAAAAATGATGCAATTTTCTAGATGCCAATCATCACTTCTCTCCTATGAGATGTGTGGTGGTGTCCGTCCTCTGCCTGCGTTTTCTTTTTCTTACTTTGTTGTGTTCGGGACACTTGTGAGCATTTGCAAACATTTGGGGTGTGACGTCACTTTGTCACGCGGCGCCCCTCCATAGACTGGCGCAGAGAGCAGGCAGGCCACAGCAGGATGAAGCATGTCTTGGGTTGCACTAATCCGGTACCTTCCTGCAGGTTTGGTCATTTGTGCTTTAGAAAGTAACCACCGTGAAACAATCTGAAAATATATTTTATTCTTCCGATGCACAGCCTTGTTCTGAATATCACTGGTCACTCTTCAGTCCCTCTCTAGCTCGCTCAACCACTGCTCCACACTCGCTCTCCCTCTCTCCTATGTTTACAAACAGCAACTGACAATGTGATTACATATTATAGATTTAATATCTGAATCTTGAACTTCAGCAGAGCAAGTGCTTAGACTTTAATCAAAAATTGCTTGCATGACTTGAATTTGGGTTTAATCCCTTAAATTGTAAAATTGTTTTTTGCTTTAAGCTGCGAGTCTTTCTGGACTGACAGAAATGTATTATATTCATGCCTCAGCGCCACAAATAGATTTCAAATTATCAGAGTGTGAAGCTGCTTCTAATGATGCCTCTTCAATCTCCCTTGCTCTTAATTTGGAAGAAATTAATGTAGTCTTCGTGGAGTTTTGCTCAACTGTATTAAGGTCCTGATGGTTTCAAACTCTAGTTAGGATCCCAAACTTATATATCAAGCGAAAATGTGATGAAATTATGAAATAAATATAGATACAACCACACTTTGATTTGAAAATACGGTATAGATTATATTGGGGCTGCAGCTTACATTTATTCTCATTATCAGTGAAGCCAATTTTTTTAACGAAACGATTAATCATTTGCTCTATAAAACGTCAAATATTACTGAAACCCGAGGTGATGTCATCAGAAAACTGTTTATGTCCAAATGATTTTCAACTATAAGTAATGTTAATGTAATGTTCTTCACATTTGTGAAGCTTTAATGTTCTAATATTACATGAAAAATTACTTTCAATAATGAATGTATTATCAAATTAGTTTCCAGTTAAAGGGAAAATAATTGAGGGAACAGTTTGAGGGCTTATTGGATGATTGCTTTTTCACAAGTTTGCATTTAGTTGGTAAAACGACAAAAAGACAAGAATAGCTTTGAGACTCAAAAGTATACTTATAGACTATTTATTTTAGTCAAATATAAGTGCTGATTAAAGGGCGAGAGTCCTGTGTGAAAGGAAGAAACCCACAGTGAAACAAGCAGACATTGTTCAGTGGAAAAGGGTCTTTCATATGTAGTTTGTGCTGATGCGGGTCAAAATCTCTCCCTAAGGGGCAGAGATCTGCCCGCCAGTGAACAGCAGGGCTCGGGTAAAAAATGTGCACATCTCTGCATCTTGAGAAAACAGCTGGTTGTGCTGTTTTTAAATGAGGATTAATAGACTTGCATCAAAGAGAAAGGCTACTGACCAATGAACTCATCTGCTGTTTGCCAGCAAGAGTCACACAGCTACGTTAATCTAATGCAAGTCAAAGTGCTTTATGAAAGAATGCAGATAGAAAAAACAAGACGAAAGTGGGGAAAGATTATCAGACATACAGTACGTTACAATCAAGTTAAGACGATAATACAATTTAAACAAAACACGGAATAAATTGATTATGGTAAAACGGTAAGATTTATTTGATCCCTTTTTCTCTGTATGGGAGGGGAGTGGGGGTAGATGCACTGTGTTTAAGTGCTACCGTTTGGATGTACATGCTATATTTTTCCCTTATTTTGCCGTGCGTTTTGATTTTCTTGTTATAAATAAATATGTTTGAGAAAAATAAAAAGCATAGCATTATAAAACATCCATGAAACAAGAAACTAAATGCTAAAAGAAGAACCAGAATGTTTGTGGAACAGCCAAAAGGAGAACCAGAGCATTGTGGGAAAAGGGGAAAAGCTAAAAGGAGAAGACCAGACAGGACGACGTGAGGTTTCCTAGCGTGTCTGGGACTTCACAACATGTACAAAAGTGGCAATAGTGGTTATTTGGATTTATTTATTTGATGGATGAAACATTGTCTGTGTCTACTCGGCGAGTTAAGAGATTCTCCGGTCAAACTTCCGCGAGTCACTCTTTGCTTTGCTACGTAAAAGGTAGAAACTCCTCAGAAAGGGAGTCTGCCCGTCGCAGGCCGGTTCTACTTCTTCTCTTTATGACTCGGTGCATTAAATGTCCTGAAAGTCTTTTTGGCCATTGACAGCTGTGGGGATGACTCACGTGTCCTGTAGGAGCCACTACCGCCATCTGGTGGTCACCGCTTCAAGACAGAAAGACATACAAATAAGAAACTACTTTTGTGAGACAGATTTGTAAAGAATCTTAAAATAGACACATTTAACTGCAGATATTTGTATAATTAACTAACTTACATTTATAGTAAAAGCAATGATACTTTTTAAGTGACCAAGAAGACACACAGAGTTGTTTTTGACAGATGGCGTTTATTCTCAACAAGGCATCTGACATTAGAATCGCTACAGTCCGCCATGTGGGAATGGCTGCTAAAACTCCAGAGTGGGAACGTCCAGGATATGGGGAACGGGGACAGCAAAACAAAGGAAACTAAGAAAAGAAACTAACCGTAGGCCACTAAACACAATCTGCCGCCTCACTGGAGGAAAAAGCTTGTCCGTCTTCCCGCCAATTCTGGTCCTCTCGGCTCTCGTGTGAGACTGCGCTCAGATCAGTGGTCCCACAAAACTAACATTCAGTCCAATACATCGTTTACATACATTAGATGTGTACTTGAGTAATGCCTACAGCTGCTGTTTCACGCAAACATTCAAAAGTGACAGCACACACAGTCGCGGCAGACACATCGGTTACATTGGGGGAGACCGGCAGCGTCTCCAGGAAGGCCCCGCAAGGATCAGACCTGGTCTCGGTCCACGTGGTTCGGCTCATAACGCAGCCAGAATCTGAAGGCCCTAAAGAGATACCATTACATATATACATACACGATGCTCGTAGTGAGCGGCCCTCAGCCTGAGCCCACGACAGGAAGCCCTCATGAAGGGCCGAGAGAAGATGCTGAGCACAGGAGCGAGCAGATTAGACCTGGTTAGACCACGACCACGAAGACCACCACGACTCAGTAGTGTAGATTCAGTGTTAACCCAGGAAGAGAGAACACTCTTTTTTAAATAACAACAAACATGAACAAAAGATGTAGAATATCTTCAAACGCTGAACCTGCTCACATTTACTAAAGATACGAGGAGACTAATTGTGTCGGTTTTCACGAGTGCTCAACAGTTAAAGGTGCAGTTCAACATTTTGGGAAGTATGCTTTTCTGCCAGCGTGCTGCGTGAGAAGATCCGGTACCGGTTACATCGGTCAATTTGGAGATTTAGGGTTATTATGCTTCATAACACATCTTCTTTCAGACTAGTGGAAAGAAAACATACTTATTAAGGATTTTACACGTTGCTTCTGGAGCGTATATTTAAACATGAAATTGTTTTTTAAATCTCCAAGTCAGTCTCACTTACGTCCACCGACCCTCCAGTTTCATTCCTATATACATTCTGAAGGCTTTTTTTTCCCCACAAAGTAATCAACTGGGGAACATCATGGCGATATCTAAAATTGATTTTTAATTTTCTATTTACCTGGTGTCCCCCTTAATCTATAAAAGGTGTTGGGAGAGGGGGGGGGGGGGGATGGACTGACACCTGTTAAAGCCTGTAAAAAAAAAAAATAGATTGTAATTTCGACCTTTGGTTTTGGTAGAGTAGACGGTTACCGTTGGGCAGAGCGAGGCGAGCTGTTCCAGTCTTTACGTGAACATAAGAGCAGCTGCATCTTCACACTGAACAAGAATCATGTTTCCCAAAATGTCCAACGACTGTACAGCGTGCTTTCTTTTGCGGTGCAGGACAGTGAAGATGACAAGTTTTACACAATTTTGGTCGCTGATCTTGGAACAGCTGCAGGAATTTAGGCTCACAAAAGCAGAGGGAAGTTAAGGTGATTTGTCTTTTTCACATACAGTAAAGCCACTTTTGTTATTTGGGGACAGTAAGAAGCGCATGGGGGGGGGGGGGGGGTAGACAATCCAAACAACTGGAAGGAGGTGGAGAACTGGGTCGGGAAGACCAGCTACCAACCCGTTTAGCTCTGCCACACGTTTCTCCTCTAACACTCAACGTTACTCATCTATCACCGCTTCCCAGTTCCTGGGTAGTTATGTGTTATTTGAAAAACTGAACGGAGCTGAGCAGCAGAACGATTTCCTAGCACATGTTCAACTCTTAAATAAAAATACATGAGCCACGGTGACGGATTGTTAACAGCGAAAAAGAGAAAATGATGAGTTCATCCTGCAAAGAGTTCGTTAACACGACGGGGAAGTAAAAGCGATGAAGAATGATTGTGTGGACATGAGAATACTTTCCTGGTGGCTCAGTCATAAAGGTTACATTGCGTGGAAGGTGTGTGTGTGTGTGTGTGTGTGTGGCATTGGGCTGGAGAAGTTAGGGGTCAAAGTGCAGGGCAGCAGCATCAAAAGAGGCCGTTAAGTGTCTTTCCAGAATGTTCAGATACTGGCCACCTCGTCCGCGTTGTCAGCCCCCTCTAAAGTGCTGTCCAGTCCTCCACGTGCACGCCAGATCTTCACAGTCCGGTCGCTGGAACACAGGAGGAGGACACAAAGGGAAGTATGAGGATCATGTTGTGGTCTTATTGTTGATGTCATTCTAGTTTTTTCCTGTGGGCTTCATGTTGTCCTCCTGTCTGGAGAACTGGATCTGGATCTGATCCAGCTTCAGTCCAAGACAGGAAAATGGTAAAAACAACAAACCTATTGGCAGAGATGCATGTGACTACGGCTTGGCTGTTGTCTCAGAATAAAGGGACGCCGCTGCATGTTGCAGGAAATATTATTCTATATTTATTTATTATTTTTATTAACAGAAATATTAATGAGCTGGTAAACCAAATTAAGCTTTATAATAATGATGAATTTGGATAAACCAAACAACTCTATGTAAAATCAGACATTCAGCACCCCCATATCGTCCAGTTGGTATGATCTGAACTGCTGAAGCGACGCTGACATTTGAAGGGAAACGAATGGTGCGATGTGCGCTGAAGCAAGTGTGTGTTTGGTCGGTGTGAGACTCACTCGGAGGCGGTGAACAGGTGGCTGCTGTTGGTCGAGATGCCGTTGATGGGGCTCTCGTGGCCCTTCAGCTCCCCCAGAGTCCCCAGGGTGTCCGTGTGCCACAGCTTGAGAACCCCTGCTCTGCAGCCGCTCAGCAGGGCCGGGGACCCGGGGACCACACCCAGCGCACAGACCCAGTCCCGGTGGGCGTTCGGGACCTGCTGTTGGAGAGAAGGACGGGAGGGTTAAAAGTTATGTTGTTATGTCACTTTCTATTATTAAAGCACTTAGAATTACACAAATCAAACTGCAAAATCAATTCAGAACATGCATTAAATCAAATAGCAACCCAAATATTTACTTTATTTATAGATTATGAGACAAAGTAACAAAAACATCCAAAGGATAAGTGAAAACACTTTTTTCCCCAACGTGGTTCTAAGATGTTTTAATAGACAAAGTAAACACAAAGAAGACATTCATCATCAGAACTAAAGGAAAAAGAAATGCTGATATTTAAAAATACACCTCCTATTTAAGAAAATTAACTCCCAAAACCAAAACGAGGAGAATCTTACAGTAAATCTGTTCCATAGAAAGTCCTGACCTGACTTCTACAAGCTCCCCTCATATATAAAGACTTGATGTGCAGCAGAAGGCTGTTTCACATCTTGGCATCAGTGTAAAAAAGGACCCACTTAATGACTGCACACTGGCCCTGATATCGCCCTTATAGCAGTCTTACAGCCTCTTTGTGCTGTATGTATAACTCTCAGTCATCCAGTACCTGCAGCAGGTCTTTGCGGTCCAGGTCCCACTTCTTGATGCCGTTGTCTCGAGAGCCGCTGAAGAGGATGTTCCCCTGGACCACCAGCGACTCGATGCCGTCGTAATGGGGCGGCTCAAAGTTGTGCGTGGGGCCGATGCTCCCCAGGGAGCCTTCGGTCACGTCAAACAGCTGCAACAGCCAGAACGCAGCATTTAAAACATCAAGTTGTGCCTTTGACTGCAACATATAGACTTTATCGCTACAGCAGGAGGAATATTAGCTGTATTACACTCGTCTGTTACATCATCCTGCATCGAGGAGCTGAAGTAACTCGTATCCTGTATTCCTGATGCTGGAATCATGTCATAGGTTGTCAAACGTTTAGTCTCTGGCTGGAAGAGCACATGTTGGTTAGAAATACAGGACTTACAGAGGTGATGGAGGTACTGAAAACCCACCTTAATGTAGTGGTCTTTGGACCCGGTGATCACCAGGTCTTGGTTGTTTCCGGACTGATCCACAGTCAGACACATCACTGGACCGAGGTGTCCAATAAGCTTCCCTGTGGATGCAAATCTGAAAAAAAAAAAAAAAAAAAAAAAAATCACATTAAAGATTCATACAAATGAAATAATCTTTATAGCACAATGGTTCAAGTGCCACCACTCTTTTTATATCATAAATACTCCACTTATTAAAAAGTGTGGGTAAACAAAGTCTAAGCATTCAATCTTGGTTTATGTTGATTTAAGTTGTTTCAATCATCCGGACCACAGTTAATAAAAACCTTTCACTTTCTAAGAGGAACACTTCATCAAAACGTCCACCGGCTGGCTCTTAATAATGGATGACAGCTTTGGATTGGATGCCTGTCAGGTTTCACCCCCAAAACTGGTCTGGGAGTTAACTCACGCTTTATCAGAGAATAATAAACAGACCTTTAATACACGATGCTTCAGATATGGAAACGGTTTGGAAATTCATTTTTCTTCCAACACAAATATTTCATACTAACTCTATCTAAGTATGTTCTTTGACCTAACAAAGGAAGATGTTGTTATTGATGTTAAAAGTGACACTTGCTGATTATTCAACTTAAATGACAAATTAATTAAACGGGGATCTTCCATTAACATTCGACAACGTAGCATTCATCTCACAGAACGTTGTTGCATCGCCACAGTGGCTAAAAACCACCATTTTCCCCCTCGCTCACCGTCGCAGATCCCAGACTCTGACTGAGTTCCCGGCGGCGGCGTACAGGACCGTCCCGTTGGGGTTCAGGGCGATCTGGTTGATCTGGTTCTCTCCTGCTGGGATGGTGACGGTCCGGCTGGTGTTGGAGGCACAGACGTCCCCGACGTTAACCTGCCCAGAGGACCTGCAGACACACGGAGGACGTGGATGGATGTGCTTCATGTGTGGAGCTATGAAGGACTCAAGGTGTCAAACACAACACGCTCTGGCTTCCGTGGCGGATTTCAGCGTGAAACAGGAGGCGGGGCCTAATGTTAGGAGGAATTCGATACGATGGTTGAAAAGCTGAGCTCCCGACCTTCTCCAGCTCTGTGCTGAGCCCAAGTTGCAGATTGATTGGTGTCATGATAATTGGTTGTAGTAGGTTAAACCTAGCTGATGGAAGCATGCATCCTATTCTGTATTCCAGAAGGAAAATGTTTCAATTTTAAAAAGAAATTGATTTGATTGTATTTTGTTTGGGCACATATTGTTTAAAAGGAGCGTTTACTGTACAGTATTTACATATTTATGCATTTTTTAAATGTCAGGTTTAAGATGTGACCTTGTTAAGAAACTACTGTTTAAGACAATCACATTATAGATTAATATTACAGATGTGGAGCTGAAGCATACTGCCTCATGATTTGGACTCTCCAACATGGGTAACACCTAAAACAAACACAACGTCCAATGTGGAGGCACTTAAGTGACATCATGGATTATGTATTCCTGTCATTTTACACAAAGACCAACGTACAGCAGCTAAGGAAAGCCTATTCCTTCCATTTTATTGGCGTTTTAATTTTCAGCTTCCACAAATGAAGCTCCAAACCGTTAAAAGCCGTGCTGAACATAAGAGGAAGAAGTCGTATGAGGCCGTCACACTCACGTTAGCACCCGGATGCACTTGGCCGAGTCGCGGATGTCCCAGACTTTGATGTAGGAGGTGGAGACGGTGAAGACCAGACTGGAGCTGTAGCGGACCGACACCACGTTGTTGGGGTGACCGGCCAGGGACATTATCTCCTGACCCGTCACCAGGTTCCACACTTTACAGGTCCGGTCTGCAAGGAGACACACAGCCTGTTATCTCCATCTCCATTTTAATACATATTTAAGAACGCAGGGAAGATGCTGAGAGGACGACGTCAAAACTGGAGCAACAGGATCAAGACTGATGGGCGGCGATAAAACGCAACATCTTAATGTAGACGTTAGAAAGAGCAGCGACTTCATCTGGTAATAAATAAGAAGCTCTGTGGGGAGAAATGAGAACTTTCAATCTAGTTGATTGCCAATAAATTCCCCTTCATTTATCATCATAAAAATCTCTTTCAGTGTCTCCCTGTTTGTATGTTATTTTATTCCATCACCTCATTCCTCCACTGTGCATATGACAATCTTAATTAATCCGTCAGGTCTTATTTGCCGTTCTATAAAAGCATGACAGCATGTCAGAGGTGTAATAAATTAGCCGTGTCGTAACATCAGGCGGGAGGAATACTGATGAGACGGAGGACGGAGGAAGGGAGGGATTGTGGGGATTTACCTTTGGATCCGGTGAAGAGAAGGTCATCGGTGCAGTCGATGCAGAGAACGGCTTTGCTGTGTCCCTCCGCCACGTGGACGCACTGCAACGTCGCCGAGCGGCTGCTTTTAGTGGGTGCCACCGGGTTAATGATGCCCCTGGAAAACACACAGGTTTCACTGTCAACAGGCCACCTGCACAGAACGGCGTCCAACTCTCTGCAGCACAGGTAGAAATCCCCCCCACACAACCAGAGGCATGCACGGCATGCAGCGCGATGCTGCAAATCAAAAACAGGGAGATATGAGCAGGACGGTCTGAAGGACAGAACGAGGAGACAGCTGGGAACAGATAGAGTCACCTTCACAGAAACAAGACCCCCCTCCACCATCAGGAGCTTCTTTTCCAGCCAACACTAGATCAAAAACACCCAAAGAGACAGAGGATCACTGGAAACCAGCGGCGTCGGATCATCGGGACGTCACAGGAACCAGATCGATCACTAATTGAAGGGCGTGTTGACAAACTGGTGTAATCGTACGATCGCTGCTCTCTTAACAGTCGGTGCTGTCGGCATCGGTGCAGCAGCAGGATGAGCCCAACCACAAATCTGCACGTGGATATTCAGGAGTTTTGAACGAATGGGATTTAAAAGGCCAGCTGTGTGCCGAATAAAGGCTCAGGAAAAGGGAATTAATGAGGGTTCAAAAGCAGTAACAAGCCTAACAACATGACACCGTTTGAGTTGATGTATTCATCTACTGATCCTAGAAAGGACATACAGTCAGTAAGTGTCTACGTCTGGTTCTTGTAGTGTTTTGAACAAGTCCACCACAGCAGATTGGGGAAAAACCCACCGGGAGGCTCCAGTTAAGCGGCTGTGTGATGAAATCCATAAGAATGAAAAGATCAAGTCCACACCACGTGCATGTGTTTCAGAGTCACCTTTACCCTCTGCACCAAAAGTGAAACGAGTGAGCCATGTGGCAGATTTGAAAGAGGACATGAAAGTTGTACTTGGGTGGATGGAGGAGCGGAGGGGAAACCGAACGCAGGGCGTGGTTGGAGGACAGGTGGAGGCATCGGTTGGTCCTGGAGGGGAGGAGAGCAGCCAACATTCCTGTGAGCCGTTACACCGCCTACTTCCTGTTCTCATCAAGTTCCTAAACGTATCTTTGCTCTGTTGGATGCCACTTAAAGGCAAGATAGACGCACGTTTGTACGACATTGTTTTTTTCTTTTTTTAAATCCTACTCGCCTTTAAGTTGAAGAAGTAATTCTAGAGTGGGCCTATGTAATCATGAATGGGAGTATTTTAATAATAATGACTGACTGAATGTCCCTCCTGGTGTATAATGAGCACAAAGAACCGCAGCAGTGATTTAGTTTACCATAGCTGTAAAGCTTTTCGACCTCCCATGCATCCATCGCTTTCAGGTCGTACAGTTTGAAAAGCATCGTGCAGAGAGTTATTGTGACATGTGCCGTCTGAAACCACAGCTCTATATTTACCCTCTGCTTTCTATTTATATATCTGAGTAGCTGAACATTTAGAATAAGTAGTTGGTAAATCTTACTACCAACTACTTCATTACAGAGGCAAAACACAGTAAGAGCATATTGGTCAACATTCAGAACCTAAATGGGACTTCTTCACATCATTAAATGAGTTACTCCATAGAAATGCATGAATTGTAAGTAATTACAAACAAAAGGCCAAACCCGGTCATTTCCTAGAAATGGACGCCTGCTGGCAGCTGACTTTTCAATCCTTAATTTCTTACAATTGTGTTACTTTGATGGATGACCTGTCACCATCGAGTCTCTGTAAAGACTCTCTAGAAGACCCAGTCAGGTGTGCATGTCATCATTGCCAAAGCGTAGCACCAACCCTCCTTTGCCTCCCAAAGGTGAGCACTTTCAGCACTGTTAGTACTCTTGCTGATGAGCCCCGTTAGCTGCTAACCGCCAGCTCAGCCGTCACCATGTTGAGAGCTGTTTAGTGACAATAGATGTGCTCGGAATTTCAAATTTAGCACCATTAAACTGGCTTTTCATTATATTTAATACAACTGAAATGAAAGGAATACCACACAGAAGGTGGAAAACAAACCTTCAACCCGACGGTCCGCAATATGATCACTACTAATATATGTTTAATTGACCAAACAATTCCACTAGTATGGTCTCCAATGGCTTTAGGACACTTTGTACTGAATAGTTCTTAAGATTTCAAAAACTGACTAATGATGACTAAGTTAGAATCAAACAATGTTAAGGTATTTAATTATTACACTGCAACATTACCAATCTCACAGTGTGCTTTGTGTACTAACTCTAATCTGACTTTCTGGCAGCGTTGTGTTCATTTAACTCATCTGTGGTTGCTTAGTGATGCTGCAGGACGTTGGCCCTACGCCCCAGATCCCCCGCCACACGCCTGAACGCACCGCCGTGGTAAATGGGACGAGCGCTAGGGGAGAGAGGGAGTGGCGGGCTGCTCTTCAGGTTCCCGATGACTGGGCTGTGGAGGAAGACAGTAGGGCTGCCAATTAAGCTGCGGCGTAATTAAAGTGTGCACTAAGCTGTTTGCACACTGCTGGCAGGAGTGTGGGAGGACGGCACGGAGACAGAAGGGAGACGCATATGTTGCATTCACGGCGTACGGGAGCAACCGTCGGGGACAGCTTCACGGGAAAGAGTTCACATGTCATCTGAAGGAGACGAGGGTCCCCGTGGTTTACTGGCTTCATCACTTCAGACCAGTATCATTCTGTCACCATACGGTCCAGTCGGGAACGTTGGTGGCTCAAAAACATTCATTTATTTAAAAGTTAGTTTTTATTTAACAGCTTAACGTATCTCAGGATTTAGCAGCCTGGTTTCAATGAAAAGCATGTTGGCTGGGAACAGTTACACTCGGCACGTTCTTTTATTTTAGTCGGATTAGACAAAAGAAAGTGATTTCCTCAATAAATAAGTAATTACAAGTAGATCAACAGGAGAGGGGTTGATTGGCAAGTTGAACACTGAATTTGAGTCAAGACTACTCCGTAAAGGAGCTTTAAATTCAGCGTAGAACTGGATTTCTCACCAGGAGCAGAACCTTTGTGATTGGCATGCTTCTTCCAAGCAGGAAACCGAGAAGAGGAGGATTAGTACAGTTGAAGTGAGGTTATTTGGCTTTTTTTCCCGGGCCTTGCAGCAAAAAACGTCGGCAACAAGCTCTTACTGTTTAATCTCCTTGACCTTTGCCCTGTCGGATGTGGCTTGTGCCTTGTCGTAGGTCTTCCTGCGAGAGAGCGGCGAAGGCTCGGGAGCTCGCTTTTCCAGCCCCGACGAAGTTCTGGAGTCAGAACTGATCGTTTCAGTTTCATTAAAGTCATCCACAAACGACACAAAGACAGTACAAGGATGTGAAAACGACATCAAATAATGGCAACAATGAGGAAATGAGCAGGCAGTACACAGAAACACATGTTACCTGATATTTAAAGTCCCAACACAGAGGTGGTTCTTCGCCAAGCTCGCGTTTAACTACTGAGGACACTGTGTCGATACATTTCTATCACTTAGTTGGATCAATGTCAGCCAAGGCTCCAGTCAATGTGCACTCAGGCTGGAAGCATGGCCTTTCAGCAGCCAGCTAAAGCACTCCGGTTAGTAGTTTTGCTCAATAAGGAATTAGACATGTGGTTTTTGCAGAAGACAGCAATAAACCAGTCATACACATGTTATTAGGGGCTCGTCTACATGCTCTTACTCATCAGCTGGAGGAAGGTATGTAAGGATGCTCATGAAGAATGTGAAACAAAATGGACTAAACTAAAGCAGAGGATGTAGCAGCAACATCAAACATGCAAGGACGGAAGGAAGGAAGTCGTGATTACTGTGTTAGCGACAGAGTGCCGGGCCTGGACTTACATGCTGCCCATTTTAGAGGAAAAGCCGGGGGAGAGAGCTGTGAAGTCCCTGACTGACGAGCCTGACGCGTCCACGTCTCCCGCCCCGTCGGGGGTTTCAGCCAATGGCATCAAGGGACCGGAGAAGTCTGCGCTGGGTGCATCGGGGGCGGAGTCACTGTGTGCGTACAGCAACTCCATCTGAGTGGTGGTCCGTCGACGCGCCTGCAGGACGCAGATACGGGCCAATCAAAACAGGAAGTGATTGGATAAGTGCTGGTGTACATGGAGGCACTAACACACCGTCATACCTTATTTCTGGTTTTGGTCTCTCCACAGAGTTTCATGAGATCTGATGTCATGGTGCTAAAGGGAACACATGAAATACAGGATTTATATGTGTCAATAAATATTTGTAAAAACACGCTTAAAACCAAGCCAGCATTAAAAAAAAAGTACAAAATGTAAACAACTTATAAGAGTTTAAAATAACGATTTGAGCGTTGGGACTGCTGGATGGGCACGATGATATGTATGTGAACAATAATAAACTTTAAGCTTGTGATTTAACTTAAATTTGAAGAACAATTAATAGTTCAGTTATGCTGTTTATGAAAAACATTAAGGTAATATAGGAAGTTAAATGTGATGACAATTAAAGGTATAAACTTCATCCTACTATTATCATTATTATTATAGTTTATTGAGCATTTGCTACATGTGTACTATTTTACTGGTTATTCTTGTGTAGTTTTTTTTTATCAGTCACATGTTCAATCTGTGTAAAATAAATACAGTACAAACGTTAAATACATGAACATAAAGTGTAATATAGCGTAAAATAAGGCAATTTAACAAACATTTACACAAACTCAACCAAATCATATAATAACTCCACATAAACAATGTAACATAGCATGATATAAACAGGAGAAACTCACTTTCCGTCGGCAGACGGGCTCTGAGCCGACTCATCGCTGCTGCTGTCGTCCCCGGTTTCTGTCAAATGAGACCAATGAAGAATATGAGAGATCAGAGAAAACCCTCCTGGCCGATGAGACTGAGTGACCTGTGACTTTCTAAAACGCTTCTCAGCTACAACAATACAACTAAATCATTTCTCCTTTCGCTCACTTTCACTAAAAGGGGGGGGGGGGGAGCAATTTTCTTGACTTTAAAAAAAGAAAAGCTGCTCAAAACGAATGAAGAAAACAAGGGAAGCAGATGAGGGCGATGTCAGCGTGGCGCCATGCTGTTTTATCGACAACCAGAAACGTGGTCCTCACTAATGGATGGAAAAGGGTGAGAGGTCAGAGAGGGGGGGGGGGGGGGGTATAAAGAGAGATGGTGGGCAAGTTGGGGCAGAAACGACCAGGTGGAGGAGTGAGAGGAATCATTAGTCCGTTGCTCCCAGCTGACCTACGGGGTGGTATGGTTCCTGTGGAAGGGTCTCGGGTTAGCAGGGTGCTAAAGCATGGAGGCTGGAGCACATGGTGAGCTAGGAGGAGGCAGAGTGTCTCCAGATGAGGGGGAGGGAAGAGGTCAGCAGACGAATGGAGGTAAAGCCTTGGTTGCATTGCACCTCATGCACCTGTTCCATGTTATGTTGAGTTAGTTCTCAGAGTGCACAGGGAAGGAACCATGCATTCATAGCAGAGAGGCGTCTGATTTAGGTTCACTTACCGGCCGGGATGGTACCTAGCTCTGTAAAAACATAGGAAAACAAAAAAGAAAGAAAAAAAAGTGGGGGAACAGAAAAAAAAGGCAATGCACAAATCAAAAACACTGTCCCCCAAACTTCTAGTCAAAACAAACAAAACAAAATAAAGTGCAGCTACTGTAAACACAGCGTCCTGCTGAACAGAGGCTGGCAGAAACACAGCCAGTCAACTTGTGTCAACTCAAATCTGCAACACTTCCATGTATTTGGATGGTAGAGATGTGAATTATGTGCACGTTATAGACCAGCTTCTATTCAGCAGAAGGCAACAGGCAGGAGCACGTCCACAGGACCAACCATGCATCGGACCAGGCACCCAGTCCACTTCCTGAAAGGCCCAACGCTTTACAAACAGGATCGATTCGTTGGAGACGACGCCATCGTACCACAACGAAATCTGAATCCCAGTTTTACTTGACATGGCATTAAGGGTATTTCAGAGGAGGTGGACCGGGTTAAACCAGGGGTCTGGTCCGGGTTTTGGGTCCTCGTCTTCACTTGAATCTCAACCCACAAGAAAACGCTGTTGTCACCTTGCAGCGCGTTCCCCAGCAGGGCGTCCAGCTCCGGGTTGAACTCCGCCTTCTCCTTCAGCATGTGAAAGAGCAGCTGGTTCTGTGTGGCGCTGGTGATCTCCGTCTGCTTCAGCCGGCCCTCCATCACCTTCACCTGAGACTCCCTCTGGGCCGCCTGGAGACCCTGAAGAGGTCGGACCACAGATCGTACACAGTGATGTAATGTACATATCACATGTGCATCTTGGCATACGCTAAAACATCTGGAAACCCATCGGCCTGACGGCGATAAACCTTGATGAACCTTATTTAGCAGCATCATTATGATGTAAATGGAACAGATTGAGCCACATGGCAGGTCAAATGCCCGATTCGTGACCTCCTTTTTTGTTCTTGTTTGGTTTATTGTAAAGTGGCTATGGGCACAGAGCGATGTGATTATTAGTCCCGGTACCTTGTTGATAGCCATCGACATGAAGTGATCCAACAGAAAACGAGATTCCGTCAGGGTGCAGGAACCAATCACAGCAGAGATGTCCACGGTGTCGCCTTCCTCCTGGAAAAAAAACAAGAAAAAACAAGATGAAACAGCGTGAATTCAGGTGAAAGAAACATGATGTTAAGCTTGTTCATGGCTCTCTCTTACCTTGGTTTCCTCCATCTGCATGATGTTGGCCTGACAGTCGGCGATGCTGTCGTTGATGTAGTCGATGTTGGCCGCCAACGCGTCCACTTCCTCGTTGAGGGGAAGCACCGTCTTCTCTGCCTCCGGTCCCTCCCTGACCAGGCGGTCCCTCTTCCGGATGACCTTCTCTTTACGCTTGGTCAGCTCCTCTCGTTGCTACGCACACAAAATACACTCACTTCAGAGCCACTCACAGACCTCTGGCCAGTCATTTAGAGGTGTACATGGTAAGTGTTGGTTAAGTAAAGGTCTTTTTTCATTTAGTTTAATTAAAAAAAAGGATTTTCTGCAGAAATATATTGTTGTTTCCCATCGAGCAACAACAAGGGGATGTAGCTGTAGTTCAAGTGTCCTCTGAGCTCAAGCATCTTTAATACCACATCATTTAATTATGAGAATTTAGTGGAATAAGTATTTGGGCATTTGACTGTACAGGCAGCAATCAACCATGTACATTTAGTGTGTTGCTATTTGAGAAGCATATTGTTGTTTTGTGCAGGGTGAGGTTTTTATGTTATTATGTCATACATAGATATACAGCTATGTCATTTATAGCAACCCCCGGCTGTATGAATGAGAAGCTGCATCACAGCAGGTTGATATCCCTCCGCCCACTCCGGCCTGTGGTGACGTGCCATGTGAACAACATGCTGCTGCAGCGTTACCTTGAGGAGGCGGTTCATGTCGGCCTCCATGTTGGAGATGGTCATCCTCTGCATGATGACGTCGGTGATGCGGCGCTCCAGAGACTGCCATTTATTGCGTGCGACCCTGGTGGAGTAAATACCGACTGTTCTCCTGTAGGAAGACCTGCACACACAGCATCAGTCAGTTCTGATGAGGGCAATGACATCATCAACATGTTCTCTGATTTATGGATCGAGAGCCAACAAAAGCACCCGTGTGCAAAGAATGATGTGATACTCCAGGATGACTTGTGATGGCATTTTAATGCCGTGAGGATAAAAGCCCAGACTATTTCGGTTCCAGAGAAGCATCTATATTTAGTCGGAGACTCACCGAGTGCCGTTGGGAGCAGCGTTGCCGGAGGAGTACAAGCGTCCAGATGGAGGTCTGTGGGTGGAGTCCTGCAGCTCTGGGAGATTCACTCTCCTGCTGACCTTACCTGAGGTGGGCCTGGCCTGCCGCCTCAGAGCCGTCACCTGACACACACATGGCAGACAGGAACGTGAGCGGCGGCCGAACACTAAAAGCACACCACGTGTGTTCCCTGCATCCATAATGCATCACCAGGACAGAAAAAGGTACAAGGCTGCTCACCTCCTCCGTCTTTCTCCTCAGAATCAGCTCCTGCTGCCGTTTCTGAGCCTCCAGTAGCTTCAGCTGGTGCTGTAACACCATTACAGCGTCAAGTTAAACAAGGACCAACCGAACCAACAACAAACAAATAAGGGGGACTAAGCGAACCTCTTGCTTGCGCTGGTCTTTCTTTAACGAAGCGATTTCCCGGTTTCTACGAGACTCGTTCATCCTGTTCTTCTCCTGCTGCTCCTTCATCTGCTTCATGAGGCGGACCTGGAGCAATGATCACAAAGCACAGGCTCACATTATATGCACTATAATGTCAATAACAGTATGTCAATCATCAATGTGAAAGATGAGATCTTTTGGATTTTTTTTTCCTCTTTAATTAGTCTTAGGTTAAGTCAGATGAGGATTTACAGACATGACAAGAAGCTAACAGAGTAAACTCATGTGCCACCGCCCATGATTCATAAGCGTTATGACAACCTTTAGAAGTAGTAGAGTATCGTCACTACGGTAACCAATCACACACCTTGGTCTTCTTCATCTCCGCCACGTCCAGCTGAAGCTTCTTCAGCTGTTTCTCGTACTGCGACTGGTTCTTCAGCAGGCGGGCGTGCTCCTTCTGAGCCGACTGGAGCTTCTGCAGCTCCTTGTTCATGACGCTCAGCTTCTTCTCGTACTCGGCCTTGATCTTACGAGACTTGTCGTCCGTGCCGGTTTCTACAGTATCTGAGTGGGAACAACAAGAACAATCATGGGTGATCTTGAATGACAGAATGTCATCACTTTTATTTGGGAGAGTTTTGTGTTGCAGATATAAACATATTGGCTGTGATGTTTGAACAGTCAGAAAGTTGATCTTCAGTTGTCAAAAAGTCTCTTTTCTTTTTAATTTGACTATCTGAAAACTGCTGCATGCTTTTAAAATCGGCATGAAACGAAGCTTTGATCCATTAGTGCTGATGTGACTGTCATCGTCTGGCTGCTGGCGGCGTTTTCACTTAAAAGGAAATCTCAAGTGTTTTTTCATTACTGAAGAATAGAACCGGAGATCAAACACAGAGTGAGACACGGCAGCAGAAGAAGGAAGGTTTAAATATATTCTGCTAGGAGACTGAAATAAACTCCCACATTAAAAGCCATATGTTGGAGGATGTTTTGTTGAGTGGACAGATGATGAGTGATACAGGGCGCCCCCTGCTGGCGTCCTCCTGGTCTTACTCATGTTCTGGAGGACGCGGTCCCTCTCCAGCTGGGTGTCCCTGATCTTGCACTGCAGCATCATCAGCTTCTGCTCGTACTGCTGTTTGAGCGTGTGCAGACGCCGCTGGCTGTTCTCCAGCTCGTCGATCAGCTTCTGCTTGATGGCGATCTCGCAGGTGATGTTGGCGAGGTCGGCCTGGAAGTTCTCTGTTGGAGACACATGATTAATAACATTAAGTTAAGGTATCAACATCAATTGATGGTTGTTTTATGCAAATTCAATGCAAACCTGAAGTGCACCTCGTTGCAAGACACCAGGTAACAACTGTCAGTGAGCTAAAGTGTTTACATCCTTATGTGAAGGGAAGACTTCACCACAAACAAAAACTTTGAAAGAAACTTCACTTTCTTCTTCTTTCTTTCTTTTCCATGATGAACTGAAGTAAAGAGGAGCAGCAGCAGAACTATATAAAACATTCACTCACACACTCAACTTGTGCAGCATCATTAACAAGTAATTAATACACATGTGGTCATTTTGATGGAAAGTATCCTTTAACAGCCTTGATTCAACATGTCGTGAATAGATTCTTTATCTTTTAGATCATTTGGCCCGTTCTCCCTTCGCTGCTCGTCTCGGAACGGAACATTTTAATTTGTCAAACGCTTTTTAAAGATCTCACCGATCACTCTTATCTTTCACCCATCACGTCCCCATTGTGTTTCTTAATTAGAACTATAACTCATGAGAAGAGCCCGTTCCCGACATCCCCTTATACTATCTAAATAGGGAAACCAGCCATTTTACGGAGATATGAGTTTGATAAATCACAGCTTTGTTTTATGCAGCGTTATTGAAAACATATATACGTGTAAAATATGTTATAAATGAGACCAAATAAATGCAGTTAGGTGGAGTTAACAGGCTATCTGGAACTTTTCATCTCACCAGTAAAACAAACAGAATCTACGTTAGACTTTCATATTAGATTCAATGTTACAGCTGTAGCTACAATTATCAGAACAATATGAACATCCGGGCTCCCCCATGTGGCTCAAATATGTACTGCAGATAAAAATGCTAAATGCATCTTTGGGATTGTTGTATCCTACATAATGAATGGTTTATAGAATATTCATAGAATAAATGCTGGTGGAAGAAGTATTCAGATATTTTACTAGTACAAGTACTAATAAAACACTGTAAATATTATAATAAATATCATTTATGTATTAGAACAACAATATTTACAGTGTTGTATTGTGTTTTATATAGAGAGAAGGACTCCTCATGCAGTACAATGTTCTCTGTCAGTGTTTTACTCTTGTTTGTGATGTTCCTGGATGAATGTTGCTCCATCCTTTATATCCTGTTAATACAACAACATGTCATCAAGCTCATCACATGTCACTAAAAAGAAAAACTTTGTAGACCATCGCTTTCCTGCTGATCCCAGAGGCTTTTCAAATGGTTCAGTTAGCTTAAGAAGCAGCTGAAATTTCTTTACACATAAAGGAACATTCCGTCCTCCGGTTTATCACACATGTTAAACAAATCTGGAGATACGTGGTTTTTACTCGACAGGAAGGGGAGGGAAAATGTTAACCTGAAAAGTAAATAAAGCTGTCAGACAAATGAGAAGTGGAGGAGTAGAAGTATAAAGGTGCATAAGTGCAAATACTCATATTACTTGAGTATATTGTTAGATTCCACTGCTGGTCCAACAGCTCCCCCTGGTGGACAATCAGCAGTATTTTAAGGTGAAAGAGTGAGAGACTAAAACACGCTCCCTGCATACCTTTCTCATCGGACTCCGAGTCCGAATCATCCGAGCTCTCCTCCACATCCATCTCCTCTTCCTCCTCCTCCTCTTCCTCCTCTCCTTCCTCGTGGTCGCTGCCTTCCTGCACCTCCTGTAAGATACTCATCATGTAATATCTGAAGGCACTCTTCAGTGTATTTCAGTATAAAGGAGAAACAAGAGGTCATCAAATCCTACATTTTCTGCTTCGTCGTGGACTCGCTCGGCCGCCTCCTTCTCAGTGCCTCTCTCCTGCTCGTTGTCCTCCTCCTTGTTGGCACTGAAACATTCAACAAACACATGGTGCGCCTTCAGACGGACGGTCTCACACACATGAAGCATGTTCTAACAAAATATCTGCAGGTAATGAAGACCAGGGTTTTGTTGTTAGCAGCGCATATGTTTGATATATTACATAATAATGCAAAGCAACACTGTCTTTTTAGCAAACAAACTTTTGTTTACAGACTTGCAGCAATAAAGCAGGCAACTGTTACAGACTTACTTCACTGTGATATATTTGACACCTAGATTTTAGGAGCAAATGCATCCATGACATCACTATAAAAGCAGAGATGCCGTTGGTCTGATTTCATCAGATTGTTTGTGGAAAAGACAGCTGTGTTTTTGTTTGTTTGTGTTTAACAAAAGGAGGGAGACATCTCATCAGAGTGAACCAAACCAGAAAAAAGCAAAAGGCATGATTCAAAAAAAGAAAAGAAATGTGAATCATTTCCATGAAGCACATCTGTTGGATAAATATTTTGTCCAAACACTGTGCTGTGCTGCACATCTGGATAAGCTGACCAAAATGAAAAAGAAAGTGCACCAATGTTAGATAGTTTTAATACACTTAAGGCTGAAGAACAGTCCGTCGGAGAGAGATTAGATTATTAACTTCTCAGCACATTTGACGGAATTCTAATAATCTGAATGGAATAAAGTAAAGAAGTGAAAGCGCTGTAGTGCCTTTGAAGCCCAGATGTTACAGACGTGATGTCGCCTCATCTCTGCTCCAATAACTGTGTGTGTTACTACATCGTCATATCACTGTGTAGCTGGTGCATTGCACTGATTAACAAAGCTAGTTTTTAAATGTAATATTTTTATATTTGCGTGAATAAAGAAAATTAAACATTTAAACAAAGTATTATTTCCATGAGCAGCTACATTTAAATATAACAGTAAAAGCTCTGATGGCTGAGAGAAAGCTAACCATTTATTTAGGTCTTGATGACGGTGGCAAAACACATATTTAGAGCCCAATTGTTTTCTCCTTCTTTGTTTGTCTCTTTATTTGGGAAATAGTCGAACAATCAGACCTCAGGACTTAAGTTAAGCAAGGTTGAGATATCCTGTATTCAGTGAAGTCATTATGATGTAAATGTAGATGTAAAAGTTCTGGACTTCCTGACCAGGTCGATGTCAGAAAGTAAACCTGCAGAGCAGCTCGGCAGCCGACGTTGCTGGCGACCTTTGTCTCCTGTCATAAAGTATGAAGAGATCTGGATACAGCGTTGGAGGCGGAGCCCCGTTCTGTCCTATGAAAGCTGATCAGCGGCACAAGGCAATAAATAAATAAATAAATAAAGCACCACTTTAGCCCCGCCCCCAGTCCTCGGGCTCAGGAGGAAGGAAGGACTCTCAATTCATCTATTAGTGCATTTTACAAATAGGGACCTAATGATTTAAATAAGGACTATTCACGTATTCGTACCGGGAAGTTGATTTAATTATTGTGTGATTTACAGAAGTCTCAATGTAACGTCGAGGTGGAATAGAGTTTGACGTGACGGAAGGTTTGATTCCTTGGTTCGGCTACGATATTAAATTGACTTACACTATAACCTCCTCCCCAACAAAGTTAAAATAAGAAATGAAATAAAAGCATGAAGTAGGGTGTGATGAGTCTTGACACTTTAAAACCCATGACGGTAAACATTAGACAGATGAGAAAGGAAGCAGCGATGCAGCGTGATGAGACGCGTGGTTCACACAGAAGACCCAAAGAAAGACGGGAGCTTCTCATTTAGTTACAGAAAGGTGGTTTATGTGAGGGGACGTGCTTTTATGGCAGCGAGTCTCACTCCAGGTGGAAACACCCGCGCAAAAATAAAGTCAAATCAAATGCTGGACCAGAGGAAGCAGAGGATGGGAATGGCAACAGGAGGGTGGAAGCTCTGACAAACCTGGCGTCATCACCCTCTTCCACCACCTCCTCCCTTTCCTCCCTCTCTCTCTCCTCCAACAGCTGCTGGAGTCTTCAGGGAGGGGTGAAGGGTCAAAGGAGAGAAGGAAGCAAGAGATGAGCGAAGGAAGAAAGAATGGAGGGAAGAATGATCAGAGGAAGCTCTGCTCATTTCCTATCTGGAGCCTCTCGTCTGTCTCTGATGCCTTCTTACATTTACCACAACTAGAGCAAGGCCAACATTAATCTGCATTATAAACATGTGTATGTATTAATCCTTTCACGTCTATACAGGAGGCTCATTCATTGGCTAGGTATTGATTAGCTGCTTTGTGTCTCACAGTAAAAAGTAGGTTGCAGCATACTGACATGGTTGAAAAGTCACTTCTGAGTGAAGCAGATCAAAGTGTTGTTCCTATCCAGATGTATGCACACCTGCAGCCCATTCTTAAACCATTTACCTTTTCTTTTTCTTCTTTTCTCGTTTCTTCAGTTTCTCCAGGTCCTTCTTGGCGAGTTCGATGATGTCAGACGTCTCCTTCTCGGGGGCCAGCAGCGCCGGCCCTCCGTACAGCGACTGGCGATTGGAGGCACGGGACAGATTCTTCCTCAAGTTCTCGCTCACGGCTTCGCTCTCCAGGAGTTTGGCTCTGAGGGGAAGATCCGGGGACAGACACACAGCAGAAACGTTTATATGAGCCGGAGAGAACGTGAAAATAGACCCTCATTTCTACTTGTTTGGCCTCGTTATCTACACCGAATCTTAAAAGAGCAAACCCAGAGCATGTCCCGATGTCTTCATGTCTCCCATCGTGTTGAATCACTCTGATCATTCAAAATACTCTAAACCAGAGACTGAAGTGTGATGATCTTGGGCTTATGGACCATAAAGGGCAGCGTGTTTCTCCTGTCCCACTTATTTAGTGATATCGATATATCTTTAATACTTAGTCCTCATTCACTATGAGAAATAAGGGCTTTGACTGTATATCCAGTATGTAAAGCAAAAGAGACAAAAAGTCATTGAGACAAACAGACAAAATGCAGCAACTGAGTTCCAGTTTCACACGACACACTACATGGAAGGAGGTTGTGTAATCAGTGCACGACACAGCCCAATGTTGTAAAAATAATCATTACTGAGCCGAGGTCAGGCGAAGATATTATTATTATTATTATTATTATATATATGATATAAAAAAAGTTTAGAGACGAAAGTTTCGAGTTTGCAAAGTGAAGCTTTGACATTTTTCTCTTGTTAATGTATGACTTTATAATCTCAGAGAACATGAATGTTTTTTCTGTTAAATTAGGGATTCTTTTTTTTTTTTGCCAATTGGTCTGATTCACTGTCACACACTCATGTCCCACAATGCAATGCAAAACAGAAATAAAGAGCTGATAACAGCAGAACAGTCGACCCTCAGAATATGTTATTAAACTTCAATTCTTTGTCAAAAATGTAGCAATATTCAATATTCACCATCAGCAGCTCTTGTATTATTTTCCGTTAGTTACAAAAGAAGTATAATGATGATAAGTGTACAAACAGAAATATGGATAATCCTTTATACCTCACATAATAAGTGACAGTTGTTTACCTGAGGTCTTCGATCTCTTTGATGTAACCCTGAATCATTTTTCCAATTTCTTCGGTTGCACCTTCACCTGGAAGAGAATCCAGAGCATATTTAATGACGGAGGGGAAGAGAAACACGGCTTTTCAAAATAAATGTCCACTTCCTGTTTCCACTGTGGCTTTGTGGCGGAGACTAAAGAAAACCTAAGAATGTCCGTGTTTCAAACAGCCCACCTGCCCGGGTGAGGACCTGGTTGGCCTGGTCGCTGAGCAGCTGGGTGAGCCGCGCCCTCTGGGCATCGATGGTCTCCTGCATGGCCTTCACCCTCACCCTCAGGTTGCTGTTCTCCGTCTGCAGCATGGCGTTCTCGTGGAACATGTCGCTGAAGCTCTCCACGCCGTCCTCACCCGACAAGCGTTTCCCCTGCAGGGGGGGAGGAGGACGTTACTCCCTAGTATGAGATATACACCTCCAACACATGACCCCTCTGAACCCTCTCCTCACCGTCTTGTACTCCATCAGCTCCATCTGCAGGCGGGCGATCTCCGTCCTCAGAGCGCTGATCTGCTGGCTGGCCTTGTCCTGGTTCACCATCACCTTGTTCTTGATGTTGCGGGCTCGGTTGGCATACTTCAATGAGTTCAGCGTCTCCATGAAGTCGCGGTCGGACGGGCTGATGCAGGCGATCATCACCGTTTGGCTGAGACACACAACACAGGGATTTATTCATGGTAGATTTCACTAGATTCAACCAGAGTGAAGGCCTCTTTAGGGGAAAGCATCTTTAACACGGATACAAAAAAACACTACAATTGAAACGCAGAGTGTCAAAGATAAGGTTTTGATTTCAAGACACTACTGATGACTTTCAACAACCTTAAAAGTAAGGGGTGGGGGAGAAAAAATGTATTGTAATATTAATCGCCATTTCTTACGGGACAATTTAAAAAAATCTATTTTTCTCCCTGGAATCGATATACTTCCATTTATTTTTTTAATGGTAGAGTAGAGCAGATGGCGAAGGCAAAATGTCATATCAGTTTCTGGAAAACACAGCTACGTTGTCAAGAGTGGAAAATCGCAGTCCATCCCACCGCCGGAGATCAAACCTGTATGTATGGCCACACTCTGGGTTTTACACGCTTCCAGGAAGAGCAGAGCCAGATTAAACTAAAGCTGTATGCAAACTCTCATCATAGACCGGTATCGTGTTATGGGAACACGACGGACATGAAGCCCATCTTGGCGTCGCCATGGAAATAAAAGGACCAAGGATGGGACACTAAATGTAGCAGTTTACTTAAAAATGATCACTCTGTTGTATGTGTTATGTACCACTTTGACTCATGATATATTATATAGGAAGAAAAACAAAATAGCAATAAACGATACTATCGAATTACAATGAATCAGAATCACAATATATCAAAATATCATGATAAAATTGAATGGCATGCGATGTAGTCAAATATTGTAAATCCCGGTGCAGTTTTGCATGGGTTTTTCTAAAAAATGCAACAACAAGAGCCTTTGAAACCTTGGACCAGCGGGACTTCTCTGGGTCCACAATGACAGATGGCACCAACCTGTTTCCTCCTAATGAGTCCTGAAGGAGTCGGGTGAGTTTGGAGTCTCTGTAAGGCACATGTGAGGAGCGCTTGCTTCGGTCACCCAGAGCACTGATTACATTCCCCAGAGCGAGCTGCAGCCACACAGACGAGAGCAAACAGGAAACGTATCAGGGTGATGCTGCAGTTTTTATTCAATGACTGTTCTTGTTCTTGACTAACCCAATAAGATTATTTGTTAAGTCTTAAAGGTGATCAGTCTGGTTTCCTCCTTGTTTTAGGGCATCGGGGGATACACTGTACAATGTTAGAAGAGCTACCATCAAAGGCAAGACAACAGTTTCCTAGATGATCTATTTATAAATGTCCATGGTCGTCTGCCTTCACTATTAAACTTAGCAATCGTGCTGATTGTCTCCACATGGAAAACCCATAGCTACGTAAATGCAGGGAACCCTGCAATGACTAATTAAAAAATCATGTTTCCTTCATTTAAGACGAGGAAGACTGTCATTGCCATGCTGTAATCAACAAATCCAAACTCATTCTTATTAACAGAAGCTTGTGGAAGTTAAAGCATTTGAAGATCAAGCTCACGTTCAAGCACTTTGAATAGAAAACGATGCCTCCTAAATGATCAAATATATAAACATGTGTCTGTCCTTCCTCTGCAGTCGTCTTCTTGATGACCTTTTAGTACAGGTAAGTATGACAACCAGCCACTAGATGGCGGTCCAGCTCTAGTAAACAGTTGCTCTGGCTTCTCTGCATCACTGACTTTAGGTGGTGCTGAATGGTGCCGAGGAGGGCGAAGCAGCTCACCAGTCCACAGTTGATGGAGATGCCCTCTTTGGCTCGATCGCCCGTCGCCCCGGTTCTCTTCAGCCTCTCAGAACCGGCCAGATCCACAAAGTGGAACTTGGCTGTCAGCGTCTCGTACTCGTCCATCTCAGAGTTCCCGTTGGAGACGCGGTTATCGGACTCACCTTCTTGCTGAATGACACGAACACAAACAAGCACAGCGCTGGTGTTAAAGCCCTACCGGAGCACCAGTCCTGTTTGTGTCTACAAACAGAGTACTAACATTGTCGGAGGCACAGACGCGGACTTGGCACAGGTGGATAGTGAAGATGGCGTGGGATCGAGAGCTCTGGACGTTCATCTGGGTGCTGGCTGTGGTGCGAGACAGAGCGCCGAGCTTCAGGCACTGCATCATCTAAACAGAGAGAGACGACTATTACAACTATTCCACTTGTATTTCCTCACTGTCAAACCTTCAATTTGATCATTTACTTTATTATTATTGTATTAGATATTAATTAAGCCCTATATGCTATTTATGTATTTGTAGAAAATATGATCAACTCAACTGTTCAAACACACACACAGACACACACACACACACACACACACACACACACACACACACACACACACACACACACACACACACACACACACACACACACACACACACACACACACACACACACACACACACACCTCGGCCTCGGAGGACACGGTGCGGGTGGTCACTCCGACGGTGTAAATCCCCCCCGCGGCGTCCTCGTGGATCTTGATGTGAGATTTCTGCTTCATGTCTCGCGTGGAGTCGAACAGATCCAGGACTTCCTCGTTATAAAGCTGCAGGGAGACGACGACACACACAAATAACAAACAAAGGAATGTTTTCAACCCGGCAGATATATCACTTTAAATCCAGTGGTTTACAAAAACATTAAAATATTACGTAAAACTATCTGGAATTGCATTTAGGACAGAAATGATCAATAAGCAAGACAAACCCTTATTCTGGTTTAAAACATTTGGTGAAAGGTGTGAAAATAAAGCGTTGGATAATCATAACCATCAGTACTTTGCAAAGAGAATATACAGAACCAGTATCACTGCTGAGACAGAAAGAAACGTGTCCCTGCTTGGTGTAAAAACAGATAAAAATAATACTAGTACGACTAATAATGGTAGTACAACACAACATCTGTACCACCTTTTATAAACACCTGGTATTTTATGGTACGATTGTATTTCTAGATTATCTGCAAACAGCATTCGTCTTCACTCACATCTTTATGGTTCCATTCTAGCATCTTTTTAGGAGACGATTAACTGTAAATCACACACTGAAGGTCGAAGCTTCCACAACGGATGCCTGAGGATAATCTGCTGCATCTTCTGAGATCTGAAAGGAGCGGCTATACAGGGCGATGGTGGGGGCGTAAATCACAACACGATAGTAGATGGATTCTTTGGACAACGCTAAGTGGAGCTGGAATGAAAAATGCCTTCTGGATCACATCCATGTTGAGCATCCATCTAACAACACATCGCCTACACAATTACCAAAGGAGTCAATATCCTGCTATTTTAACTCCAAATCCAATGTTTTATTCTTCCTGGAAATGTGACAGTAAGTCCCACATTAGTCCCAGTCAGTTTCAACCAATAATATCATGTGAACTCACAAAAAGAATCATAACATAAGATCTGACTTATCACTGGGAGGGACGGCACACTCAACGGTGACAAGGACGTGCCGTGAGAGTTTAGCATTTTAAAGATGATGATGTGCATCAGTGTCTTTGCATCAAGCTCTCGGCCAATCATCTTCATCCACGGAGTCTTCTCCCCGACAACTAAACCTGTAAAACCTGCAGTGTCATCACTCGTAAAACATCGGCTTGTGCTTCAAGTCAGCAAGAGTCTGAATTTCATTCAGTGCCTCAGGAAGATTTGGATGGTTTTCTTTTCTCCAGAAAGCTTTAATGAGAAAAATCTGAGGAAATATGGGGTCAAAATAAAATATGAATAGTATACTGCAGCTGTCATGATCGGCCTCGTGTTTAATGGCTGTGCATGTCCATATTTCTCTGCCACAACGCATCCAGGTCTCAGACTGTCAGTCTGACGGACCGACACAACTGTCTGCTCCCATCAGTCCTGCCCCCCCCCCATCCAACACCTCCTAACCCCCGATGACAGCTGCTGCACTTCTATTGTCAGTGTGGATGTTTTCACATGACGGAGTGCTGCGGTCAGAGCGTGGTGTTGACAACAGAACCGAACCACGACGTCTGTGAAGCCCGGCTACACTCAGTTTGTTTTATTCACCTTGATGTTTGCTTAAAGAAGATTACAGATCCTGATTTCAGATGTGGTGTGTGTGTGTGTGTGTGTGTGTGTGTTATTTCTGCTGCGGTGGAGGTGCGTGCGCACGTGTGTGTGTGTGTGAGTGCGTGTGTGTGTGTGTGTGTGCGTGCGTGTGCATGTGTGTGTTATTTCTGCAGCGGTGGAGGTGTGTGCGTGTGTGTGTGCGTGCGTGCGTGTGTGTGTGCGTGCGTGTGCATGTGTGTGTTATTTCTGCAGCGGTGGAGGTGTGTGTGTGTGTGTGTGCGTGCGTGCGTGTGTGTGTGTGTGTGTGCGTGCGTGCGTGCGTGTGTGTGTGCGTGTGCATGTGTGTGTTATTTCTGCAGCGGTGGAGGTGTGCGTGTGTGTGTGTGCATGCGTGCGTGCGTGTGTGTGTGCATGTTTGTGTTATTTCTGCAGCGGTGGAGGTGTGTGCGTGTGTGTGTGCGTGCGTGCGTGCGTGTGTGTGTGCGTGCGTGTGTGTGTGCGTGTGTGAGTGTGTGTGTGTGTGCGTGTGTGAGTGTGTGCGTGTGTGAGTGTGTGTGTGTGTGCGTGCGTGCGTGTGTGTGTGCGTGCGTGTGTGTGTGCGTGTGTGAGTGTGTGTGTGTGTGCGTGTGTGCGTGCGTGTGTGAGTGTGTGAGTGCGTGTGTGTGTGTGCGTGTGTGAGTGTGTGTGCGTGCGTGTGTGTGTGTGTGTGTGCGTGCGTGCGTGCGTGTGTGTGTGCGTGTGCATGTGTGTGTTATTTCTGCAGCGGTGGAGGTGTGCGTGTGTGTGTGTGCGTGTGTGTGTGTGCGTGCGTGCGTGTGTGTGTGTGTGCGTGTGTGAGTGTGTGTGTGTGTGCGTGTGTGAGTGTGTGAGTGCGTGTGTGCGTGTGCGTGTGTGAGTGTGTGTGTGTGTGTGCGTGTGCGTGCGTGCGTGTGCGTGTGTGAGTGTGTGTGTGTGTGCGTGTGTGCGTGTGTGAGTGCGTGTGTGTGTGTGCGTGTGTGAGTGTGTGTGTGTGTGCGTGTGTGCGTGCGTGCGTGTGTGCGTGTGTGCGTGCGTGCGTGTGTGTGTACCTCGAGGAACTGGGCGTTGATCTTGAACTCGGGGACGGGGCGTCCCTGCTCCTGGGCGGCCTGCCGGCGCTCCTCGATGCCCATGAAGAGGTGGTGGACGGCGCGGGGGATGATCCCCAACTCCTCGTCCACGATGTTGACGTCAAAGCCCGTCCCCATGGTGTAGGTCTTCCCTGAACCCGTCTGGATGGAGATGAAGAGGGGAACATCAGAACATGGCGTCATGACGGGGGAACTCCACCGCTTATACAAAGGCTGTTGTTTGAAGCTTTTCGTGGCTATGGAGAGAGGTGATGACACGTGACTCAGGTGTCTGAGGCCACATCGTTGTTCATTTCAAACCATCAACTAAAAGGAAAAATAAAATGCATTTGCCTGTTTGTCACCATTTTTAGGCAGCCGGTGATGGTAAACAATCTCTGAAGCTGAAAGCTGGACTTTTCTGACCTCCAAAAACAAAGTTTTACATTACATAAGTGTGTGGACACCTGAACATTACACCCTCCACGGGCTCAGTAATCTGCTCCACATTTAACATCCTGCATCGTTTCCCAGTCAGATACAGGAGCATCAGTGGGATGAGCCACTGGGAGATCTGGTCTGGCTAACCGTGTTTGATAACCATCACAAACCAGTTCAAACTGAACCCAGACAGCAGAGCCCTTTTGAGAAGACAGACATGTAACTTTCTAATCTCTGTTCATATCTGCAGCCCAGCCGCTGAGTGGGTCTAAGTCTACATAAGTCCCTGTAAAGCCACAGAGCAGGCGGGTCTGATCCAGGTCAAACCCAGCACCCGGTTTGCTCTCTGGGTTTCAGAAGTAGGCCGGCAGTGACAGCAGCAGTTACCGGGGAGATCTGGGTTAATATGGACACATTAAAGATGTATAGCTGTCTACGTGATTCACTTCACGTTGAATCGCGTGCCATACACCAGGGGCTCCGTCGCCATGGCAACCTTAGCAGTTGTGGAGGCACAAACCGTGTGTTATTCCCATGAGGGGAACTTGGTGAAAGGAAGAGGGAGGGGAAGTGGGAGAGGCAGGGGGAGAACTCAAGAAGAAGAGATAAATTCATTGTTCCATCTTTCAAATGTCTGGAAAACGATTAATTATCTAAATATCTATCTCTCTCTCTATATATATATAAATATAAAAAGACTAAAAAGGCTACTCACTAGAAACAGTTGGGACATTTTTGCTTGAAAAAGGATTTTCAATTAGATGATCAAAATTCTGTCAATAAACAAGTGGATTAATTGACTTCAGCTCTAAAGAGAAGTTGTACTGGATATTAAAAGGAAACACCAAGAACACATTAAGCTTTGTACAACATTCATTTGATACGGAGTATTAGGAATAATGACAGTCCGGATCCAACAGTTCTTCACCTTCATGCAAAACAGAGTGAAAGGAGAGCAATTGACTGGTCTCTTTAGTTGTGGGCGGGGCTTAACAGTGCTCTATGAAGACAGGGAACAGAGAGAAAGAATAAGCTAGGCCCCATCCGTCCATAGCATAGGTCCAAGCATCGGGATCAGTATCAGGAGGGAGAAAATGGAATCATAACACCTGATGTGAGGGTGGAGTTGATCTTCTCATCTAACTGAGTATGAAAGCTAAATCAGTGTTTCCTAAAGTGTCTAATTATTCCTTTAAATCTAAGCTTGGACAAACACAAGGTCATAGAGGTTCAAATTCCAGTCTCCTCTGGTCTCCTTGTTACCCAAATGTCAGGGCCCTCCGCCTCTGCAACACCCCTCTTCTCAAAATGCACAAATGCACTAAGATTTCTCTGCATCCACCCAGCACCATCAGCTGCACCATCAGCTGCACCATCAGCTGCACCATCAGCTGCACCATCAGCTGCAGCTGCGACGGCGAGGACAATGACTCGCCTGTCCGTAAGCAAAGACGGTGGCGTTGTAGCCCTCGAAGCAGCCCTCGATCAGCTTCTCCGTGCAGCTGGAGTAGATGGCGTCCTGCTGCGAGTCCATGTCGAACATGTAGTCGTAGGTGAAGGACTTGTCTTTTCCCAGGATGACCTGGGGCTCCCCGGGCATCACATACGTACAGATGTGACATCCCTCGATCTTCTCCCGGGCCAGCTGAGGACGAATCCTACAACAAACACAGAAAATAACTCCATCAGAGATGAGCAACAATAATGGACAGTGTTAATTCTACAGTACTGAGGTGGTTAGTGCTGGTGTTGTACTGGATTACTGGGAGATGTGTTTCTAAAACGCTACCCCGCCTGTACAGGATGCAGGGATGTCATCACTGCTGACAAATAAAATGATTGCTGTGGATATCAAACCTGTGAATCTCTTTCTAACCAAACAATAACAAACGTGTAGTTTTCAACCAGTTACACTCCATGAAAATCACTGTTTAGAAACCAGAAAGCCAATGTGCATTAGTTATTTTTTTTATATCAAAATAACAGCAACACTACTGAACAGTTTAACGTTGACATAACAGTAGTTTTCAATACTTTAACCTCTAAAACAGTGCATGACATATAAATATGATATGTCTAAATCTAATCTAAGTAAGTCAAAAACAGGCACAAACACCGATGTTGGTTTCAAAGAGCCCTTAAAAATATGACACTGGAAATTAAAATTCAAGATGTAAATCTCCAAGTCTAACATCAACATGGCATGTTTTGGTTTCTGTGCTGATTTCACTACTATTTTGTCGACTATCTAGAATTTAAACTATGTGATGCTTGATTGTTCAATGTATGTGCAGTGCTATTTAAAAAAATATGCTGAAGTTTTATTCTAATTTATTTTAAATAATAGGCAACGAGGGCCGCCGTCTGGCCACCCTGAGTCACACAGTGATTATAGCGCTGCCTCGTCATCCCTTCAGAAACACATCAAATAAAAGGCTTCAGCTGTTATTCTGAGCATCTTAAATTCCAGGAACATACTGAACTCCTTTTTGCAATTGCAAACATTTTGATCTGCTCCAGATGTGTGTAACCAGACTGCAGGGTCAACATCCTAATCTGACCCAATACTTTGTCCCATAAAAGCTGCCAGCTGGGTTAATATGTGCTGCTGTCTGTGTGCCGACATGCTGAATGATCCTCACGTAGATTTACTGCAGGGTTCAACCCATTTAATGTAGGTCATGTGACAGACGTAGAAACAAGAGCACGTCACAAAAAAAGAAACACAAAAAACTGTTCAAGATTTTGACTGACAGCATTATTGTTTTTATTCTTCCAAGTTTTCTATTATGATATTACAATAATCCTGAATTTGGGCCACAATAATCATGTGGCGAAAAATCCCTCAAATCCTGACAACACTGTAGTTATATTTAATTAATGACATTACATTTTAAGAATTTGTGAATCAAAACCCAAAAGACAACAAACTCTATATTGAAAATAATAAAGTCTATTCTTTATCACATTTCTGTAGAATTGTATCATATCAATATGGTTTCAAGCAATGTTGTTGTAATTAATGATTTTGAAGAAAGTGCAATTAAAAACTTGATTGACTGACATTCTGCTTTTGAACATTAAGAGTTGACCATTTGAATGGGATTCAGCTCAATTGCGCTGTAGATTTTCACATTGATGATTTCTTATTCACAGTGGGGAGACGATCAGAGTCCTAAAGGTTGTTCTTCCACTCGAGGCATTTAGAGAATCGGTGCATCATAAAATGTTTCAGTCCCTTCAGGCTTTCCTCAGAGCCGTCGAAGATGACGAGAACATGAACTCTCTGGTCTGTAGGGACGGAAACGTTGGTGTGATGTACTGATTGAATACACAGAACTGTTGTACTTGTACTCATGCTTCGTATAACAAACTCTAAGGTAGTGATTATTGATCTTAAGGCCAGGCTGTCCCCGTGGGTTCGGCTCCCAAACAGGCCTGGATGAAGAAGCACCTGACGGCGGGCCTGCCAGCCCCTCTGTGCTGTGCGGATAAGGGCCTCATTGTGCCTCTGAGTTCAGGGACAACAATGGCGTGAGGGGAGTACAGTGCGGCCATTGTGTCCGTCTGGACGCCACTGGATCTCAGCGCCGACGCCACGGCGGCAGGATTACACGGCTGGACGGAGGCGAGGGAGGAGAGGTGATGTCCTGCGTGGAGGTCATGACATGTCCGCAAATAACTCCACAATATGAGCCGCTGAGTTGGGAGATGAAAGACACCATCTTTAAATGCTAAACATCCTTTTGTTTTTCTTCTACTGGTTGTTATGGTAACACACAGTGCTTCGGGGGTTGAATGTTTCTGTTGTTACCTTCATGTCAGGCTCCTTTAAACCTGCTTGTTTGTAATGTTGGTCATTCTTCTGTTGCAATTTCATCGTCATGGTTATATGAGCCAATCTGCAATCTTCAAAACTCAGAAGGGCGAAATGTGTTTCAAGCCAACAATCTAAATTAAACATTGTCGTGCTGCAGAGATGTCCTCGCCTACGCTGGGATTCTACAACAAATATTAATGACATAAAGTATAGGGTTGTTGTCTCTTTCTTAATTTATGATGATACAAATCAGATTATTGGCACAATGAAAGATGTCATTTAACTAGACTGGGCAATATGATAATTAATCATCTTTCAACAGAGTGATGACATCATAGATATGTTGGTACACAATTATGTTGTCTTCATTGATAATGAAAAACACAAGTCAAGATTCTCAGAAAACCTGAATTGTATTTGCAACACTGCAACATGGTCAGTGGGCAGCTGAAAAAATATATATATAATTTAAAAATATGCTTTATATGTACATATACATATATACTGTATATATACATTTCTTTTCTTTATAATGTTCATTTTGCACTCTAGTGCTGAACAACATTAGAACTAAATCACAGAGAGGATACAACAATAGGCTTTCCCAAGCGACGGTACTGTACTATGAGATAAGAAAGATATGAAATGATCTAAATCGGGAGAGAAGATTTGGGCTACATTCAACACAGGAGGAAACCCTGACCAGTCAGACATTTCTTTGTGACGTTGGCTCGGTGTGACTCACTAGCCTTCAGGCGTGAGTGAGAGAAGCTGTGAAGAAAGTCACTCAGGATACAATCAGGAGCAGACAAAGGAACAACTCTCTCCTGTAATCCGTCTCACAGCTCTTCTTCTATTGTATCTCAGCCCGTTGTTGTAATGAACAATAAACCATCCACAGTCACACAATCAAGTAGCTTCTGTAACAGATTCACTGTATTCAACCAACATGTTTCCGAGGACTGGAAGAGGGTTTTTTTCCAGTAACCACAAAAGGGGATTTAATGAGCTAAATTCACACAATTTAGCTCATTAATTGGCCGTGTAATCCCGTCTGTTTCCCTCCCACAGTACTGTTACACCCGGGAATCTGATGACATTTCACAAATGTGCTCTCTTTTCATCTGCATGTTAACAGCCAGGCTTCTTGTCAAAACCATCAGGATGTTGGTGGATATGTGTTCCTCATTAATGCAAAGACTAATATTGGTTAAATTAGTCAAAAACACATCTATGATTTGCCACTTTGGAAACTTTTTGGAGTGTGGTTGTAGGAAATGCAATTTCCTTTTCTCTTTTTGCACATTTTTACAAGATTTTAATTATTGCAACGACTTCCAGATGTGTTGTTATCCAAAAGAATAATAAAGCACATTTTAATTGAGCAAACAACTCAATAAATTGAGTTTTTTTTTGATTGCACATAATAAAAAATCATCCAGCACCAACAACCACTCGTAATGAAGTTCATTAGATTGAAGTGAATAAATACAGGAGGCCAAAATGACACAGTAAGCACTCTGTGGATGTGGATGGGGGAATGCATAAATCCTGAAAACAAGAACTTTTAAGAACGGGCTGAATGTGCAGCCATTTAATTAGCCTGACGTTTAGAAATACATCTCAGTGATTATCATCCATAATGCATCATGAATAATGCATCATGAGTGCACAGTAATCTGAGCACCAGTGTATCAATACAAGAGCCATGCTAAACAGTTGTGGGGACTCATCTATTTGTGGATTTTGAGTGCCGTCGGGGGAGGGGCAGAGGTCAGAGTTCAGGTGAGGGTCAGGGTCAAGGGTCAAGACCTCTCTGCAGCAGAGACCTGATGTCTGGCCTTCAGTAACATTTTCAGATACAAACACAGAAGCTCTGAAACAGCAGGAACAGTTCTTATCCAGGACTATTTAAATGTTGCAAAAACATCAAGTGAGATTCAAGCCTGTGGAACAGAGAAAAGGCACCACAATAATGTGCTCCGTTCACAAGTATCAGCAACAAAATGTAGCAAAAGTGAAAAGTACTCATGCAGAGTGGCTACTCAGTTTGGAACCATTATATTATCTGATCATTATTTTTGATGTAGAAATATGTTAGCAGTACTTTAATGTTGTAATTTTATCTACTTCATATACTTTTAGTAAACTTAACCTCAATTTTACAAACAAAATGCTTTGTAAAACCTTAATATGAAAAGTAGGGTTATATAATTATATATAAATAAAGTACGATGGAAATATTAAAGTAGAATTTCTTCAGAATAATACTTGGTGAAATCCGACCGCTGCTCTATGTGGTCGTCATATTTCATGCTTTCTATTATTTTGTAAATATTGGTATTTATAATGCATTTTCAATGCACTTGGATGACCAATATCTTCTCCATTGATTATTAAGTATTTATATTATAAGGGACTTATATATAAGGGACTTATATATGAGAAACGGAAAGAAGAGGAGAAACTCAGAGCATCCTTTGTTCATGGATGAACAGCCAGAAATCAAAGCCACGCAGTCGAAAGCTGCAGCTGCACTGCCAGTATCTCTATGTGGAGAACTGCTGAGAGCAGCAGTGCGGCTGCTTGGGATGATGTCACCTGTGCCGAGCCGCCCAATCAGCTTCAAGCACAACATCTCACTGCCCTTCACAGAGGACACAATTAAGGCCGTGTGAACGGCCTGCGTGCAGAAAAAAGGAAAGGTATAAGACTGAAAGTGTGTGTTTTTGTTGCACTCGGCTCGGATGACCTTCCCCCGCTTCCTTTCTCACCTTTCTCTCTCACACACACACACACACACACACACACACACACACACACACACACACACACACACACACACACACACAGTAATTCTCATTTTTGACAAGACGTCATGTGACAGAAGGGTGGGGTTTCCTCTTAGACGTCAGGACACCTCAGAACTGGTCAGGTGAGTTACAACATGTACTTAACATCTACTTAAAGGCCTTTGCTTTCATTTTGTCTTCTTTAATGTGGATCACCGTCCTAAAGAAGGCAAATCCTGCAGTCCTCCAGCCCTTCGGTGGGACCATTTAAGTGTTTGAAAATACGTAAGTCATCCTCAGAAAAAAGACTCAAACGCCACAATCAAGAGGTCCTTGATCCAAACATCCCTTTGCTGCATCCATAGAAATGACTATAAGCTGCATTAGCTGCAGAGGTAGCATACTGCACGGCCGGTCCTCACTCAGTGTAGGAAACAGGTTTTACTCGGGGCATTTGGTTCAAACCTGCTCTTTCCCAGGCAGCCGTTCGGAATAAACTTCACATTTAAAGATCTTAAATGCAAGCCAGGATTCCAGCATCTAAGTAGTAGCTATTTTTATTGCATATATTGTCCCATCCAGCAAGGCTATTGTTTATTGTTCATTTGAATCCCTGTTTTTCATCATTTCATCATTTTCTGGTAAATACATAATAATTTTAAATACTAAAATCATGTATGATATGAAGACCATTGGATTGTACATTGACCAAAAGCAATAAATCTCACTTCATTTGAACGTAAGTACTTAAATATGGAGTGTGTGTTTCCAGAACGTAGTTCCAGTAATAATGTCTCACGCAGCTCCTTAAACCATTCTTCATAACATACAATACTTGCAGATATACAGTAAGTATGGCAGAGCCTTCCGGTAAGGTGTTGTCCTGCACTTCTACTGCTGGCGGGAGCTGCATGAAAGTGTTTCTGCAGAGCGGGATTAGTGCAGCCGAGCTGAGCTGGTGTGTATGTGCAGGTTTAAACAGAGACTTAACTGTGGGAGCTGAATGGTATCTGGGGTCCACAAAACCATGAAAGCATGTGTGCATTATGAGCCTATACCTCGCTAAGTAGAAGCAGGACATTACTATGCATGAGTGGATATTAATATACATGCCTGGTTTCCACAGAACGGGTCATGACTACTGCAGTTTGACCTCACAGACATCTTCAGCCCAAATATACAGAATGTCTGTGACTCTGGTGGATGCTTTTAAAGTGCTCTGCAGCACAACGAGGAGGTCCATTTTTAGAATCAGAAACCCTCCTAGAAGTGGTTTCATGCTCTGCCTATTGAGCCACAAAAGACCACCTACAGCACCAGACAGAGAGCCAAGCACCGGCGTCTACGCCCAACCGAACACCATGACCACAGACGAGCTGCACGGCAACCACAAGCACACGCAGCCGGCCAAGACACATCCATCACGATAACAGCTTTAACTTCACGTCTGCAGGAGTCCATCCTAATAACGCACAAATATGTATTTATGTGGGTGCAGTGTGCGGTTGCCATGGTGACCGGTAATGGAAGAGGAGAATTAAAGTCATAATCCGATCCCAGCTGGATATAAAGCTGGTCTGGCAGACTAAAAGATGACATGGGAGGGTGGGGGGGGCATGGGGGGGGGGGGAAGAAGTGGCTCAGCAACCTGCCGCCCGTCAGAGACTTGGGTTAATTCACCGCCAGCATTTTCTCTGAGTCTCTCTGTCCTCTGAAGCATCAAATATGTTTGATCACATAATTATTCTTTACCCCCAGGGATTATTTTTTACCTCTTTTCAAGTGGAGACTCAGTTACTTGCACAAAGTTGGCCAACTCTGGATCTGGGTTAAACAGAGGAAATGTAGCATTAATTATCCCAAAGCTGAGTTGGAAAAGGGAGACAATGCAAAGACGGACTTCACAATCTGTGCTGCATCAATGTAATAAAGTCATTAAATAGTATTTGAAAAAATACCTATTTTATTAAAAAAAAAAAAACCTAGCCCAACTTCAAGTAGTTTAGTTTGAGCCGTGTTGTAAGAGGTCAAGTATTGTCGGACAGCTGTTTTATTGTTATTCAAGTCTCGGTGTGCCTGAACTCTGAATTAAGAAAAAAATCATTTTTGTTATTTTTTTAATCTCCACAGACTTGTGACTAGGTGTGTTACAGAGCAACGCAGAATAAATAAATGCATCATATTGTTACACGAGGCCAGAGCTCGCACAAACAGGACACGGAGCCAGGCCTGTGTTTTATAATCTGCAGGCCAGGTTCATGGAGGCCGCCCCGCTGCTGGCGTGAACTTATTGCTTCATCTTCCCTCGAATAAAGCTGTGGATCCAACTGATCCTGGAGCTTTTGGAAAATGTGCTTTCAAAAACAAAACGAGGCTGCGCCAAGTCCCTGTGGCACGCCGATAACGGCTTTACTGCTTCCTGCAGGTCAAGGGTCAGGGAGCAGACGAACTCATCATTACCAGGGGCGAGCAGAGGAGGGGAAGGTTAGGCAACAGGAGGTGCCAGCGAGGGATCATCTGTAGCTGTCCAAACGGAGAGGGAAACCCGGCCGGAGGGTCGGGGTCAGTGACCGAGGGAACCTTTCCTCCTCCCAGTGATGCATGTTTACACACACGCATGTACAATACTGCAGACCGGGCTTTCACGTGGTGAAAAACATGTTTTAGTGGTCATTTCTTTATTTTGATCCTGCCAGCTCCAAAAACCTCAATGTGCAACCTGCATTTAATGTTCGGGTCACAACCACAATTAAAAAGGTTTATTGCAACATATTTGTTTTATTTAGACTCAAACTTGAAGTCCAACTATAACTGAGCCAGGGTTTAAATGAAGCCCAGTTGATGCACTTTATTTGTGGACACATTAGTGTGCTATGAACGATGCATCCTTTTCAGGAGTGGAAACACACACGCGTATGTTTAACCAGATATGAAAAGGTGCGTTATTAAAACCCAGCACAACAAATACACTCTATACTACTACTATATACAGCACTCCCTCTCTCCTCACTATTAGGGGTGAGACATACTTGCTGCTTAAGTGATGCTGATGCCGTGATTATTATTATTAGTTTTATTTTGCTTAAAAGACACACACACACACACACACACACACACACACACACACACACACACACTTTAAAGATATAATATAAAAGAAAAATGATAATACCATGCAACGGATCACAACACTTTGAGGTGTAAACAGAAATTCTAAATGTTATCCTTTTACTTTGTCATGTCATATAGTAGTTATTTACATAAAAACACATGATTAGTTGATGAAAAAGTAGCTCCATATAGAAAACATACATTTGAGTTGCATCGAAGTGAATCCTAATCGAATAGTGAGGTGAAGAGTCGCAACAACTCTAACAGTCGTATCGACAGGGAGAGGGGATTCAGTTGAAACCATATAAAACACCATCACAGCCCACTTTTTCCTGCTTATTCCTGCCAGCCTTGCAGAGTCAGCCCTGGACTGCAGTGTCATTCAACCGTTCAGTGTTGATACAGGAGTCCCCTCTCTGTGTCAACTACAGGCCAGCGCGACAAAACCTAGCCCTGTGTGTGTGTGTGTGTGTGTGTGTGGTGTGTGTGTGTGAAGGACACATCAGCCAGCCGCCATCTGCAGCTTTCAAGGCAGCCAGATAGCAGATGATAGGTTAGGTAAACACTCCAGTGGAGGTCGAGTGGAAGTCATTCGGCTCCACGCCGTTAACCGTTTGCAACTCTGTCAAGATTTCCAGTTTTACATGCTTGCCATTATTTGCCGGTGGGTGGCCAATCAACACCAAAACCTATAATTGAAGACACCGCCCGCGTTGAGCGCTCACACCTGCAGCAGAAAACGCCTCATGAATATGCAGATTCATACAGCTGCTACTAGCAGGTGGTGAGGCAGGTCGTTTGCATTCACTGCCTTCAGCGCCGTTTAATCCTGCATATTAGGTGCAAGACTGTCTGACACAGACAGGAAGGTGTTCGACAGCCTTACTGCACAAGAAGAGTGAGCTCTGTGTGTGTGTGTGTGTGTGTGTGTGTGTGTGTGGTGTGTGTGTGTGCGTGTGTGTGTGTGTGTGTGTGTGTGTGTGTGTGTGAGAAGAAGCTATTTCATTGTTAGAACAGAGTTGATGTATTTTCACCACCTTTAAGTCGGGTTACAAGTTATTATTTTCCGTTATCAGTCCATTTAGTCTATGTGAGAAAAAAAACAGTTTTCCAGAGTTCAGGGTGAGATCTTTAAATACTTACTTTAACAACCCAGAGATACACAGCTGATATATGAGGAAGAAAAATGAATGGTTTGTCATTTCTTTCTTGAAAATTAACTGAAACTATTAATCAACTATCAAAATAATTGCTGATTAAGTCGCTGTTAATCAACTAATCGTTCCAAGGCTTTCTTTTTTAAAAGGTGCTGAATTTTAAATAGAGAGCATATCTTTTGCCTCCGGTCCGGATTTATCAATACAGCACAGAGAAGCCTGAATAACAACACACACAGAGGGAGCACAACTTCTTTCTCTGCTCAGGAAGACATTACTCCAACATGTCTTTACATCGCAAACTCTTGTTTGCCGATAACCTAATGCTCTAAATGAAGGTGTTAAGATTTACTTTATCGGTGCTATCACTGTCATGGCCTTGTATATACGCTTACCGCTGAAACAATAACTTAATCAAAAGAAAAGCAATCTGTAACAATTTTGTAAATTGATGAATCTTGATGAAGTCATTAATTGAGGAAAAATGCCAAATATTTATGGTTTCCAGTGTATAAACCATACTAATGATCAGCAGTTAATTGTTCTGCCTGTCTAAACGAAGATTAATGATTAATAATAACAATAATATAATTAATTCACAGACATTTTATAGATGCAATGATTAATTACAATGAAAATAACCATTGGCTGGATATGTTACAAAGAGTACGTTATATAGTACTACCTCCTCCGATTTGGGATAAACTGACATCTAAATCAGGTCGGTGACGTGGGAGATACACCGATATATCCTCAAATATCGCGTTTCATTTCAGGAAGACCAGCTCTCTCTCCGCTAACGGCAGGGACGGTCACAGAAATAACGAGGGGGCAGCTCACTATGCAAACAGAGCTATTTGTGACCGTCTGAGGCCTGTTCGGGACGTTCTGCTGGCAGTTTGATGATGGAAGCTGAGTTACATCCACATCCTATTTGTGACACCAGATCCACATATAGACCCTCATCTGTTTCAGCCGAGACCCTTAACTGGACAGATCTGTGCAGCGAGCACAAACTGAGCGGTGTCAGAGAGAGAAGACCGGAGGAGGAACATCACAAAAATAAGTGCAGCCGAGTGGAGAAAGACAAAAGGCAGCAGTGCGGAGAACAACATATTTGTATGGGCGTGGTGTGCATGTTAGCTACTCTGTCATTACCTTCAATTCATTCTGCGTGACCAGAGCGTTTCCTAAGTAGCCTGCTACATAATGAGGCAGGAGGAAGAGGAGGGAGGGAATCCATTCCTCGTCATAAAGCGTCCACATGTGGTCGAGCGGCTCCGCGGTCGGAGGCCGTCTGCGTCGCTGCAGATGCGTCTGGCAGAAATGTGCTGACTCCTCAGAGGTTGTGATATAGATAACCGAGGGCTTCCAGCAATGTCGCCCGCGGCCAGTCAAGACTCTATTTTGGGGCAAGTTGAGTTTAAGTGTAGGCTATGCTTAGCTTCTGTCTCGAAAGAGGGTCATGGCGGCTAAACACTGGAAATGTATCCGGCTTTCACTCAAATGACTGTTTCAGCGTGACAAGAGTCAGTTACTGAAGATCATTTGAATATCTGATCAACAGAGTCCAGATAGTCCTGCTTTAGAGAACTCCATTCGACTACTTCACATAGGAGAAGCTGGAGCCAAAAACAGCATGGCATCTTTAATTAGTCAATCATTAGAAAAAGTTACCAATCAATGGATTGACTAATAGTTTAAGCAGTTATCACTTGTAATATACAGACGGACTTCTCACAAAGACCTCAGAGTCAGGACTACTTTATGATCCTCGGGGGGGGTTGTCAGGATGAAAGCTGGAACAAGCAGTGAACTAATCCAAATCAATGAACAAGGTTGGTCATTTATACATTTAAGTCATTTTAATTAAGCAGAAATGTCAAACATGCAATGGCTTCTCAAGTGGGATTTATTTTATTTGTTCTGCTTTGTATCATTTTAGAGTGACTGTAGTAAAAGGCCATTAAACAAGGAGTGTATGCGTAGTTAACTATGAGGCTTGATCAAATAATACCGTCTGGCAGCCTGAGTGCACTCCTTATTATGGTGCCATAAAAACAAAGTGATGGTCAGGTCACACACACACACACACACACACACACACACACACACACACACACACACACACACACACACACACACACACACACACACACACACACACACACACACACACACACACACACACACACACACACACACACACCTCAACTAGTGCTGCAGGCAAAGTAGGTGTTATTCATAGCTTCCGTCTGGGTAACTTGGCTAACACTTTAACACTCTGGCTAACTATGGGATGTAGACCACCTCTCTCTTCTTTTAAGTGGCATGTGAGAGAAGTAACGGAGCTTGATGCGAGCTTCACTTCAGCTTCATTTAACCTTCACATCATTTCTCCTTAAAGAAAAACTGCACGTTGATATTTCTGTAAATCGTCTACAAGTATTTATGAGTAATACAGTTTGGAAGGAGAAAACTGAGAGTGTGTTGTTTTGCATGTCGAAGCGTTGCTCTGAAATGTTTACGTAAGAAGAACTAGTGGAAAAAAGTCAGTCATCCCCAAATTATTGTCCCTAATTAATGCTTTCATCACAATTTCCTCTTCCTGCAAATTGATGCTATTTCTGTATATTTTTTCAAACTGTTGGTTTTGTCAATACTTTCAAACAGAATGTGAATAATATGATTGAAAACTGCGACGCAGGTGGATTTTACAACGCCGACAACAACATTCAACCAATCACATCGTGCGACATGTTGTCCTTTGTAAATGTACTCTTCAGTGAACAACAGGGAGGCTCCGTAGTCTGAACCAAGAAGGCACACTTTACTACTGCTTTCAACCTTGACAAGCAGCATACAGATCTACTCCTTCCTGTCTTACCTTTCACATTAAAAGCTCTAGAAATACACACTAACTGTTTACTAGGGAACTGCAATTCAATTAGAGAATTAAATAATAGAAAGCTTACAGCTTATAGGCTACACAACAATCTACCTCAGACCGACGCTGCTCTGATCTCTCCAGGATTCTGGCAGTTGGTCGTCTGCCTGAATCTGGAAAGGTTTTATTGAAAAAAATGTTGCAACTGTCGCAAATTTGCATCGAACAGAAGCATTTTGCATTTTTTCATGTCATTCATCACGACTCCAGTGTGTAAAGGCCTCTACTGTGTGTTTGGTACACATTCCCCTTTTTTTTTTACAATCAGCAGGTTTTTAACACAAAGTATTCAGCCTAAAGAAGCTGAAAATGTGGACCTGCAACATGGCCGGCCGGTGTGAATATTACAGCGGACTAACAGTTAACAGGAGGACACACACACCCAGACACACACACACACACACACACACACACACACACACACACACACACACACACACACACACACACACACACACACACACACACACACACACACACACACACACACACACACACACACACAGATTCCCAGGACCGTGGGTCAGCGGCTAACTCCTGACAGACCGGCTTGGCTCAGCGGCTGTGAACAAAGCACGAGGTCTGGAGGGGCTTTAGAGCCGTCGGGGCTTTTGTGTTTGCATGGGGATGCCATGGGTAACGAACACGTATCCGAACGCCCCGTATCCAAGTCCACACTGGTCCTCTGCCCGGTCCTCGGCAGGCCCTGCTCATGTCAGCACCCGCTGCACCAACAGGTATCCAGGATCCACATGAAAAAGTTGAGCCAGGATTATTTTTTATCACATAAAGTGTATTAGTTATTATCTGCAGCCCACTCGTCTTCTCAGCTGAGAGGCCCCTCGCCCCTCTTTGCACTGTAAACCCCCACAGCTATTGTCAGCTGTTGTCTCCTGTCATCCGGGTTAAGGCCCGGTCTGCAGGTCATTAAGTATTAGCAGATATCTGCTCTAATCGTGCAGCTCATTTTAACAAGCTTTTTCTACCACAGTTAACCCCGTTTCTACGGAGCTACAACCCCGAGGCTTAGACTCAGCCACTTATACCGGTTGCAGCATGCCTCCATGTCATTACATTAAAGCACGCCTGTAATTTAAGCCTTAAGAGGTTTAGGGACTGATTTCATTTCATTATCGTCATGGCAATGCCCCTCAGCTGAGCCTCAAAATCAAGTTGTTTCAGGGGGAAGGAAGAGGAAGAGACCAGATTTTCACTATTTTCTCGGCCCCTTGATGTTATTGATTGGTGTGTGAGCAACCGCTGAATTGCAGCATGCGGAGTTGTTAGAGCAGATTTGAACACGGACCGAGTCGCTCCCTCTCGCTTTGATCCGCTCACCTGTCACCGCCTTGGAAATAAATTATAGCTGCGTTATGTTTGTTCTTCTGCAGTAATCGCCCCAGCAGGCAGGTTCAACAAGTCCTCAGGTCCATCGGAGCCCTTCCCCTCAATGTACACCTAACCATGAAAACAAACTATTGAGACGTCTTGCACTGTGCAAATAAGCCCACTACAGTACAATGTACTGTAGCATGGGAGGGGGGCCGGGTTTGCCCAGCCTTTCTGTGCACGGGTAAACACAAATATGGAGGCACATGTTGAGAGCTGTGTGCTGTGGAAGTTTGAAGGAACAGGAGGGCCTCTGTTATGATAAGCCGGGGTCTTGAAGCGATTAACCAGCATCAAGTGGACCCCTCGTCCTGTAAGCAAAGGGACTACCACGCACACCCGGGACCACAGTGCGATGGCGTTCACAGCTCACTGAAATAGCTGGAGTCAAAGATAAGCTCAACATTGTTTCCCTTGTATTTACATTTCAGGCATGTTGTTGACACATGCGTACTCCTGCGTAGCGAGGTGTGAGCATATCCAAATGTGTTGGGTTTTTGAGTGAATAACCGTCACACCCAAATTGTGAACTGGTTGTGCACGTGTGCGGTGAGACTTGTCAACACTCTTGACAAACTGTTGTCACCAGTTGTTAACAGTTTAAACATTCCACTGTGAAACCCATTACAGAAGGGAAGAACTCTGTGACAATCCCATTAAGCTAATTTACAGGCATCATTAGACCCTGAATGCTTCAAAACTGGAGATTAGAAGAGGACCAAGGCCTAAAACTGAAATGTTTTATTGAGAGAGAAGAACCACTGTGCTTTTCAGGCTACTTCTTAGACAAAGATGTGGTTTGAAATATAACGGAGTGAAATGTAGCGTGCTAAAACCAAGGCTGTAATTTTACTTTCTGGAACCGGAACACAAAACATCCACTTGTTGGTGGATGGATGCCGTCTACAATCTTCCTGCAATTTGCACGCCCTTTGAACGACTCTTTTAGAAAGTGCAAGTCACTTGGAACACGTACTTATGTACACTTGCATGCGTTTTTGTGAGTTTTTATTTAGCGGCCATAGTTAGTTTCGCAATTTAGCTCAACAGAAAGTACCTTGTATAAGATTTAGGGTCAGAAACTGGCTTTTATGTAAACTATGGTGATTCACAGATGCATTTTTTTTTAAATTTGAGACACAGTATTAAGACATGCAGGAATCAAACTATGGTTGCCATTTTTCACCACCTGATATTTTCTAAGATCCTATGCAGTTATACATCAGCCTAATACTGCCAATGTAGGATCAACTAATAGAAACCGGAACCAAACATAATTGGTCGATTTTGGTGTGCTGGACCTCTGTGCAGATCCCCTCCACACATCCATCGGGGGTCTTGGATCGTGGGTCCCTGGTGTGACACCAACATCAGCTTGTCCATCATGTCTGCCTTCGGTCTTGCTGCTCAGACAGCTGAACTCCCTCTCACATACAGCTGAAGAGACCGGGCTGCATGTTTTGCTGTCCTTATTTTTTATTTTGAAATATGCTTGCCACTGGTAGGCCTAGAAATGGTTGCCAATGGCAACCTGGCAACCCTTACAGTTGAGGCCCTGCTAAGTCCAGACCAGTGCAACACTACAAAAGAATAAACCAGCCTCAAAGCCCCGCCCCCCGCTGCTACTCGTCAAGCTGTCGGAGCTTCCACGGAGCCCACGCTGTCGCTAACTGCACTCCTCGGAGATAAAGCTCATCTTCAGGGAAGAACTAAGGAGTGGTTTCAGAGGGAAGCACACAGAAGACTGTACAATGCAGAAGTCAGACGGACTCGCCAGTGAAAACATGGTAAAAGATAGAGGTTAAAGATCGAGATGGAAACGCATATCTTCAGCCTCTCAGGGTAACAAGCATCACTATGAAACAACATTTAACCAGGATGACTGCACTGTACAGCATTACATTAGTGTTGTTTTTCTGTGCACACCACCAGAAAGATCACCAGCTAAAGACACCTGAATGCACCACAGGCTCCAGAGCTGGACAAACTCACTCTCTCCACACTGCATGTGCTCCTCTGCTTCGCCCGCCTGGTGATTCCATTCAACCCCCTGGATTCATGACCTCTGCCCCTTCCTTGAAACAAACGCACATCTATGGACATTGTGTCTCTGTCTCCCTGCAAGACTGGCACAAAAGGGCACATAAGAAGAGAAGCAGCTCTTGCTCTCTAAAAACACACCTCTGCTGGAAAATGTCATCACATGACATCACGTCAACTGGGTTGAACGAGCAACATATCTGATCATGAGTCGGCTGCAGCGCATGGGGATGAAAATGTGGATTTTCCCCTTCAAAATGAGAACTGGAATCAGGAAGCTCCAGACAAGACGATGGAGCCCACAGATGAGCAAATCTAAGCAACGATACAGCCACTAACTCATTTCATATTGGTCTGAACGGCCCTGAGTGGGAGATGGAAGGAGGGGGACTGGTTTCCCATTATGCCACTGTCACTGTGCCACCTCACCAGCTGGGAGGGAGCGGCCTCCTTCAGCACAATGGCACCTTTAAGTGCTGTTGCTTGGAGTACTGGGAGGAAAGGAAGCCTTGAATCCACACAACAAAGAGCCGCCTGACAGAGTTACAGGAGCTGCACTGAAGCTGGCTGTCAGTGCAGCTCTTTCATCGATTAGCCGTCTCTCTCTGCAGGAGGCCCGGAGGAGAGGCCGGGCTTTGGGAGGCACACATGCTCCTCACAATAGATGATATCATCCCTCCTCCTGCATGCCAGGCTGTGCTCGAAATAGAGCCATGGATGCAGCATGTGCATCCGATGCACAGAAAACATACTGTTAATGACACTTTGGTCAACTGCGGCTCCTTAGCGGGGATGGACCACTAGGACAGTCCGAAAATCCGACACGAAAAGCCGGCAGCAGCATCAGGAGGGGCCCGGCCGGAACTGGGTCACCGGTGCTAAAATGAGATGAGGCTGATCATGTGTGTGTGTGTGTGTGTGTGTGTGTGTGTGTGTGTGCGTGTAGATGCTGCTGATGGGTCCGCAGGTGTTCGCTAGGCCCGCGGCACTGACTGACAGGTGGCGCCGGGCAATTACCTCACAGCTACGCATTTACTCGTTGATGGGAGATGAGGAGAAACGTGAGACTCACCTCAGCGCCACGCGGACCGTGCTTTCATCCTGCCCGGACGTCATCGTTCCCGACGCGGTAATCGATCAACAAGCTAGATTTGTGTGCGTTGGCTCCGCGCCCCCGTGCAGAAGACTTGCGGAGAAAGTGCGCACTCTCCCCCGGCAGGCAGGCGAGCGGACCGGGCAACGACTCACCGCGACTCCAACGGCGCCATTTCACAGCAAAACACAGCGATTATCTTAACGGTGATTTGCACCGCGATACCGGAGCGAAGGTGAGCGGGGAGGGGAGGCGGTGTGTCCGCATGCCGCGTCTGCGTGCTCCGCCACTCTGCGCCGTTTCGGTCTGGATGCTTGAGCTCCGTCTCGAGTCCACATGCAGACTCTCGCTGCCGCTGCGCTGCTAGGTGAACCACTTCCGCGCGCGCGCCGCGCGTACACACGCACGTATAAAAACGCACACGCGCCGCCGCCGCCGAGCCTCCCTTCTCCATTAACGCACCGGGGACGGAGCCGCAATGCGTCGGCAAGCCACGCCCTCTACGGGGAGCACGGCTGCGAGATGACGTCATGACGAGGGTCGTGTGAGCTGTAGCGTTGTTTGCTTTATACAATTGATAGTACTCAATACAGTTAACCTGAAAACATGATTGATTGATTTTGTTCTATTTATTATCAATTTGTTTAGATATTCATTATTGTATTATTTGTAGTATGTATTGTTACCTTTTAAACTTTGTATTATTATATATTTGCCCTTTCTTTTATTATGGTATTGCAATGAAAATCCCCTTTTTTCAAACTGTGACATCAGATTGTTTTTCTCACTGTTTCTTTAACACAAGTACACTTCAAACACACATTTTACAACTAAATATTACTAACATGTTTTGATGTATTAGTGTTTACATGCACAGTCAACCAATCAAACACGTTTTAACACAGTTGAGTATTTTATTCAGTGTGGATGAAATACATGTAAATGTTTAATTTATAACCTGGCATAAAGACACACAAACATCCTGACACCTGTAAAATAATTCATGTCTAAACCTGTCAGACAGCGTATTTTATTTATTTGATATTCTAAAAATCAAAAACATTACTTCTTCTAATAATGTAGATACATAGATCTAATGAAAAAAGTTCCCATTTGAAGCATTAAATACTTCGGTGAGATCATCAGAAATCTTCATCTTCTTACTGATTAATGACCAGTGAGCATACTTCTCTCTCACTCCTCAATCAAACCCAGATCAGTAGACGACTCATTCCCTGTGGTGCCATTTATTATCAGGTGGCTGTTCAACACAAAATAGTTCAGTGTGTTTTTGTTTTGCCAAAAAAAATAAAAATAAATACAATTCTGTCTGTTCATGATAAAGTATATTAACGCCTGTTATACTAGTGTATTTCAAAATATTTTTTATTACATAACCCAGTTTACAAGATGTACATTAACATTGGAATAACAATTACTTTGTTTAATAAATCCATGTGAAACATTAATACTGTTCTGTAATCTACATGCTTGTGAAATCCAGTCTATGAATGTATTTGGTGCCACCATGTGGATATGAACCATCATGATGCAGTGGGAAGGCGAGGGAGAGATCTAAATCATGTTTCTGTAAATATTTCTCATGGCACTGACACAGAAGGTCTTCCTGCTCACTCGACGGGAATTCAAGGACGTTTTTCAAGGTGCATGGTCCAGAGTGTTGAATTCCAGGTCATTTAACATGATTACGGAGCTTCTATAGGAGTGCTCATCCAGCCTTTGGCTGATTTTACTGTAATTACACAGAAATACCTTGATATAGTGTGTTTCACACTTAAGTCTAACCTGAACATAATGTAACGTCCACAAGGATAAAACTGTTGGATGAGACTCATAAAAAAACTGAAAGCAACAATATTAAATTATTATTAAGATTTAGACATCCTTCTTTAAATATACTGGTCATGGACTTACCGATATAGTAAAATAAAAGCAATTATATAACAAAATGGGACATTTCTTATTTTCCAAATCATTTCCTTATATTTTATATTACCTTGTTTCTCTCCAGGCCTGTATGACTGGAACTGGACTCCCACAATGTATTCATGTGAGTGTGCATTTATCACAGAGCATGTCATGTACTATTTACATCTTGTATCTTCATCATGTCGCTTTTTGTGCCCACTGTGTATAGTTTGAGCTGTCTGTGCTCGTGTTTACATGTAATAAAAAGGCAGCAGAGCCAAGGCTACATATTTAGGGTTGGGTTGTGTGTAAAAAGCCTCCAGCACTCCACCCTACCACTTCCTACCATGAACACAGGGAGTCCCGTTACAAGCCTATCCAGTTCCCGGGACAGGGTGAAGAAAAACCACATGATGACTGGACACATGTAACATATCATCATGAAGCTGAGCCAGACGCTGCACTCTGGCTGCATGAAAATGTAGATTGAAATTAAACAGAAGACCCAAATAAAATGACTAGCCTGTGCTGTGTGGGTCAGGGTCTCCACGTGGTCAGAAACACCACCCGGCCTGAGTCAGTTATCAGCTCGTTACTCGATAATGTGTTGACTCAAGGCTAAAATCATCTCCACGGCTGCAGCTCTCCCACGTTACACAGTAGTGTACTAATTGTTGGGAGTTCAACAATTAAAGGGCCGGTTCACCCAAATTATAGATAAACTGAATTCCACTCTGGCGGGAGCCATGCAGGTCGGATTTCCTCTGAGATTTCTGCCTCCGCCCAGTTCAATGGATGCAAGGAGAAATACACTTTTGGTGTAAACAGCATTAAAAAAAATATATTGGGACAATTGCCTTTACTATGATCCCGATGAAGACTCAACACAACTAACGGAGACACTGATGCCAGAAGAAAACAATGTTATTGTAAAGGCTGAAACATTAAACTCATCCATGTTGTAGGCCTATTAAGGCAGAGATCTCAAAACCGTGAAGAAAAGTTATTCGATTGTCATGTTGCAGTTTACTGTCTGTCCAAAATGTCACCACTTCGAATTTGATCCCATTAGACATTTGTGTGAAATCGTGATAACTAACATGAATTCATGAGTTATGGCCAAAAAACCGGTTGGTGAGGTCACAGTGACCTCTGACCACCAACGTCTGATCGTATCGAATCCTCGAATCGAGTGAATGTTTTTGTCAAAGTTGGAAAAGCATTCCCAAGAAATGTGTTGATACGGTGTATTTTACACTCAAACCTGCAGCTACAGCGAAAGGCAACGGAGCAAAGCAAGCCAAGGGTGCGTATTTAACGTTTCAGATATCGACACAATGTGACGAACGTGACGTCACAGGGACCTCCGACTACCGAAACCTAATCATCATCCCTCAGTCAGGTGGAAGTTGTTGCCAAATTCCCTCCAGGCGTTCCTGTGGACCAGATGGACTACCAACAGTTGTAACGCCTGCAGGCTGTTGCTGGTAAAACACTAGAGGAGGGACATTTTGTTAGGTTTCTTATTAAGATGCAGTCAATTATTATAATAATCCTATGAAGCTTTTCCATGAATCACCTTGGGCTCCAGAAAACAATAGAGGGCATTTTCCTTTAGTTTCTTACAGACAAAATAATAAAGATTCATATAAATTCATTGGTCATAACATTTCTTTTTCCATATAGTTTGAGGGAAATTTGCCTTCACACCCTAATAAAGGATGCTTTACAAAACAGCTAACACGAACACATTTTTTTTTAATTGCATGCTTTTGTTCTACATTTTGTATAATACTGTCAGACGGCTGAAATGACTTCCCTGTGTGTTAGTGTACGACATTCCACGTAACGCCAAAATGACACGACTCATTTCTCTTTGGGTTAAGTGAATCCATTGCTTTATTCCCTGAGGATAAATATGTACAATTACAAAAATAGTCACAATATTTTCATTACCTGAACATTTTTCAAACAAAATGCAATAATTTCTCACACAGGCTGGTAATCAATAAGATTTATATGACAAAATACCAGTTGATATCACTGCCACCCACAATACTTTCACAATACATCCCATTTCTTTATTACATGGGATATAATGATTAATAATGATATCATTCACTAGCATTCATTATATCCTATTTCTTTATTAAATAGGATATCATGTGAAAAGAGTATGGATCCATAACCACAAAATTCCGATGTTATAAATATGATATATTTTTTGTCACCATAAATATAAATGTTTTTGTGCCATTTCCAAACGTTTCATTGGTCAGAAACGTTTCCGTTAGGACATACCCAGACGTCCTTCGTTACCAGAAACATGGAAATGAAATGCAGAGTTCTTCAATAACACATTATTAAATGGAAGAGTTGCACATGAGTGGACATTTCCAGCTTGCACTGTTATAAAGAGATGAGTTTACCAAACGTTGTGAATGCTTTGTGTGAAGTTGTTCAGGGCTACTTGGCCACCGTTATCTGAGCTGTGAAAACAAAGATTCAACATTGAACAAAGAGCCATATTTCACACCGTTCAGCATATTAGTTATTAGTAACACATTGATGCAGTACTTGCATTTATATAGGCTATGGCACCGTCGGAACCCACCGCTCCATAGTGTGCTGGGCTCATTTCCGAACCTTGCTAGGAAATGTTTTGAGAAAATTATAGCAAACCAGACATAAAAACATCGATTTGGTTTTTAAAGTGCAATCTCTCCCATTGTGCAAACAATAGCATGAACCCATGTTTTACACGAGCACATATTAAAATATTAAACCCATGTTAGTAATAACTTCTCACAGGAATGTGTTTTGAAGGAGAAAATGTAAGGACAGAGATTAATAGAGTTTGTGTTATCTGTAAAACTACAGATATTTAAGGCTACGATACAAACGCATTCTTGCTGGTGCAATGAAGAGACAGAAAGGCTGATGAAATGGTGAATCAGCAACCAGAGACCTGCACTACCAAGCAGGTAAGCGAGGTAACTTCAGCTTTAACTCTGGAGGATCACCATGGTAACTGGTTCTGCACAATTAACCTGCTCCAGAGGGGGTGATGTTCGAGATAAGAGACCAACTCGAGTAAAAGCGCAGCCTACTGATCAACCATGTGGGGATTGTGAGTTATATTACACAAATAAGAAGAAGGCAAAGTCATAATCCAGATTAAATGAAACAGTTTAACTGCCAGATGCAGAAGACAGATAAATAAATGAGTGAGTGTGAATTAATAGGCTTATAATATCACTGCTGCATCTACAGCTCCGTAGATCCGACAACAACTGGCTTCATGTTTGGCGTTATTAAGCCTTATCATTTCTGCCCCGGCGATGTAAATCAGAATACGTTCCCTCGTCATATATTCATATGATATATGAACTTATGTTAGATTCTTCAGCCGTACGTTGCAGTGCATCACATCTGAGTCTCTGCGTTGCCCTGCGTTACGTTGCTGCCGGTACTTTTATGTTGCTGTGGGTGATTATAAGATAAGAAAGTGGACCTGTATTATAAGTCTATACCTGCATCTCGGCTACTCCGAGTCTGGATCGTGTGTTTGCAGCTTCATTTTTGTTAATATTATAGTTTGCTCTACAGTTTTAGAATATGCCACTCTGCTGACAGGAGACTTGACTGCAAACCCTTTTATGTGAACGCACTCACAGCCAGACTGAGAAACCCTGGTTGATTGAGTAGTTTAGTTTAGTGAGATTGCCTTTGTTCAGGATTAGTTAAACCGGATAACCTAAAGATATCCTGGATACGTTGAACCCGCGTCACAGTACAGGCCTCAGGTCACTGGGTTTTTGAATTCATTGAAAAAAACAAAACAAAGAAAGAAGTTTCTAAAATTCTACTAGCTGGAAAAACAAAAGTCACTCCCAAAAGTTCACCTTAAATCTCCTTAAAACACAGTTTGCTTCCCAGAGGAGAGAAAACCAAGATAACCAGACAGACAGATGATGGGTGGGAGGAAAGTCAGCCAGCTGTAGCCAATCAGCAGAGAGCACCTGCCCAGTCTACTCTACGTCTGAGGCCCCGCTGTCAGAGGGGGGGGCGTTGCTGCCGTTTACCCGGGTGTAGTGGACTTCTCCATTGTCATTGGGTGAGGAGGCTCCACAGGAGCAGAGCGGGCCGGTGAACAGGTTATCGACGTCCTCCAGCTGCAGGCCCTTGGTCTCTGGGAGGCAGGCCTGTACGAAGACCAGACCCAGCACCACCAGGCCCGTGTACATGAAGAACGCCCCTGGAGGACAGAAGAACACACACTCTTACCGTTATGGATGCTATCTGTATGCATGACATGGACATTTAATTCAAATCCTAAACAACCTCAGAGGAGTAATGTAACAACTCTACATGTTTTCAATTTAATTTAATTATAGTAATCTGAACAGTCACTGATTGCAGTCTTTCTCAACTTTGACAGATTGAATTTTAGTCAATATATTCTATGATTAAATATTAATATTAGTATTATATTCTGTGTGTACAGGATACACATTTTCCATTCAATCAGTTGAAGATCATCTCATCTCCCTCGCTACCGTCCTGCTGATAGAAACAAGATGGTGTTTATAGTGACCACGCCTGGTTATGTAAGGAAAAAAATAGTGAAAGACTCCTTCTGGCTGCAGGAAATGCTTTCACTGACTACATATTCTTACATTTCTATCTTTAAAAAGGTCGAGTATGAAATTGGAACAATACATCGAAGAAAATAAATCTACTTTCAAAGCAGCAAAAACACGTGTTTTTCTCATTAAAAAGGTCTCACCTGACATGAAAGAGCCACCTTACCGTAATAGGTCAGATAGTGAGCGACGTGGAGGAAGGTCAGGGACACCAGGACGTTGAAGGTCCAGTTGACCCCGGCTGAGCAGGCGTTGCCGGTGCTGCGGGCCCACAGCGGGTAGATCTCAGAGTTCACCGTCCAGGGCATGGCGCCCATACCTACCACACAGAGGGGGATTACACCCGGTGTGAGAATACATCAGCTGATCAGACACACAATCATTGTGGTTTCAGGTGTTTGTTCGAAGGGTGTGCCAAGTTTTAGGATACAATAGAAAACAAGCATCTGCTTTCCCTGCTTCCTGTCACAAAGCTGACATTTCCATGGTTTTTAGTTGTAAACTTATCGTACAATCGTGATTTCTTTCAAGCCACCATCTTCCATCTTTTTTTTTTTTTAAATAGGGAAACATAAAAAGAGATTCACAGGAAGACGGAGGTGAGATGGCCGTGGTTTCAGACCTGGAGCGAAGGATGCCAGGTAGAGGATGAGGCCCATGAGGACGACCCAGGAGTAGGAGGTTGGACAGTAGTTGTAGGCCCAGATCGGGCTGCCGGCTGCCTCCGTTCGGTTCGAACACCTGGATGGAAGAAACATTTGAAAACAAATTTAAAATAGCAGCTTTTGCCGATAAACCCATTTTAGTTCAGTCTTGATATTCCAGCAAAAGGAATCTGGTCTGTTTTTATTTCTGTATTCAACAAAGAGCATTTTATTCATTTAACTTTAAGGATACCGAGAGCAAACATATCTTTTTTTTGTGTCTCACTCTCTCACACACACACACACACACACACACACACACACACACACACACACACACACACACACACACACACACACACACACACACACACACACACACACACACACACACACACACACACACACACACACACACACACAGGGTAAAAAAGCATGTCTGACCTTCCCCAGGCAGCTTGATCCGTGGACGACTGATCGACGGGCACGCAGGAGGACTCGTACACTCCAGTGCCGTTTTCACGGTAACAGAATCCACAGTCTGGATCCAACATGCAGAGTTCACAGGACCTGGAGGACGGAGCTGAGAGTTAAACCTCTCAAATGATCACACCTCGGGTACGTCCCCGGGAGTCATATAGCTAAACTTTGTGTGTACTGTTTATGTGGTTTCATCACACGTGATGGAGACTTCCACTCGAGAGTTTGTGATTCAGAGTCGTAGAGCAAGCAGCGGGTTTTCACTGAACAATCAGACATTGAAAACTCACCCGTAGAGTCTGCAGGTGGAGTTTTGAGAGTCGACCGGGTGGAGGCTGACGGGTGGAGAATACTGGGCCGACAGCAGGAACCCGACTGCCAACAGAGTCAGACTCAGACCGGTACCTGCGTCACAAAAAGTAAACACATGAAACAAATGATGAATAAGACAGAACCTAAAGAGAAAGACGTTGTAGCCTACAGTCCAATGTGTGTCCCTCTGAATAAGATAGATGACTTACACTAGACAAATCTATAACTGTGTCAGTAAAATATGAAATTACTGCAAGCAAGATAATTATTCTACTCCGTTATAGATTTGTATACAAATTGCGTTTTAATCAGCTACCCAAGGTTAAAAAAACCCAATAAAACTAATCAATAAATGAGTGGAAACATGCAAATGACTAACCTAACAGACTCCCCAGGGTGAGCTTCCGGCGGCCCACTCTCTCCACCAGCCAGACTCCAACCAAGGTGAACACAAAGTTGGTAGCAGACGTGACAGCGGCCAACCAGATGGCCTGTTTAACGTCCCGCACCCCCGCCATCTGCAGAATGGTTGCACTGTAGTACCTGGACGTGAGCGAGGAGAAGCCGTAATGAGGATGAAAAACGCTCGTTTCCAGCTGGACGGGTCGGGGCTTTAACACCGGCGGGAGCTATTACAATACAAACGGATGACCTACATGACGGTGTTTATCCCAGACAGCTGCTGAAACATCTGGAGGCCGCAGCCAACGAAGAGAGCCCTTCGAGTCGGACCGTGGCGCAGGATCCGCAGAATAACGAGGCCACCTAAAGAACAGATGTATTACAAGTCAAACTCCTGTTCCTGGGATTTCTTATTCATGTTTTGCTATCAATGTCACATCTGGATGATTTCCTTTCACCTCCGCCCGCCTCTCTCTCCTCGTCCTCGATGCTGGCTCTGATGGTGTCGTATTCCTCGTCAACGCTCTGGCCTCCTCTGATCCAGCTGAGAGCCTGGCGGGCCTCCTCGGTCCGGCCCTTCTGGAGGAGCCAACGGGGGCTCTCCGGCAGGAAGAGGAAGCCGACCAACTGCAGCAGTGCAGGTACAATGGACAAACCCAGCATGAACCTACGAGTATGGAGAGAACAGGACTGACTCAAGGGGTGACGTAATGCTGCAGGAGACTCGGCTCCTGCTGAGGCTCGGGTCGGGGTCTGGAGATGCCCGAGTTCTTGGAGAGGAAGTTGATTTTGGGTTGTATGAACCTCATGAATCGGGGCAGAAAAGACACACAGGCAAGGATGTTCAGAGCTCATCAACAGCATTGTAATCTGGGACAATGTTTAATGAAAAACAATCCTTGAATTTGGCTTGTTAGAGTCATTGTTGCCTTTTTAAGGTCCAGTCCATATATGATCCTGTTTGAGTGCACAGAACGAGAGCCGAGCAATACTGGATTTTTGTAGGATGAGCTTGGATGGTTTAAAAGTTTGGAAACATTATATCAGCCAAAATAAAGAGTTGTGACCACGATGTCTGACAGGTGCAAAATTAACTCTTCTGTGCTCTCTGGTGGACAAATATTGTAACTGCAACCCCGATACCTTGACCTATAACCTACATACTGTATTCAGCCAGGCCCATACATTTTATTGTATTTTAGCTGTGCTTTTCCTTAACAATTTTCCTGTATTTTATGAATTATTTATTTTAGTTGTACACTTTATTCCATGTTATTGTAATTTTAATGAATCACTTATTTTATTGTATTTAAGTTTTTTTTAAGTTGTTATTTCTTTAATCTAGATTTTAAATTCATACTTTTTTCGACTATTATTGTTAGCTTTTAATTCTTTTTAACCTTTTTTATCATTATCAAACTGCCAGATTGTCGAATGATATTATCTTTCCATTTGATTGATTGATACTAGATTACCTCAAACGAATGTGCAGGCTAATATGGGCCGTGCAGAGAGAAGGTAAACAAACATAGTTGGCATCCGTTATGAAAGCTGCCAGCAGAGAAGACGGCGTAGTGAACCGAGGCGTAGTGAGCCGAGGCGTAGTGAGCCGAGGCGTAGTGAACAGAGGCGTAGTGAGCCGAGGCGTAGTGAGCCGAGGCGTAGTGAACAGAGGCGTAGTGAGCCGAGGCGTAGTGAGCCGAGGCGTAGTGAGCCGAGGCGTAGTGAGCCGAGGCGTAGTGAGCCGAGGCGTACCTCCAGCCGTTGTGGCTCATGTAGCTGAACGCTCCATCGATCACGCTGGCGATGAACTGGCCGCCGGTGATGAAGAGAGAGTTCACAGTAACCAGCTGACCTCTCTTGTGAGGGGGGGACACTTCGGCGATGTATACAGGAACTGTCATAGAGGCAATGCCTGATGGGAAGACAAGAAAGGCAAATTCTTTGGTCAAGAAAACCTTGAAGACAATACATTTGAATTCTGTTCCTTTAAATCAGGGACGTCAAACCCAATCGCAGAAAGCACCAAGTCACGGGCCAAACAGGATTCCCATTTATTGAAGCCTTAAACTGACAGCAAGACTGCAACACCTTTTTCATTCAGGGTCGTGGGGGCTGGAGTCTATCACAGGGTCGACATGTAGAGACAGACAGGTAACCAGTCTATCACAGGGTCGACATGTAGAGACAGACAGGTAACCAGTCTATCACAGGGCCGACATGTAGAGACAGACAGGTAACCAGTCTATCACAGGGCTGACATGTAGACAGACAGGTAACCAGTCTATCACAGGGTCGACATGTAGAGACAGACAGGTAACCAGTCTATCACAGGGCTGACATGTAGAGACAGACAGGTAACCAGTCTATCACAGGGCCGACATGTAGAGACAGACAGGTAACCAGTCTATCACAGGGCCGACATGTAGAGACAGACAGGTAACCAGTCTATCACAGGGAGACATGTCGAGACAGACAGGTAACCAGTCTATCACAGGACTGACATGTCGAGACAGACAGGTAACCAGTCTATCACAGGGCTGACATGTAGAGACAGACAGGTAACCAGTCTATCACAGGGCTGACATGTAGAGACAGACAGGTAACCAGTCTATCACAGGGCTGACATGTAGAGACAGACATGTAACCAGTCTATCACAGGGCTGACATGTAGAGACAGACAGGTAACCAGTCTATCACAGGGCTGACATGTAGAGGCAGACAGGTAACCAGTCTATCACAGGGCCGACATGTAGAGACAGACAGGTAACCAGTCTATCACAGGGCCGACATGTAGAGACAGACAGGTAACCAGTCTATCACAGGGCCAACATGTAGAGACAGACAGGTAACCAGTCTATCACAGGGCTGACATGTAGAGACAGACAGGTAACCAGTCTATCACAGGGCTGACATGTAGAGACAGACAGGTAACCAGTCTATCACAGGGCTGACGTGTAGAGACAGACAGGTAACCAGTCTATCACAGGGAGACATGTAGAGACAGACAGGTCACCAGTCTATCACAGGGCCGACATGTAGAGACAGACAGGTAACCAGTCTATCACAGGGCTGACATGTAGAGACAGACAGGTAACCAGTCTATCACAGGGAGACATGTCGAGACAGACAGGTAACCAGTCTATCACAGGGAGACATGTAAAGACAGACAGGTAACCAGTCTATCACAGGGAGACATGTAGAGACAGACAGGTAACCAGTCTATCATAGGGCTGACATGTAGAGACAGACAGGTAACCAGTCTATCATAGGGCTGACATGTAGAGACAGACAGGTAACCAGTCTATCACAGGACTGACATGTCGAGACAGACAGGTAACCAGTCTATCACAGGGCTGACATGTAGAGACAGACAGGTAACCAGTCTATCACAGGGCTGACATGCAGAGACAGACAGGTAACCAGTCTATCACAGGGCTGACATGTAGAGACAGACAGGTAACCAGTCTATCACAGGGCTGACATGTAGAGACAGACAGGTAACCAGTCTATCACAGGGCCGACATGTAGAGACAGACAGGTCTTTGGACTGTGGGAGAAAGCCAGAGAACCCATGTTCTCCCATGCTTACACAGGGAGAACATGCAAACTCCACACAGAAGGAACCTGAACCTGAACCGGGAATCAAACCGCAAAATGAGAATATTTTACAAATTTGACAAATGTCTGCAGATGAGTTTCCTTTCAGGCAAATCAAAGCCACTGGTCGGAGTCGGACTGGAAAAGCCCGTCAGGAGTGTAATAGAAATATAAATACATGACATACAGGTCGAAACTGTAAAAAAACCTGGAACTGAGAGGGAATCCTTGAGTATCATTTGGCCATGTTTTTGATGATATGATGACAGAGTTTCTGATTTCCTTCTATCCTGATGAAGGCGAATACATATCTTCCTCACGATGTACATCACGATCCAGGACGTTTTCTGGGAATTGTACAGATAAAGAGTCTATAATATATTAAATAAAGCACACAATATAGCCTATTGTTGTGCACTCCTGAGGGAATTAAATACTTGATTTGATTTCTCATTAAAATTAAGAACTTTTGCGCAAAATGAACCCAATAGAGAAAGGATAAATAAATACAGGCCTCATCATCTAAACCAACAGGTCATGCTGATTGATATTTATATTTTTTATATAAGTCTTATAGCTCAATATTCAACTTACTTTAGCTGGATGGATGAAGACGAAGTGTGTCACTATTACACGTTTAATTTTCTCCAAACCAACTCACCGATGCCCAAGCCGACGATGATCCGGCCCACGAGGAGAACCCCCTTGTCCGGGGCGACACCTAAGATGATGCCACCGATGCTGAACACCAAACTGGCCAGGAGTATGCAGACGCGGCGCCCCAGCCAGCCGTTCATGTAGCCTCCGGCCAGGGCGGAGAGCGCCGCGGCCCCCACGGTGCTGGACACCAGCAGCTCCTGCCACAGAGTGTCCAGGTTCATCTCCTCCTTCAGGAGCAGCATCGCCCCGGAGACCACCCCGGTGTCATACCCGAAGAGGAAGCCCCCCAGGGCGGAGAAGAACGCCAGCACATAGACGAAGCCCGACGTGGAGGCATCTCGGTCCAGGAGATGCCCACGGGTGGCGGACGGAGGCCCGATGAGACTCTGCTCTCCGTCGTCCGCCGGCTTCGTTCTCCTGCTGAGCATGGAGTCGCTCATGTGGTCCACAGCGTGTCCTTCATCGTGGCTGCTGGACATTAAGGGCGACACCAGGAGTTAACATCAGTCAGGCACAGTCAGTCAACGGGCAGACGACACAATATATTCATGAGAAACTAGGAACCAAATCCCAAAAATCCTAAATGCTATTGATTTGTCTTTTAGAGCATCTGGTTTAAGATTAAACCTTAAAAAACTTGAAATACTCCCCATTCAAAACTCGCCTCTGACAACTATTCATAATATCCCTTTTTAGTCAGTCGTTAAATACCTTGGCATTACAAAGGATACAAACACACTAGTTAATATTCACATAACTACCTGAATTTGTATCTATTATTGAGTTTTTCTGACAAAAAATGGATTTATGTCAAAATGACTTGACCCAGTTTACTCATTGTCACTCACAAAAAACGGAATACAAGCTATATACCAGGCTAAAAATACTTAATAGTATTTATCCTTCTGCATAATTCGGTATAGATCATAACAATAGCTCATTCTTTGATGAACAACTGACTTAGCAATTAACACATTACATTACAACATTACCATGTTAATGCTTCTTTCATAAGAACACATTTCTGAAAACATGGACACATTTCTATACTTTTTGTCTGACTCATTCCGAATCATGTTTCAGTCACTTTTCTTAGAAACATCTCGTTTTACACGTTCTCCAGAGCGCAGCGCCAAACTCCGTTCAATATATATATATTTGTAATAAATCCTTGTTTATCAGTAACCGTTTCATTAATAAAAACATATCATACAATATGTTTATCTTCTCGGTAATTCGGCAAACCCGGGGCCAACCAATATTTAATTTTAGGCCCTTCTATTTAGACTGTAAATTGTTTAGAGCCCAAAGCTGTTTGAATTATGATCATCAGTAACTCACCAAGCTGTTTATATAAGTACATGTATTTCCAGTTTTACAATGAAGGTTGCTGCTCCGCCGGGTGGCACATATAAACTCCTCAAAATAAGTTTGGAGACGTTATTTCGGTCGATTATTCCTCCCCTTTAATAATAACAATTAGTTTTGTATTTTATATCGTTGGAAAGCCTGATTAGTCACCTTTCCAACGAGGTACAACTTGTAAGGACCATGTATCCATGGAATGAGCAACACAGCTAACTGTGTGGGTAGTGGCCCAAAGAAATGTGCCAAAATCCCCTGCCATGTTCTTCTGTTGGTATTCACTCTCATCTTGAGCTTCAAAGGCTATGCGAGTCACAGGTGTGTGTGATTGGCACCTGATTGGCACCTAATTGGTACCTAATTGGCACCTGATTGGCACCTGATTGGCACACGCTGAAACCACTGCTCAAGTTAAGGAAGCAAATGTATGTCCATCATGAGCAGCTTCCGTGTTTGTCCCTGAACAGCTGACAGAGATTCATCTACACGCTGGCACAGAACAGACGACCACACACACCTTCGTATTATCTCTTCTTATGATACATAATATATCATACATTATATGTCGTGGATATCATACCTAGCATAGCACCGCAGCAGACGTGCTTGAAGACTCGACTCCGCTTCAACAACAGGGAAGTTTGGCTGGATCACATGATCTTACAGGAGGAACACGCCCACTTACGTTTCGGTTGGGTGACATGCGCAGATTCCAGCTACCGGCAAGCCGTTTTAACATTTAATCGAACCACACTGCTATCTGTAATTATATTTTAGATATCCATAATAGCATTTCTCCCAGTCAAAATGGAGAAATGGTAATAAACATTGGCAACACTGTGCTGAATCAATGTAAAAATAATTATTTTGTCTGACAAATATTTTAACTATCAATAGAAATCATACTGACTGAAGTTATCATTTTTCCTGACTTCAACCAAGCTGTTGAACAACTAAACTGTTAAAATGTATTGTGTTCCATATTTTGAGATGTTTTTATAATTGTTTTTTTGTGTTGTTCCTGTGAAGCAACAAATATAGCACTGTGCCCAAGGCAAATTTCCCCTCGGGGACAAAGTTATTTCTATTCCGTTATGATTTCTATTGATAGTAAAAATATTTGTCAGACAAAATAATTATTTTTACATTGATTCAGCACAGTGTTGTTGTTGCCAACACAATGAGAAAAGGGAGAAGGTGTATTAAATGTACAACTACTCCAAAGACCACTCGGTAAGACAACAGGCAGATGACAAGGACCACAAGACAGACCAGTGTCTTTAGCGCCCCTAGTGGTTGTGACCACTGGCCGTGCCAGAGACCAGCTGGTCCGTGCCACAGAGCTACTGGTCGCGATCACTGAGGAGCTGGTCGGGACCAGTGTCTTTAGCGCCCCTAGTGGTTGTGACCACCGGCCGTGCCAGAGACCAGCTTGTCCCGACCACACGGATCTTCATAATCAATAATAATAACAATATTAATCATAATAATTCTGATAAAGTGTATTTTATAGACAAAAGATTATGATATCTGACATTTATCCAGCTGACAGTGCTGCCAAAACGAGTGTAAAGGGGAGAAAATAGTAAAGCTGCTTCACAGACCACGGGTACCACAGGGCAGATCACTGAGGAACTGGTCGGGACCAGTGTCTTTAGCGCCCCTAGTGGTTGTGACCACCGGCCGTGCCAGAGACCAGCTGGTCCCCACAGAGCTACTGGTCGCGACCACTGAGGATCTGGTCGGGACCAGTGTCTTTAGCGCCCCTAGTGGTTGTGACCACTGGTCCGTGCCAGAGACCATGGTCCCTGGACAGACCACAGAATCGGCTACAACCCCTTCTCCAGAATTCCGTAAACACTGTTGTCACGGTGTGTTACCTTTCCAGCTAATCGGCCCTGAACCCTAGTTGGGAGCACGCTGTGGATGCTAACGTGACCTTTGCTCGTTCAGCTGGTGACCCGCATTTCTAGTGTCCGGGTGACACGACCAGAAGAATGACAGGAGAGATCCTTCACCGTCCAACCAGAGGCTTTCATTGAGTCGTCCACAAGAGGACAAACGCTGCAGTCTTGTGAGGCTGTAATCTTGAGCTCATCTAATACACTTCTGCTGGCTAACAACACTCATTTGTACATCAACTTCACCGGCTGCAGCGAGGGAGCAGCGGCTTCTCACATCCACACACATCCACTTGTGATTTGTTCATCAACATGTCTGTCTTATGGAGGCAAGGAAAGGATTCAGCAAATTGATTGAACAGTTTATTGAGAGTTAAGACCGACTGTCAACATTTCCTTCCTTCAGTGACTCTGATACACATTGATGATCTATCTGTGAAGCCTCAGCTGATCAGTGCATGTGATCACAACCTCCTTCACACACACCCATGCAGCACACAGAGACCACCACAGGCACAGAGCAGCAAGCGGTTGGACATGAAGTTAGTCAGTTTAAGAATCACAATGTGGATAAAATTACAAAAACACAGCACAGCTTTACTTCATTTTACAAAACGGGTTCAACTGTAACATTATCTATATAAATGACATCTCATGTAATACAGCATATCTAGAGGAATGCCATTTATTTGCTAAACTGCACCTGTTTTGGGATTAATAATGATTGTTTTTTAAAAGTACAGATTATTCACAGAATGAAGTGATTATTTTTACTGGCTCAGATAGAAATTAATAGAATAGTGACATGAAAAATGAACGTGAGTGCAAAAAAGATGCTTCAGTTTTCAGGTTCACAGATGAGGCACTGTGCAAACATTCAAATATACATCTTTCAGTAAATATTAGAAGACAAATAATAATAAAACTAAAATCTGCAGGTGATGAAGAGTGTTGGATTACACTGGTTACAGAAACTAAATGCAATACTGTTGTCCAGTCTCAATCAGAGATCTGAGCAGTTGGTCGTTGATGTGTGTGGGGTTAGTTAGTTTCCAGGGTGTCGTACTCAGAAACACGTGTATGTATTTCTACAGACGTGTGCACGTTGCTGTATTATAGCAGCTGCTGAGTTTCCTGTCCACCTCTGACTGTACAACAGCGTCGTTGAGGATTTCTTTACAGTAACTAACCTGAAATAAAAGGACTTTCTGTTGGAGGGATGCTTTTTATTTGGTGATTATGTGTGTGCTTGGAGGGTTATTTCCAGACTCTCTTGCTCTGAAGCCCGCCACCGTCCTTGCTAGCTGCAGAGGAACTCTGTCGACTGCGAGCGCTGGATGCTTGAGGCCGGGAGCTGCTGGTTGACATGCGGCTGGACCGGCGACCTGCAGGGAACACATACAAACACTGAGGGGCAGCAGAGTGACGGAACAGGCAACTTTCTCTGATGTATGGTCTTAGTTTTTTGAATAAATGTTCTAATAAAAGAACAATAATTAATTAATTCTAGTTTAAATTAGGCAAATCTTCCAAGGAATCTGGACATCAAAGACTGCTTATAAAGTCACAAATAATAACTTTGTCAGAACTTTGGCTCTATTTTCCTCAAACTTAGTGCATAAACAATGCTCTAATTACAGTTTCTCTACATTGCTAAGCCACAATTTCTGAAACTAGTTTGTCAAAACTCTACAAACCAAAAACATTTACACAAAACGTCACTCTGACAGTGTGACTTACTGTTGGCGTTACCGGAGGTGAGAATCTCCTCCAGCCGTCTCTGGATCTGGGCCAGCTCGTCGGAGGTAAAGCGCCAGCGCTTCTCTGCTGCTTGCGGCGGCGGCTGTGGCGGCACAGAGCTCTTCTTCACCTTCAGCGTTTTGGGAGAGGTCATGCATGAGGTCGGGATGGAGCCCGTCGTCAGCCCTTCTGGGAACTTCTGAGCGATGACCTTGAGACCTGGCAGAGGACAGCAGAGTGGGACGATCGCCCTTCTCATACATGCAACCACACGCACAGATGTGAGCTCCACTCAGCTGCTACTTTACCTCCAGACAGCAGAAACAGATTCTCGAACCCCCGTTCACACATGATGTTGGCGGCCTGGATGGCCACAGTCTCATCCACGTCGTACACGATGACGATCCTCCCAGCTGCATTTTTCTACAGATGGTGGGTTAAGTTCAGACAAGTCGATGGTCAGTTAACTGCTTTTCAAAAAGGCTGGTGAGGTGTGTCGTTTGCATTGAAGGATACATATTCCAGCATGTCTTTGGTGTAGGGGTTCATTGTTCGAGACAGCATGGCAACGGGCCAACTGTGTGCTGTAGGGGAGAGAGAGAGAGAGAGAGAGAGAGAGAGAGAGAGAGAGAGAGAGAGAGAGAGAGAGAGAGAGGATTAAAACAAGAAATCCTTTTTATATAATAAGAGGCTTGGTGTTGCTGCTACTTACCACTGATAATGTGGCAGCAGTCGTATTGGTCGCGGTCCCGTACGTCCAGCAGCAGGTAGGGGCAGTCGGGGTAGGGCCTTTCGGCGAGCTGGGGGCTGGACACCAACGTGGTCTCCATCTCCTGATGCTTCCTGTTGAGGTTCAGCTCTCCCACTCCGCTAATAACACTGTAAGAGTAACATGAAGCTGTAAATGGGACTTGCCTTCAGTCCAGGTACTTTGCATAAATCTTGCCAAACCAAACTACTAACTAAGCGATATTGCTGTGTTGTGTGCAGTATGATATATTCAGTAATGTTCCCAGGATGCATAGCTGCACGGTACCTGAGCAGGGTTGACCTCTCAGAACAGCAGACGTCTTTGTCTCTTGCATCCTGGCGATCTGACAGAGGCGACGCCTGTGTGGAGCCGCTGCTGCGTCCAGACAGACACTCCAGGTCTGCATCGGACACGACTGACCCGCTGTCTGTAAACCAACAGGGAGGGGGAAATTAACCCACATCCACTGACAGCGACAGACAGCTTGAATCCAATTTTAAAATGTTAACGGCCCATCTGGACATAAATAAAGTTTCCCAATGTTAGCTGAATGAGTAATTGTGTTAGTTACCTCCTGGGTCGTGTGATTCGCTGTCAATCTCATTTTCATTCAGATCGGCTGCAGAGGCGACCTGAAGTATCTGAGAGGAAAAGCAGGTTTAGGAATCTGAGACGTTTGCACTGGGAACAAGAAATTCAACCAAGTAGTCTAATCAGGGTTTCCCTTTCCCCATCTCCAATACAGACATAACTGGACAATGGATTTTCCCAGGAATACGACACATGCATTGTGCAAGCCTTTACAGTATTGCAAGAAAATAAACATTGATGCTTACCAATTGTGCAAACGTCGTCACCTTTAACCGCTTGAATATTTCATCTTTTTGGTACCTGTAATCTGAAAAAAGGGAAAATGCTAAAATCTCAGAACAGTTAGAGCAGGAAAGAGCCTAAAAGCCCTGATGACACTGAAAAATGTGTATGCACCTGGCAAACATTCAATAATGAAACAGTTCCTGCTGTTTTCAGATTCAAGATTTTGTTTTCACTGAAGTTGAAATATTTTAAAATATATATTTTTCTGAGATGTTTGAGTGCATCAAATAAAGTGTGGAGTAGAAATATGTTATTAATAATAATAATAAACTTTATTTGTATAGCACCTATCAAAACACAGTTACAAAGTGCTTTACAGATCAAGTAAAAATAACATCGTCATCACCAACAAATTAAAAAAAAAACATAAAACCACAAAAAACCTGATCTGCTTTGCAGAGTGAGATAAAACAGTCAGGTTAAAGGCATAAAACAATAATCATATTGACAATAGAGCAATTAGAACAATAAGGGGGCAAACACCAGAGCTACTCTAAAAAAGCCTTCCTGTAAAAGTAGGTTTTAAGACCTGACTTAAAAGAGGGCAGTGAATTTGCTGACCTTAGCTCCTCAGGCAGGGAGTTCCACAGCTGTGGGGCTCTAATAGAAAATGCCCGATCACCTTTAGAAGCTAGGCGGGCTGTGGGAGCAGTTAGAAGGGTCAGCCTGGAGGAGCGCAGACAGCGACTGGGCTCGTAGGGTAGAAGTAGCTCTGAGATAAAAGAGGGGGCAAGGCCATGTAGGGCTTTAAAAGTAATGAGTAATAGTTTAAAATCAATCCTAAATTTAACTGGTAGCCAATGCAGAGTGGCAAGGACAGGTGTTATGTGGTCTTGTCTCCTTGTATTGGTTAAAAGTCGCGCGGCTGAATTCTGGACAAGCTGGAGACGGGAGATGGCCTTTTGACTCAGTCCTGCATATGGCGAATTACAATAATCCAGCCGGAAGGAAACAAATGCGTGAATGACTTTTTCAAGGTCTGCTTGGGAAAGGAAGGGTTTAACCTTAGCAATGTTTCTGATTTGCAGGAAACAGGATTGAATTACCTTGGTGATTTGTTGCTAAAAGCACAGCTCTGAGTCAAAAATAACGCCCAAGTTTCGGGCAGAGTGTTTAATGTTAGAGGACAATAGACCAAAATTATTTTTTAGATTACTGGTTTGGTTGGGGGGTCCGAAAAGAATGAATTCTGTTTTGGATTCATTCAGCTGGAGGAAGTTTTGAGACATCCAACATTTAATTAAAACGGCATCTGTACAACAACTTGCCCATTCTGATTCCTTTTCAAATGAGTTACTATAATGTGGTTTTCAACTTTCATATATTAGCATTCTCTTCATGTTTTGTTTGTTATTTGTCTTCTACACTTCAACTGGTCTGTTGGTTTAAACAGACCAGTTGGAGTGTTGGAGTGTCCAACATCACAGAAATAAATGAGTTAACTCACTTCTTTGAATCTCCTCCAGTCTTTCCATATACTTAGTATAGCTGCATCCTGTATTATGAATAAATGACAGTTAACATTGATAATAAATCACGCATACACGACTTCAGTCATAACAAATGACACCAGTTTATAACATTGTAGTACATCTGCACAGATACCTGTGTCCAGCGTGGTTTTGACATGTTGAAACTTTTGGCTTCGCGGTGTCCTTTTATTCATGAACTACAAGGAAAAGACAACGAGGTTGTGTGTTAGCTGTGTGACCGGAAACAAACACTGGCTTTCAAATGTCTGACGGTAGTTCAGTTAGCTTGCAATCATGGGAGCTTCCCGAAAGAGCTCATTTAGCTAACGACATGGTTGTTACAGGTGCCTTGACGTTGATATGGCAACTTGGTAACTTAACACGGAGCATAGCTAACTAGCTAGCTCGCTAGGAAAGCTATATGTTTCGCTGTGTTGACAGTACGTTTTATTATCTACAGTTAGCGGGTACATAAAACAAGAAATGCTGTCATTTAATCAACCGTACCTCCTTACTGCCGATGCTCCGGTTGAACGACATCCTTTCAAACCAAATAGCAGACGTTAACGTCCAAGTGTAATGATCTCGGTGCTTATTTGTCAGCGCTGTTTCACTGGCCAATCAGAGACGCGGATACTCCGCCGCTCTCCTACAAAGTGGTGTCTCGTGACGCGCGCTGGTTGCCTAGCAGCAAAGAACGCGCTGCCTCGATGCCGTGCCGCATTCAAGTCACGTGGATATAACTGGCCTGATTGGTTGACGTAACTGGGAGCTGTATTCAGAGCCACTTTATAAACAACTGATATTTTATGCTACGATTGTTTTTATATATTTCTGGCACATTCACTCACATCTTTACCTGATGTTAAATTCTAGAATATTTCCCGGAGTTTATTAACAGTAAATTACACAAAAAATTCGAGGCATAAGCAATATAGACCGTCGCCTAGGATGCAGAATATCAGGGGGCGCCCTCTTGTGGCGCCAACATAAAAACACACCGATTCGTATCTGGTGCATTACTTATGTTTCCAGTCACCAGATTCAACTGCCGGTTTACACAACAATCAGGAGCTGAGAGTCAACGACTTGTTCTAGTTCGTTAGAATTACTAGACAAATTAGTATTATTACGATTATATATATTCCAAGCCAGGTGGTGGCGGTAACACGCCATATAGTTGTTTTACCACCCACCATAAAGTAGTAGTTATAGTAGTAGACGAAGAAGAAGGAGGCGGGGCCACACGGCTGTCAGAGAGAGAGAGAGAGAGAGAGAGAGAGAGAGAGAGAGAGAGAGAGAGAGAGAGAGAGAGAGAGAGAGAGAGAGAGAGAGAGAGAGAGAGAGAGAGAGAGAGAGAGAGAGAGCGCAGAGATATTTGTTTTCTGCCCGCAAAGAGGAACACACGTTTCTCCGCCGGGGAAAGTTTAGCCGAGGACGGTGATGTCAGCGTCAGAGGGGAAACTTCGCTGTCCAGCCGACAGCTTCTCTCGTCGCGCTGTTAGCTGGCAACGTGATGTGATTTATCAAAGCTAAACGCTAATATAATGACTCCAGGGGAAACTTTGGTGCTTCCCCTCCCAGTAGCGCACTGGGTCACGCTCGGCTATCCCGAGGGATCACACTGACGGACTGACGGACTGACGTCGTCGACCGGGAGACGGCAGCGTTTCAGGGACCATGGTCGACAAGGAGGAGTTGCAAGAGAGGCTGAAGAAGCTCCTGGTGAGGCTGAGGATCCCGCAGGGAGACCGACAACTGTGCACACTGATCCAGATCATCCAGGACCTGCTTTTCCTGGCGCACTCCGACAATGGTAGGAAACGCGTGCTTCCTGCGTGAGGGCATCACGCTGCCGCTCATAAAAACATTTTATTCCTTTGGCCATGTTGTTTGACTTACCAGCAAGTACTCACATCCTAAGTAGTAATACCAGAGTGTAACAAACACTCCACTAAGTAGTACCAGCACATGTATCTACTTGGAATATAAAACGTAATGTTAATGTTAAATTATGATGTATTCTATATTGGATAATTATGTCTGATGTGTAAAGCGTAATTTTAATTGATGTACTGTAGTGGCAGTGGTAGAAGAGGTACTCATCAACAGGCAAAATGTACTTGAACTAATAAACTAAAAGTACTTGTTTGGCAGAGAGCTCTCATTGTTTGAACTGCTTTACATGCCGTTGGATAGTTTAATCTACAGCACTCAGTGTCATTTTAGACATTGATGGCGTGCAAATGGGAATCAAAAGTACAATGTTTAAACGTGAAGGAGCAGGGCCAAAAGTAAAGTACAAATACCACAAAATATACTTGAGTACAACGATTCACTAAATGTACTAAATGTAATGGTCTGCTTGTCACTTTCATGCACAGATTAGAGTTTTAAGTGATGATGGTTTAATAATATTAAGAATATTTGTTAATTTGTCATAATGCATCATTTAGTTTTTGTTGTCCACTTTTTTTGATGAGAGTAATGTACTTTTATTATTTTATTATTTATGCTATGGTTATATTCATGTCGCGTCGTGTCTTTTCTTTGCAGCAGCCGAACTATTTGAACACAAAGACGTCCACGCCCCCCTCATGGTGGTGCTGTCATCCTACATCAGCAGCAAAGGAGTCCAGCAGGTACTCGGATGAATGGTGGCTTCAAACAGGGCTTATTATTTTAACGACAAAGTCCAAGGTGTTGAAACCGAATAGCGTGCCAACTTATTGGCAGAGTACGTCATCCGGAGCCACGCATCACCGAACCGGAAAAGTCCCGCCCCCTTCGTCTAGACCTGTTCCAAGCCCCGCCCCCAGAGCGCCAAACAAGCTTGAGATCGGCAGAGTGCATCAGGAAGTAAGCTTTGACAGACAGGCAGGCCGTCCACTTATTTTCTCCGACCCGACTTCTTTCATTGGACGGGGTTTTTACAGTAGAAGATGACGTAGATGACTTTTTATTTATTTTTTATGTCGAGGATTTCAAGTAATACAACAGAACATGTTTCTGAATAGAATCACCCCTTTAAACGTGACGCAGATGTGTCGGTGTTTACAACAGCATCACCTGCTGAGCCTCAGGTCATCCACAGAAGACACGCCCACGCCTGATCCCGCGTGTTTATGGCGTCTTGTGTCAGCGTATCAGAGGGACGAGATGGTCGCAAAAAAAACAAACCGAAAATCAGATTGAGTGTCAGTCAGTCAGTAGTCAGGCTTGCTTCAGAGCTTTGGGCCAAATGTGTGGCTCATCTGGTCAGATACTGTAAATACTTTGAAAGCCCTACTTGTAGGATTTTGTCCCAGCTGTATGTTTGTTGAGCGGTTTGCGTCACATAGAGTAACCCCGATCCAGCTGTTGGTACTTTACTGGAAATGGGGAAGAGCCAGCATTGCTTTTGTTTCTGCTAGAGTGGCGTCAAACAAATTGTGATACTCACCTTCTTTCTTGCACTCTGGTTTTTAATCGACTGTTGGTTTTATTCAATTTCTACTAACTGTATTTCATTTTTACTTTCTTTTAATTTTTTTTATTAGCGTACATTATGTCTTTTAATGCACATTTTATCCCTTTAATTGTGTATGACTGTCTTGAGGCTGATCATCACCCACCCGCCTCTGCTGGAAAACACTTTGGGTGGACGCCTGTTGTTTTTAAGTGTGCTATATAACTAACTTGACTTAAGTCCTCAGCTTGCTAAAACATCTTCCATGTCAAATAGTCATGAGCTCCTCTTCTTGCTAACGCGTCTGCAGCTGAAGCCACACTTCTGCCTGCTGATGAGAAGTTCAGTCAGAAATCCATCCAGCTGTCTTTTTCTTTATTTTGAGTTTGACAGGTCGACTTGCTCATTCACGGCTGACCTCAGCATGTGACGCCATGTTGTTCTCGCTACAGGTGGGTTGGTCCTTGCTGTGTCGGCTGATTGAAATATGCCCCGATACGCTGGAGCAGCTGACCAGACCGCTGCAGGCAGCCAAGGACTGGGAAGTGCTGGGAGTGCACCAGTAAGTGTAGCAGTACGGCTGCTAAACATCAGCATGTTAACCGAAGAAAATGAGCTTCCGGCTGTATCCAGTATAATACATGTATTAGGCATGGTTCCTGCTAGATAAACTATGAATAAATCAATAGCATCAAGTCCAAATGTGAGATCGTTGTTCCACATCTCATTTGTGAATGAATCAAAGCCACTTGACCGTGTCTCCGTCTCATTTCATTAAGTTAATTTTGGCTTCCAGATGTTCCAGGTTGAAAGTACACCAACGTCATTTTTGGTTTTCAGTTCCTGTTTATTGAATTGTGCTCATCACACTATACTTTCCACTTCTTTTTGTATTCCAGTGTGTGATTTCCTCCATTTACGGACCAGCATGTCTGTTTTAAACATGCAGTATATCCTCCAGCTTTCTTTTAAGTTTGCAAAAGTTAGGCCCTCGCTTGCAGAAATGATTTAACTGAGTCTTTGTGTTCATTTGTGTTTTTCCAGGCAGATCCTGAAGGTCCTATCTCAGTACAGGGCCGACTGCACGGTGACCATGGTCGGCCTCAGAGCGCTGGCTCTCCTGCTCAGATCAGGTACATGACTACGCAGGAAACGACATGCTACAACAGGCATATTGTTTTCATTTTTGTGACACATAGCTGACACGGGTTGTATTCTTAACAGTAACAATAACAATAACATCTGATTGGAGTATGTGATGAGGGCAGCAAAGCCCCAATGGTTTATGTTATGATGCGTTGATGTCTAAAATCCCAGTCATTCTGGAGTTACATTTTAGCCTTATGCTAATTTTTATTTTAATGTTCAGTGATGTACTTTTTTATGCTTTGTGTGATGAAAGCTTCTGAGGAAGGCAGAGGCTGCAAACTGCCTCGACTCGTCTTGTAAAATTGAAAATATTCACATAATCTCAAATAGAAAAAAAAATTACTCATTACTCATTACTACTCATAAACTCCTGTTCCCATTAAGGCATCCGACCTATTTTTTTTAATGCTTCTTTAATTCCTTATAGATGAGATTCCTTTGCTGGTGCTGGAGGAGGAAGAGGATGTGTTTGGCCTGGTGGTGCAGGCGATGAAGACGTTTCCTAACAGTGAAGAGGTGCAGCTCCAAGGCTGTGGAGCTCTGCAGTTCCTCCTGGAGAGCGGTGAGCACACACACATATTCTATATCTGATATAATAACTAGTCTGTAGATGAGAGCAGGCCTCATGGGGCAGTTGTTGCTCAGGCAGTCTGGTAGAGGGGGTCATCCTTTAGTCAATGCGTGTCTCCTCACCCTTCCAATTAGCTTGTGATTTGCTCATGCTAATTGCTGGTGTAATGCTAATTACTCATAGTAGCATGAGCTAAAGCTAATCACGAGTATACACATATCTCAGAGAAGAGGAGGAATTTTCCTGGGTGTGCACACAATAGTTAAAATTAATAAAAGAAAAAGAAAAGTACTGCAGTCAAGAACATAAATAGAAAAATGATCATACAATGAAATAGACACGTTTACATATGCAGCCATGTTTACACTGTATTATAATAATATGTAGAGCCTTGCATGTAAATTCAAACTCACAGTTTATACTGCATTTTTGTCACCAGACGCTTTATAGCACCTATCTGGCCATAACCACAGTAGCCAACATGCTAGTGATCATAATCAGTGATTATCAATAGCCTTAGCCATTAGCAGTACTGCTAACTATTAGCATAACCTTATTGTTAAGTTAAAAACAAAAAGTAACAAAAAGGCTCCTGTGGTGCTTTTTGTGTATCTGTAGCTTGAAATTAGCAAGATAGCTAGGCAAGTAGCCAGCCAACAAATTAGTTAACTTGATAGCGATAACTTTTTCTTCACACATTAGCATATTGCTATCGCTATCACATCGCTAGCAGATGGCTATCAAATGTTATAATGCTAATGATTTAATGAGTGCTGTGCTGTGCTTTGGAAAAGGGAGCCTACAATAGACTCATCTGTCACCTCTCCCGGCACATGTTGATACTTTAAAAAAAAATAAAAAGATTTCCGGCTTAGGCATTTTCCAGGGTAGAGCTTTAATATAGTTAGTGTTTGAGGTTAAAATGATGCCCGGTGGCCACAACCCGCTTCCTTCTCCTTCTGCCTGCCTCTGTAGCCATCCAAGAAAGAGAAGCATGCTTACATTTAGCATGCTAGCTAGCTAATGTCTGTACTCTGTATGTAAAAGGTAGGATTTCAGCGAGCTTTGCATGCAACACTTCTGTATACGCTTATGTGCACTCGCTGAATGTCTTTCATGCGTTGTCTGTGTTTGCAGTAAGCGATGACCACCTGGTGGAATTTGTGGAGAACCAGGATCACGTTGTGGTTCTCGCGGCCCTGCAGAGGTTCCCCGACAACCCCGACTTACTCCTGCAGGCCATGAGGGTGCTGCTCCCACTGGCCAGTCCTGGTAAGACCACGTTCACACCCATGATGTCTATGATGAAGGGAGAGAACAGAACTGGAGTACTAACTGTATTACTGGATACGTCAAAAGGGTTTTACCACTCTTCAAACCAGATTTCTGACTCCTACCACACGTTGGTCTCTGGATGTAGTCCAGACGGGGGAATGGACAGGGTCTGTGTAGTTCTCCTCATGTGGAGAGGTTTAGGAATGTGCGCTGTAGTGACTGATGCCAACATATTGATCATGAAAGAAGAAGAATTATCTTCTCTTTTCTTTTTTCTATTTCACAATTTGCGCGGTCCATTTCTAAACTTGGCACAAGATCATGACGTCACCGTAAGGCTTTTTTTAAAAGCCTTGATGTTAATGCGATTATGCATAGCACACAAATGACTGCTGCATCAGAACAGCTGTTTATGGGACAGATGTGCTGTGTGCTCTCCTTGGGGATCCTATCATGACGAGGAACACAGCAGCTCCTTGAGTGAGACTTTCTTAATACATACCTTTGTGATGGATAGTAGGGTCGGAGGGTCTGGAAAGCAAGAGCAAAGAAAAGAAAGGCGTGCACACATTCTGTGCCTTTACTGCACATTTTGCTCATTTAGTTTTTCAGCAAACTTCCTCCTGTTCTGTTAACAAAACTTACTGGATTTTAAGGATGATCCCAGTATCATTAGTTGAGCATTTCAGTCCGTATATGTTTTTAAACACATAAAATGAGTAAAGTATTTTTGAGAAAGAAAGCTTCTGTTTGATTATTAAAGACCAAAATATGTACTGAGAAGGATATTCTACTTTCGTAAAATGATCTTCGAAGTATCGCGGTTATTATTTAAAACATTTGTGATATTATTTATAGGCCACATATTGTGTCATTTGTCAGCTCATTTCCACTACACAGGAGCACCCATGCTGATGTAATGGTCGTGTTATTTTCCCCCAAAAAATGTTTATACTTGTATTTATAGAGCGCATTTAAAAACAACCCACGTTGACCAAAGTGCTGTACAGACCAGAGCAGAGGCACAAATAGGCACAGGGCTTAAAAGAGCCAATGGAGGGGGATGCAGAATGGTTTAGATTAGCTTTGCAAGGCTCCTTGTTTTATGCAAAAAGAAGCTGATCTCTTATCAGTATGTTTGCTATTGCAATGGATTATGGATTCTGCTAAAACATGATAATAACTGTACCAGGAGAGCAGTATTTAATGCTTTGTGTTATGTAGTAGGTTGTATGTTTGTATTAAAATCTTGTCACGCAGCAGACATCATGTCATACATTATCTCTGAAAAACCACACATATTGCTATTGACATTGCTCTTGGGTGAAATTGTAATTAGCTGGATTATTCCTGCATGAATAGTAGAGCTGGACATGAAAAAAGAAAGTGGAAAAGTTTAATGAACAATTTTTTCCAACTACTAATCTGTGTTTTTCACAGATGTTTCTATTTATTACGGTCATGGGGGACTGCAGGCTATTTGAAGCCTCCCTGTGATTAGTGTGGGTCTTTTTCTGGCTTTCTGCTCATCTTGTAGCCTTTTTTTGCTATCTGTTCATCGTCAGTTTGCGTTTCAGAATTAGTTTCAGAAAAAGATGTATCTTCTTACCACTGCCTACCATCTTCCTGTGATTGACACTATTCTGTGTTTATAGTCTGGTTTATTACATTTTTTCAGGATATAAATGGAGATTTGAATGCCTAATTAAATACAAATAGGAAAATACCTCTATACTAAAGATGGAGATAATAATAAAAAGAGTAGTTAAAGTAAATGAATACATCATTATGATAATACATACAAATAAAATAATAGAGAGATAGCAATAGTGATCCAGATAAAACAAAATTAATTGAAAACTGAGTAAAATAATTCAAATAAATAATAAAGCACATGAAAAACAGGATAAAAGCGAATACTTTTTCTTACAGGAAAGGTATAATTGTTTATTTTCCTGTATACTCTACGAGTTAATGTTTTCTTTAAGACAACAACATAAGACTCATTCACCTTGTGCTTTGACAAATGTACAGTGGGGGTGAGGCAGGAGCATATTTGTATTTACATGTTCTGAACATGGAGGTTGTAATTTGTCATGCAAAAGAAAACCAAACTGTTGGTCTTCCAGGCAGTAACGTGGAGATGTTGATGTCGGGAGGCGCTCGGTGCTACAGCGTGATCATCGCCGCCATGGACGCCTTCCCCGAGGTGGAGGAGCTGCAGGAGACGGCCTGCTGCCTTTTCAGGAGGTTAACATCAGGTCAGATCAGGGTCACATTTCTAAATGTTCTCTAATTTTCCAGATGTTCTTATTTCTAAATGTGAGAAATAAACTATTTACATAAACAAAGATGTGAATACTTACTTAGGAGAGCATGCAACATGTTAGTGTAGTTTAATGTTTTGGAGTTAACCCTTGAAACCTGTCAGTGAAAGACTTCTCCTCATCGGTTGACAGTCTTTGATGATATTTTATTCATCCTGATAAAATAACGTGTTTGCCGGTTGACAGATTAAGAACAAAGTGGCCCATAGAGGGCGTTTATGTCATCACGGCGTTCTTGCTTTGTGTCTTCTCGCAGAGAGCTACTACAACATCCTGGTCCTGAACGGCGTGCAGAGGGTCGCGGTGAGAGCCTGTCAGACTTTCCCCGACAACGCCAGGCTGCAAGCCGCCGCTCTCTCCTGTCTGGCGGATCTCAGTGAGGACGCACACTCACACATTCCACGTCTAAACCTTTAATTCATATCCACACAGGGGGATTAGTGCGTTTGCCTTCGCAGTGACACGTAGCAGTGTAATACCCAACAAGATACATGTTATCAGGGTAGCACACTCTCTGTGTTTGTATTTACAACATTAACTATTGTGCTGATTGATTGAAGTTGTCAGCCGTGTAACTCTCCTCCTGCCGGTCACCAAGCCTCAATTTGTGGCTCGCCTCAATGGTAAAATAATAGTAGGGCCCTAAAAGGGTGATTAACGGGCAGGCCGCTTCATCCAGCATCTCTGCTCTCTGTTTCACTGAGGGGTGGGGCTTAGACACACACACACACACACACACACGTCATGTCGATGACGGTTATTATAACTTTTCTCTGAGTTTTGTCAACATAAGAATGAGTCGACCGGCAAGAATCCGTGATGAGCAGCTACAAGCAGAATGTCACATCAGAAACGTTCAGAAATGAACCGATTCACAACTGAAAGTGAAACTTAAATAGCGGCGAGTGGATCCACAGACTTTAGACATGGTAAAAGTGTGTGTGTGTGTGTCTGTGTGTGTGTGGGGATTTTAAAAAGTGGGTGGTATAGTAGGGAATATGATTATTAGAATGGAACTACTAGACTGTTTATGTCTTAATTTGATTAATCAACCATATGATTGGACACTATTTGATGGAAAAAATGAAAACGGATTTCATAGGGCCCTAAATAATTAATAAGTATTACATGTACTGTATGTTAAGTGGGATGACAAATAAGTAAGCAGATATGCTAAGTTGGAGATGGCTTTAGGTATTTTGCAGTTAAAGCGGCTCTCTTGTAGACTTTGTGTTGTAAGTATGGCTCGACTTGAAAAAATGGTGCAGATAGTAGTGAACCAAAGCATGGCGGGAGCTGCCTAAAGGCAGATGTGCATTTCAGATTCAAAAACTATGAAGACCGAGAAGAGCTGGACAAAAGCAAAGCCTTGAAATATCCCTCACCGAATCAATATTGAATCAAATTGCATCGGAGATCCGGACCTTGCGAATCGGAATTGAATCGATTCGGTAAATCAGCGGCGATACCCCGCCCTAGGGCTGTAGTACTTTTTCAATTCCTGCACTCGTTGAACTAGGAATTGTTTGTTTTCATGCCCGGCTGTTGTGTCTGGCTGCTCAGAGGAAAATGTAGTTAGCTTTGTTAGCTATGATATGATCTCCATAAGAGCAAAACAAGCTGACAAACACAGCCAGTTACATGAATCGTCTGATTAACAACGAGCTTAGAAATGGTCTGTTTCTGGTCTGTAGCATTGAGACGAACACGTCGTATCTTTTTAAAAAGCTGCTGCTGATCGGTTAATCACACCTCGCTGTCTGCGTCTGTCAGCTGCAACCATCGTTCAGAACAAAGCGGTGGCCGAGCAGGGTCTGGAAGGAAGGCGAGGAGGAGGAGAACCGAGGGAGGGAGGAGGTGGAGGACATGGGCCTGGGCTGGATGGAGGCCTGCTGCACGGCGCTGGACCTCCACGCTGCCGAGCCACATGTTCAGGTCAGTCCCACGTTCTTCCGGCCCCTCGAGCCACAGACACTATTTACCATCTTTGAAACCATGACATCCTGTGTGAAATCCCTTCCAACACCTCAGGAAGCTGCAAGCTGGGCCGTTCACAACCTGTTACTGCACGGAGCGGGACTGGACCACTCCGAGGAGGAGCAGCATTACAGGTACACACTGAAGCCATGACATATACACACACACACACACACACTCCACAGATGTGTGTTCTGTACTACGGTGGCCCTGAGAGCTCAACGTACTGCGAAAACACGCATATAGACACAAGACGAGCAAATGAAGCATCATCTTCATCAAATTGTTGACAAACATCTGTCAACTTGATGACACACAAAAACATCAATTAACGACACATAAGCAGTGTTTGGAAAAATATATTATAGGCTAATAATAAGCAAACCTATTTAAGCGCTGCGTCAATTTGAAGTGTCCCCTGGGAGCAGCCTCCAGTGTCTCCAGTTGATGTTTTTGCGTGTCGTCTAATTCGGTGGAGATGTTTTGTAAATGGTGCGTCAAATGGAAGATATTGTTGTCTGTTTGCATGTGTTTTCCCATCTGGCAGTGCGTTGAGCTCTCAGGGCCACCGTATTAGACGGTTGCTATAGAAACTTCCCAAACAAAAACAGAAAGCCAGACAGAAATAAACGATCATTATCTGTGAAATCTCCTGAGGGGTGTTTCAGTAATAAACTGTATGAAATTGTTTTCAGGACTCCTGTTCACAGACAGTTGATGGCGGCCATGCTGCTCCACTCCTCCTCTCCCAGTGTGTTTCAAGCTGCTACCAGTGCTATCGCCACACTCCTCACACACAACGGTGAGTCTTCAACAGGCTCATCAATATCTCTGACCTAACGTGTGTCAGTGTGAAAACACCGTGAGGTGCCAGAGGGTTGATTGTAGTGATGCACTGACAGAGTTCTCACCAGAATCTGCAGCTCCGCTCTGCTTTTTATGGAGATTAGTGATGAGTTTGATGTTTTGAATGAATGATCATGTTGCTCTGTAACTGCTGGATATGTGAATCAGTATCATCTTAAATGGGGATGATGGCAGGTTTTAACGGTTACGGTTGAACTACCTGGACCGTGACTGTCCTCTCTGCTCCGTTTGCAGGTAAAATGCGTTCCCTGCTGCTGTCCAGCGGCCTCCACGTCAACCTGGTGGAGATGATGAAGAGACATTTGACCTCGGCACAAGTTTCCATCAGCGCCTGTAAACTGCTCAACCTGCTCTTTCAGGGAAGGTGGGCACAAACACATTGGTTCCCAGTCTATGATGTCCTTGGATATAGTAAACTAGTTAAATACATGTCCAAAATGCTCAAAAAACAATGATATTCATGTTTAATTTGGGCCTGAAACGCATCTCTTTGTGTAGGACAGCCAGCCTGGATGAGATGAACATGGCCATGAGTCAGATCCTCAGCACCATGAAGGTCCACAACTTCCAGTTGGAGGTTCAGCTGGAGGCTCTGCAGGCCAGCCTGGTCTTCCTCTGCCCAGGTAACGCTCTGATAAACCTGCTGTACGGCACTTGTCCAGGTAGTGACCAGCTGCAGAAGACAGCAGAACACAAACAGATCTTGCCTCTCTGGATTTGAGAGCTGAAAGGAGTAATAATGTGCAATTACAGAATATGTTAGATTCTGTGTCTTTCAATCTGTTGTGGAAATCTGCAACCAAAAATCTATTAATAAAGCTGCAATAATAGGCATTAATTTGCAAAGGGGTCAATCGATTGTGCATGCTGTGGGATCTGAAAGTCCCCGGATGTCAATATAACAAGTTTCCATTGATAATGTAGCGTGGATAAAAAGGGAACAAAGCTGGTTCAGTGGAGCAGCTTTGAATTCTATCAATGAGGTTATAGTGTGCTCTTCTTCTGCCCCCAGTTCTGCTCTCATAACACTCCAAATTAGATTAGGGATTGGTAAGAGTGTCTGTTTGTTTGTTTTCCACTTTGTCTTCACTTGTTGCTTTTTCCACATTTGAATTCCCAGACAGGAGTCTGAGGGAGCACGGCGACTCGGTCGCTGATCCCGACATGGCCGACGTGTCGCTGAAGGTCCTGAAAAACCAGTGTGTGGTGGAAGGAGCTCACACCCTCTACCTGGAGGTTCTCAACAGGGTACGGAGCCCAAATATCTCTCTGAAACGCTTCATGTTCTTACCGCCTTTCATCACTTTAAGCCTGATCACCAGCAGCAGCTGTGGCCGGAGGCTCTTGTCCACTTAGCCTCAGAGATGAACTGATTAGCATTTGGTGGTTTCTTTGAACTTAAAAATAAAGGTTTGGGCTCATGGATAACTCAAGGATCATGTGTTAATCATGGCAATTTCACATGAAACTGACATTCTGGACAGACATGGATGTCACCTCCAACTTGACTGGTTGGCAGAAGTGTACAACTTCAATTTAGGAGGTCTTCACTAAGTGACTAAAGTCACTCACGCAACTAGAGTATTACTGCCACAGTACCGGCACTTGAATTTCACACTGTGAAAGGTGTCAAGTTGAGTTTGCATGCTTGACATAATAAATTGACTCAGATTTCGTAGAAACCAAAAAGAGTGCAGAGCTTGAAAAACACCCGCATGGAATGTAGTTTTGTACACAAGGAGCAGCAGTGTACAAACATTCAGCCTGTACATACTGTATAGTTCTCATTCATCGCTTAGATTAAACAACAGTTCATCCATTCACTGTAGAAATCATATTGGCATGCAGCCACAACGTCGGAAGGGTGTAATTACATTTCCAAAAAGAATTTGCCAGCTGATTTACTGAATGAATGGTAAACATGTTGTTGTCTCCCTGTGTGGTTGTTTGGTACCCCCCTTCTTATTATTTTGTAAAAACGGACCATATTTGGGAATCTAAATGGTTACTTTCTCGCTTGGAAAAAATGAAATGTAATAAAGTCACAGTAGATTTTGGCCGGGCGTAGCTGGGCCTACTTTCTGGGTTGTTATCTTTCAATCAAACATTGCAGCAGTGGTCTTTCCAGACACGGATATATATATATATATATATATATATATATATATATATATATATATATATATATATATATATATATATATATATATATACTTTCTAGTTTGAAGTGTTTTAGGGAGTTGTTCAATCAACTTGTGGTCATGCATCATACTTAGTCATTTCCAATATTGTGTGTCCACCCCATAATAGCAGCGAGATAACATGTTTATGTCAATCAAGATGTTGAAGCATGTGTATTGTGAACTGTATTTCTTTTATTGATCTTATATATAAGATTAGAATATGTTTTCGGCCATATTTGTATTTGAGCTCTACATATATGTTGACCCAGTATGATGTTCGGAGCTGTTTGTGTCTGTGTGCAGTTCATCAGCAGCTTCTCCATACAGACGTGTGGTCTGAAGGTGCTGTCTGCCCTGGCTGACTCCTCCGGTGCAGTGGACTTGCTCTGCCAGCAGGGGGCCATAGACACAGTGCTGCATACACTACAGATGTTCCCACAGGAACGAGGTACAGTGTTGTCATTCATAATGTCTCCTCTTCAGGTTCAGTCCAAAAAGCAGGTTTGGAAGCGCTTTAGTCAAAGTGAATGTAGAGAATCATAATTGGATCCAAAATAAAAAAAAATATCTCTTATCATCTTCTATGACCCACTAGAAGTGTGTGTCTTTATCAACAGAGATCCTGCTCTCTGTCTGTATTTTCTCTTTTTGTTATTTTTCTGTGTTCGGCATGTTTCAACCTCCTGTAAAAAAGTAGACCAGGTGTCTGATCGTAAGCACACATCCATGAGGAAGCTACGAAACTAGCAGACAAAACAATGGAAATGTCAAACATTCTAATAATTCCTCGTCTGAACATTGCATATCAAAGATGACTCATCATGCTTTCACTGACTCCTTCCAGAGATACACTACTGGGGTTTCACCCTGCTCAACTACCTCGTATCCAAGAAGAAGCTGTCCAGGATGATCGTCCCTGTCCTGGCCTCCATCGTGGTCGCCTCGCTGGTCCAGTACAGAGAAGACTCCGAGATGCTCCTGAAGGTGACATGTTCAATCTTTGGTTCTCCCTCTTTTGTCCTCAAGTGCTAAATCTGGCAGTGGTAGTACAGCAACTTCCCTATTGTGTGAGGCAACATGACAGTTTCACACATGTGGTGGCTTTGAAGAGCATAGATGGATGCTTCAGTTCCCCGTCAGAGAGGGTTGACGATGAGGGTAAACCTGGTACGACTTCTGTTTCTCCAAACTGGGGGCGTGGCGTCTGCCATCTACTCATACACCTACATAGTGGTGATCATGTTCCTCCTGTTATTTCTTACCATTACTCTGACTACTGTTGTGATTTCTTAATTCTGTCATATGGATTTACTACGTTGTAATTATTATGTAGGTTTATTATGTACACGTGACATCTATTGCACTTCTGTTGCTCTCCCTGAGGTTTCTGCCCTTCCTCCCTGTTAAAATGTTTGTAGAGAGTTTTATCCAATGAGCGGCTCCCTGACAGAAGATGTCGTAAACTGTATAGAGTGTAAAGCTCTCTCAGGCAAATGTGCATGTTGTGACTTTATCCTATGAGCGTAAAGTTGACTTGACTTCTCTCTGGTTGTGTGTGCTGCAGTGTTTCCAGGTGGCTTTGAGGATGCTGGACGCCTGTTCAGGAGCAGCTGCTGAACTGCAGAGGGAAGACTTTGACAGGCAGATCTTCCAATACCTCAGAGAAGAGACTCCCGACCAGAGCAACAAAGCTGTGAGTTGGACGATTACACGGGAAAAAATACACAATTTTCTCATCAAAGACTGTAGATAAGATTGGGTGGGGGGAAGCTTCTAATGAGTATTTGTCTCCTGTTTTTGAAAGTATTTAGTGAGAACACTGCAGATGCAAAACAGGCTGTAATGTATTTTCTCACCGTCAATAAACGGTGCATTCAGAAAGTGTTCAGACCGTTTAAATTCATTATTCCCCCTCATCAGTCTACACTCAGTGCACCATCTTAACAAAGCAGAAACATGAACAATGATATGATATAACTGCATGAGGAGATCAGTCTCAGTCACATTCTGTGCATCAGCAGGCGGTCATGTTGACACGCATGCTGTACTTGTTACCATATAGTACAAGAAGGGCCCTGCAGGTAATACCAGACATGCTTCAATGGTCAGATTAAGCATACAGGCCTCTTGTCTATTTCGTGTAAAGCCGGGAAGCCTTCACCATAATTGAATAAACTGATTTGTACAGGAACACGTTTAACTTTCTCTCCTCCCTCCCCGTCTAGCTGCGTAAGTCGGTGTGCCTGGCTCTGTCCAAGATGTGGTGCGACTCCCAGCTACACTACAGCATGCTGGAAAAGGCCTGCGAGGACGGAGACACGGCGTTGGCCGAGTGTCTGATCGAGCTGGGCGCCGACATCAACAGGAAGAGCAAAACGGAGTCTCTCATCTACCAGGTCAGAGGTCACGAAACCTCACAACAACAAAACAAATCGGGCCATGCTGAATGGCCGACTGTGTTCTTATGTTCGCACATGATCTCATCAAAGAACAGAATCGGCTGAAAATCTGGCAACAGATGAACTGAGATCTCTGAAGCTGTCAGATGGAGAACATTCATGTTCCCCTCAGGATGAATGGCAATATGTTTGGATGGTGGTAAACAAGATTATGAATGTGACCAGACATTATGCTGTACATAAGACGGGGACGTCGTCACTGTGGTGTTCGTAGATGACGATGAAGAGTGGGGGTGTGGCCAAGTACAACCGTATACCTCATTTAGTTTTAGTATCGGCTTCACTTTTCACACTCGGATGCTGCCACTTGACACGCAGTGCTTTTTACTTGGTACCAAAAATAACGAAAGTTTCTATACTTCTGTTAAAGTCCTCCTAATAGACAGATAGATGAATCAATAATTAGAATAATGACTGGTTTTAATCTCACCTCTCTGCGGTCTTTTTTCAGGTGTGTGAGCGAGGCGGACCTCTGGAACTGGTGGAGCTCCTCCTCAGCCGAGGAGCCCACGAGCAGCACCTCCGCAGGGCTCTGGCTGTGAGTGTGAAGAGGGGCGAAGGACCCACAGTCATTCAGCTGCTGGGCCGTCTGGGTCTGGACCTCAACAACAGCGCCCTCTGCCTCGGGGGCTTCAGGCTGGGCCGTCTGGACGCCGCCTGGCTCAGCCCTCTGCTGGCTGAGAGAGGCAGAACGTACAGTCTCCGTTACAACAGCAGTAAGGACCAGTCAATGCCTCTCTCTCTTTTATATTCTGATATTTTGCTCAATATTCATTGCTTCTATGTGTCACGCTGTGTCTTTAAGGTAAAGGTATGAGTTTGGCGAGGTACATTCAGTCTTTCCAGAGGTCCAAGAGTATCAGCGGCCCTCCTAGATCTCTGTGCGACCCCTGTCTGACCTCCGGCTACATTTCTGATGAGAGCGACGACTCCAGCTTCAGCTTTGTCTCCATGGAGGACAGCTTATTTTTCAACGACGACCTGGAGAGCGACGGTAAAATTCATAGCCACACAGAGCACAATCTAGGCGTCAAAATGGACTTGAAATGGAGCGTAGATAGATTTATATTCATAGGCGCTGTTCATACATACAACCAACAGACTTGAGTTGAGGAGAAATTATTATTTAATAATAATTATCATTAGTTCTTCAGTGCTCCAGGACCTGAAGAAGTAGCATCTCTTCAAACCGTTAATCTGAGTTCATACACTGAAGTTACATCCTGTGATTAACGTTATGTTACTCGTTTCAGAGGCAGCTATGCATTAAAAAGCCACATTGATTAGTAACACATGATTTTGACTTTGTCTCGGTCTATTCTTACTTAGTTTAGTGAGGCTTAATGATTAATTTGTCATCTGACCACTCACTTCAAACACAAGTTAAATGTTCGGCATCTCTCTGTCACACTGTAACTTTAAAAGCAGATGTTTATTCAAAACATACTAACTTATTAAGTTACTGAAGGAGTTGATTATCAAATATATCTGATTATGCAATGCACCACATGATAAAATATGAGCACCTACAGACTGTGATTGTGTCTGGGTATAGATTCATCTCCATAGGCATTTGTCTGGAAGGTTGTTTTTGTTTGTTTTTTGGTTTAATTTAAAAAGAAAATAAAATTCCATGTAAGCAAAACAGAGAAAATCCTTGAAATTAAAGAAATAGAGAATACATTAGAATAAAATGTATGTATGTGGCTCTGGGTACCAATATTGTTTATATTACAAATTATATTCTGTACCCTTTGTAAATCAGATGACATGCAACAGGAAGCGGTTACCTAGGTTACCCTAAACATACCATATAGGCGTAGCTGGAAAAGTTTGCGCTTTTTTCTGATGAGCAGAGGTGATGACATCATCATCAGGAGATCATTTCTCTGTGTGATTTTTTTTTTTTTTTTTTACCTCTTTGTAGGAAGTGATTCGTTGTCAGGGGTCCCGTCTCCAAAGCCGCACAATACATCGACAGAAGAGTTGAGGGGGGGGTCCGTCAAGAGGAAGCAGGGACGCCGCAGACATGCTAGTGCAGAGGTAAAACCTCTTCATTCACATCCTAGAGCAGAATTTGAATGACTGTTAAGTGAAAGATGTCCCTCTCTTGCTAGTAGATGTTTAAATCCCAGCCAGATGTGCTCCTGTTCCCTCACTGTGGTCTTTTATCTCTCTGCTGTTCGTTTCTCTTGTTCTTGTCCAGAGTGGTCCAACAGAGTGTGAACACAGTGAGCTCCCACACAGGAGATATGGAAGGACCGGCTCAGGCTCAAAAGGTTTCAGTTCCACTTCATTAAAATCTGTCAAACACAGCAGATCGTAAAAAATGACCCGCAAATATCGATGGTTTCATCGTCATATGACCGTTGAAAAGGGGGGCATGTGCATATATCTGATCAGTATCAGTTGAAGGTGGACAATGCAAAAGGAAGGTATTCATTTTTAAAAGGTTTGTCGGAGCAGCAATGTTTTGTTACCACACACATTAATTTCTACACGTCATGTTGCCGATAAGGAAGCTCTGGCCTCACGTCTCTCCTTCACCTCCTAACTGACGATCTGGCGTCTCCTCAGGGCTGGGATCTGCTGAGAGCTCTGCTGCTCCGTCCAAAGAGAGAGAGAGGATCCGCCTGCTGGACCTGTCGGGGAACGAGTTGGACTCTCTGTCCTGTCTGATGGACGATGGCTTCGTCCAGCAGCAGCTGGGCCATCTCCTCCGCCTGGACCTGAGCCACAACAGTCTGCTGGAGTTCCCCCCAGCTCTTTGCCAAGTATGCGTGCCGAATCATCGATTTATTAAAGAATAAATGGAAACGTACAACAAACTTATTTTTGTCTGTCTCTGATTTGCCAGAGTTTGAGGAGTCTGACTCGACTAGACCTGCAGGGCAACCAGCTGCAGTCTCTGCCGGTGGAGCTGCTGTCTCTGCTCTCACTGAGCATGCTCAACGTCTCCCGTAACTGTGTGGGCCCCATGCTGACCTTTCACCCCGCTGTCAACTGTCCATCACTGCGGCAGCTCAATCTGTCCTTCAACAAAATCACCACGTTCCCTCACGAGCTGGGCCGCGCCATGGATCAGCTGGAGGAGCTGTTTATGGAAGGGTAGGCTGCAGCCTGTCACGATGGAGCAATGAACATTTCATTTCTTAAAGTCCGAGTGAAACGGATGTTTCTTTAGCTTCTGTACTGGTGAGTGTTCTCCAGTGAATCGGAATATTGAGCAGCATACAAGGGATTTAAACCAAATCCTTTGCATTTGATTGGACCGATTCAAAAGGGCATTTTTCAATGTTAGGAAGTGATACCAACCACAAAGCTGCATAATTAGGTTTTCTTTCTTAAAGAAGGAAATGTGGACATTAAGAAGTTCTGACATTTGATTCAGTTTATCAAACGCTGGGCATGTCTCCAGTATGAGGGGGTATTTCCTGACATGGGCCAACACATCAATTGGCTATATAACGACTTCAATCACGTGTAAGGCTTTTTAAATTTTGCCTTTTGATCTGAACTTCTATATCAGTACAGAAATAGGATAAGATTGTTGTCTGCTGAAAATCCAAATCATAGTAAATAAACTATTTCATTTTCTTTATGGGTCGGATTTCTCTAAATAAACTATACTGTGCTGTACAGTCTACTGTAAAAAACAAAAGTCAAAGAGTACACAACTCCGTCGTCTTTGTTGTAAATGTTCGATTACATAAGAATATAGACCAATTTCACAATGTTAAGAATGTATTGAAAATGACACTTCAAGGTTGAGTTGGTGATTCTATTCAGAAACACTTCCTGTTATATTACTTGAATTCCTCGTAACATGCCGATAGCCATCAACACATTAAACCTCGTCCAATCAACAAAGCCGGGCCGGAGAAAATCATTGAACAGAGGTCTGAACCAAGGGGGCGGGACTTTTTCGGGTCGCCGATGTGTTCAAACTCAAAATCTCTGTGGTTTTTCCAAATGATCTCCTCAACCTTTAAGTCTTGGCCCACGACCTTCACAACACATTTTTATTGAAGACAGTAAACTTTGTTTGTTCGGTTCTGTTCTGTTGTTCTGCTCCTTAGATTGAAAACTCAATTATAAGCATCTCGTTCCCGTCGTCATTTTAATGTCAACTGTTATTTTGCTTCCTTTTCTCTTTTCAGCAACAGTTTAACGGAGCTTTGTGTGCCTCTCGTTCTCCCGGAGATCAAGCTGCTTGACGTGAGCAAGAACAGCGTGGACAGGATTTCTGCAGACTTCCTGACCGGCTGCCCCAAACTGGAGACTTTCAGCGCCTCCATGAACAACATCAGTGAGTACTATCACTCGATTGTGTTGTGAGAGTATAAAGATCTGCTGTTGACCAACAATGGGCCGTCTTCATTTATCTTCTATCTACTCTGGAATACACTTGAGCACTGTGTGACTAGGATTGAAAGACCAAGCTGATCCTGAGCCAGCTGGACGGGTCGCCAGTCTATCATAAGGGTGGCGCATACTGTAGATACACAGACAGCCGTTAACCGATCCTGCATGTGTTGGGACGTGGGAGGAAGCTGGAGAAAACCCACGATGACACAACATAGAAGTGTGGAGCTAACCGCTAACCCCCCCACATAAGCGAAACAAGGCCATCAGCTTTAGTCCTTCTTACTACTTGTCACTGGTGTCACGGGTTGGATTCTGAAATCAGGTGAAAGAATGCAGATCCACCAGAAACAGCAGGGCCTCTGGCAGCGACCAGCCTGTCGCAGACAGACCCAGATCCGGCTTCGCTGCTGTCTTTGACCTGCAGGTGGCGCTCCGGGGGGAGCCGGAAAATAAAATTAGAGGTTTTCTAAAGAGACTCTGGTGTTTGGAAAAGCCAAAATATTAACAAAATTAGAGTTCCTCATAGTAAATTTAGAACACCTGCATCAGGTCAGTCTGGATATTTGACAAAGCATTTTATTTTTTTTATCAAAATTGACAGTCAGAGATTAGCTTCATAGGCCAGCTGATTTATTTGAATAAATCCATATCCTTTATACATACCACCTTAGACGAGCAGTGTTCTACAATAATACCTTTGTCCTCTCCAGGTTGTCTGTCTAATCTTCCATCCAAGATCACGACACTGAAGCTAGCTAACAACAGCTTCACCTGTGTTCCCGAGGCCATCCTGAGTCTCCCAAAGTAAGTCAGAGAGATTTTCACATTTGCATATTTCTAACGTTTACAATCGTGTGGACCATTAGCACATTCTATGCGTCCTTCCTCTTATAGCACGTTTCATTCTCACATTTCCGTGTGTCCAGCCTGCGGTCAGTGGACATGAGAACCAACAGCATCACCGCTCTGCCTGGTCCAGATCTCTGGGAGTCCAGCAACCTCAGAGAGCTGATGTTCAGTCAGAACCTCATCAAAGTTCTGGATCTGAGTGGGCAGATCTACAAATGGACCAGACTGGAGAAACTCCACCTGAGTGACAACAGGCTCACGGAGGTTATCACAAGCCCATGTTTCATTAGAAATCTGGATCAATCTAATGAATGCTGTGGAAATACGGTACATCTTGGTGTAACATCTCCCGGTCTGTTCAGATCCCCCCACAGATCGGCCTGCTGGACGGACTGACCTCCCTGGACGTGAGTCGTAACGCTAACCTGCGCTCCTTCCCCGATGAGATGGGGAAGCTGGGCAGACTGTGGGACCTGCCGCTGGACGGCCTTCGACTCCAGCTGGACCTCAAACTCATCGGCAGCAAGACCAAAGACATCGTCAGGTCAGCGGCGTCACACGCCCAAGCTGCTGTTTGTAAAGATAAAAGCCTGGAATATAAAGATGAATAAATAAATCTTTGTTCACCCCCAGGTTCCTGCAGCAGCGGCTGAAGAAGGCGGTGCCGTACTACCGGATGAAGCTCATCGTGGTGGGGAATGCCGGCAGCGGGAAGACGGCGTTGATCCAGCAGCTGATGAAGCTGAAGCGCTCCCAGTTGAACTCCAGGCGGCACGCTGTTGGCATCGAGGTGCGGGACTGGACCATCAGGGAGCGTGACAAGAAGAAGATGCTGCTAAACGTCTGGGATTTCTCAGGTTGGTAGTTAGATGTTCAAAGCACAAGATTGCCAACTAACAGAGCAACTTACAAACTCATACGTACACATGTTACAGAAGTCCATGAAGCAGCTGCAGAGATGTGTGGTAAAGAGACTTCACATCTGAAATCTTCAGTAGTCAAGCATGGGTGGATTATGAAACAATGGGCCCCACCACCTCTCCTACATAGCTTTATACTTGTTTTGCCTCTTTTTTGTTGTTGTTGTCTCTTATGGTGGTTTTGTGTCTCTTTGTAGTTGTTTTGGGCTTTTAGTTAGTTTTTTGTCTGGTCGTTCTGGAAACTTCTGTGGTAATTTAAAGTGTCTTTGTGGTTGTTTTGTCCCTTTTCTTAGTCGTCATGACTTTTGTCTTTGCTCTGTTATCTCGATGTAGTTGTTTTGTGTCTCATTGTCTGGTTCATTCATCATCTCCTCTAAATGTCGCCCTCATTTCTTAACCAACCAGATGATAATGGAGGATTTCAGTTCACTGTAAACCTGCATGAATTGAATTATGTTCCTCCAGGAAGCTCAAAGGTCATCAACATGAGGAGAATGTACATACAAACATGTTAATCTATATTCCACACGTGTGTGTTGTCGTGGTTTAGTTTCACTCCATGCTTCTTCTTCACCACACAGGTGAAGAGGAGTTCAGCGGCTCTCACCCTCACTTCCTGACTTCCAGAGCTCTCTACCTGGTGGTGTATAACCTCAGCAAAGGAGCCGGTCAGGTGGAAGCCCTCAAGCCCTGGCTCTTCAACATCAAAGTGAGTCCTGCGGTCATGAGTATCTGTCTGTTATTAACATTTATTAAACAAAATACTTCATACACTGGAGAAGTATCCGCCTTACAAAGTGAGTCTCTCTAAAATGATTTGTGTCAGATGACTATTACTCAGTCAACATAATAGTTAAAGGAACGGCTTCATTTGGAAATATTGATCAAGGAATTCAAATCTCAAAATCTCAATATGAGTTATGATGTAGTATTAAGGTTAAAAACCCCATTAAAAACCACAGTCACTCTTCCATTAAAGTCTTACATTTCCAAGAAAAACAATTAAAGTGGTACATTTACAAGAAGAAACTTCACACAAATGCCATGCATGAGGGATGACCGCCTCAAATTATACTTTGCAATCATATTTGGCAATAAAGAAACACATGTGGCTTTAGTCCAGAATCACCATATTATCATAAGAATCTGGATTTATTCAGAAGAAAATAACATGCTAATAAGAGTCTTTTCCCTTTATTTTCATAAATGTACAATCTTGTTTCTTGGAATCCCCCCCGTCTCCATAATTCATTCATCCATTTTATTTTTTTCATCTGCAGAAACCCTACAATGGTTTTCTAGGAAAGTGTCACATTTTCTCAATTCAAAAGAAAAGATGTTTTCAATATAATTATGGAAATAACAATTAACTTTGGAATGTCGATTACGCACATGTGTAGAGATTTCTTCCGTCTCTTGAGAATTCCTCGTCTTGACTTCAGGCCGTCGCCCCTCTGTCCCCCGTCATCCTGGTGGGAACCCACACAGACGTGAGTGATGAGCTGCAGCTTCAGGCCTGCCTGACCAAGATCAGAGAGGAGCTGCTGACCCACCAGGGCTTCCCTGCCATCAGGGACTACCACATGGTCTCCGCCTGCGAGGACTCGGAAGCCATGACCAAGCTGCGCAAGGCCATCGCCAGGGAAGTCACCAGCTTCAAGGTAAACAGACACGCACGGCAGATGAAACCTTTTATCTGGCTCCCCTCTCTGTCCTCATCTCCCCATCTCCTCCTACTTCAACAGATCCAGGGCCAGCCTGTGATGGGCCAGCTGGTTCCAGACAGCTACGTGGAGCTGGAGCGCCGGGTTCTGCAGGAGAGGACCAGGGTTCCCCCAGAGTTCCCCGTTCTCAGGCATCAGGAGCTGCTGCAGCTCATCCAGGAGAGTCAGCTGCAGCTGGAGGAAGCTGAGCTGCCCCACGCTGTCCACTTCCTCAGTGAAGCCGGTCAGTCCACTCAGAGCTGCTGCATCCACATCACACTGTTAAATTATGTTTACGGTGTCCTCATATAATATATATATCAGTATCCTTCAGCACTCCTTCATCCTTCCTCAAGTCTGAAGGTGAACAGTAAGTCTGACCAAGCCTGCTTGTTTCTTCTCCTCTGTCTCTGAAGGGGTTTTACTGCACTTTGATGATCCTGCACTTCAGCTCCAGGAGCTCTACTTCATCGAGCCACAGTGGCTGTGCAACATTATCTCCCAGGTAGCTTCATCCGAACACCCACACAACCAGACATGTCCCCCGGTCAGCGGCCATGAAGGCCCTCTAAACACCCTCTTCACACTCGTGTCTGTAGAAACTGACATCAAAGAGCTGTGGCTTCTGGGAGCATCCTAAAGGAGTTGTTCAGCGCTCGGTGGTGGAAAAGTTTCTGTTTGAGACGAAATGTTTCCCCAAGAGCCACCTGACGCAGTTCTTCAAACTGCTGGAGAAGTTTCAGATCGCCCTGCCCTTCAGTGAGGACCAGCTGCTGGTACCCAGCAAGTATGTTTTTAAATGTGCAGCTGCAGATGTGGGCGAGGTGTTTTTGGATTGGGCCAGTGCAGAGGAGCCGCATCATGATATCCACGTACCCCTTCCTTTCCAGTTTGCCTCAACACAGACCGGTGATAGAGCTGCCTCACTGTGAGAACTCGGAGGTGATTGTGCGTCTGTATGAGATGCCGTACTTCCCCATGGATTACTGGTCTCGCCAGATCAGCCGCCTGCTGGAGGTCTCTACCTACTTGCTTTGTGGAAGAGGTACATTTAAGTACATTTAGTAGACCCGGCCCGTCTTTGATCTACTCTGCAGATACCAACTCAAAGAATGGGATTCACAAAATGAATTATCTTGCTGTGTGTTATCCAGGAAAAGTGGTGCGACCCAACCGGATCTACTGGAGGAGAGGCGTGTACCTGAGCTGGTCCCCGGAGGCCTACTGTCTGGTGGAGGCCTCCTCATTGGAGGGGAGTCCCTCCAGCTTCGTCAGGATCACTGTGCCCTCTTCACGCAAAGGTGCCGTCGTTTAAAAAAGCAAAATCAGGTGGCTAGATATGTGTGATATGAAGAGAGTTAACTGTGGTGTGTCTCGTGCCAGGCCGGGTGCTGCTGGGTCAGGTGGTGGACCACGTGGACTCGGTGCTGGAGGAGTGGTTTCCCGGCCTGCTGAACACTGACATGCACGGCAGCGGGGAGCCTCTGCTGAAGAAGTGGGCTCTCTACAGCTTTGAGGACGGACAAGAGTGGAGCAAGATTCTGCTGGAAGACCTCTTCACCTATTTTGACAACGGTACACACATCACTAAAATACCAGTCCTCCTATTCAGTTGACTGTAGTGCAGTTAATCTGCCAGCGAGTAGATGTAGCAGGAACAGCTGTTGTAGGAACCCGACGTCACACTGCGAAAACCAGCAATCCAGAGCTGTACAACCCCGCCGTGAGGGAGCAATGCAGTCGCTTGGTCTAATTGGGCCTTTATGTGACAAACTCTGCTTTTGAATGAATGCAGCCTAAAAATAAGGTATGAAATAGGGTGACTATAGTTCCAAACCACCAAAACCAGGACCAGCTTACCTGCATTAATGTGCTTATGCACGCACTAGATGTGCTGTGTTTCTCTGGCCGACGTTATACGATCATTTATAACGACATTTTCATTGCCGACTACTCTCCGCTCTTTCGAAAAGAACAATTTTCTTTTCTGCGTGCCGGCCGTAAATATAGTGAAAGGTTCTGTCAGAAAGAGCCGGAAGCGTCATAGCAACAGCCTTGACAAGAAGACTTACATTGACTGACACAAATCTAGACAAATCAGTGTTGAACGCAGACATGTGATGCATCGTTATGCATTTTTATGTCGGGTTAGGAAATAATAAATAATAATAAACTACTATTATGTACTGAAAACAAGTAGAATAATATCATAATTTTAATTAATGTGAAAACTGGGACATTTTAGTGATTTTCACATATTTGTCAGGACTCGGGGCACCGAGCTTGTCTTTGACAAACTGGAACGTCTGGTGAATGTAGTGTAAAACGCATTGTGTTTGGTTTGTAAAATCACATCACTTCAGTCATTCCTCGTGCATGTTTCCAATGATCTCACACTGACGATGTCAATGTGCAGATTTTCTGCTGGTGAACCCGGAGGATCCCCGCTGCACACTTCCCATCTCCCAGATCGCTCCTGACTTGGTGCTTGGTGACCAGCTGGCGGGAACAATCCTGGACAGTGAAGAGCTGAATGTAGACATGTCTAAAGAGAAACAGCTGGGTACGATCATCCCAACTCCACACACAATACCTTCTGTTTTGATTTTAAATAGAACCAAATCTCCATTGGTTTCTCTCTCGTTGCTTGTTGTGGTCAAAACAATTTACCAATTCCTTTTTTCCCCACAATGGCTTCAGCATTTTTAATGAAACCCATAAATGTATATCTTCACAGGGGATGGAGGCTTTGGGACGGTCTATCGAAGTGTCTACAAAAATGAAGAAGTAGCCGTGAAAATATTCAACAAGCATGCATCTGAGCTTTACATCCACAGGCTGCTCAGACAGGTACCACTGATCTAAAACAAGAAGCCACCTGTGGTGATTTCACCGTGGACAGTGATTTTTCTAGACACCATCCTTTTCTAACCTGAGGTCTACTTCACTTCATCCTCCGTTTCTCTCCAGGAGTTGGCTGTGTTGGGTCGCCTCCGTCACCCCAGTCTGGTGGGTCTGCTGGCCGCCGGCTCGGCTCCTCAGGTCCTGGTGATGGAGCTGGCCCTGCGAGGCTCGCTGGACTCCCTGTTTGAACACGAGAACGGCAGCCTCAACCGAAAGCTCCAGCACAGGATCGCCCTGCAGGTGGCCGACGGACTCAGGTACGGAGTCAGGAATGCTGTTCGGCCGATCCTTAGTTAGTTGATCATTTCCTCAAAAAGTTTGCACACAAGAAAGTGGGAGGAGCCTCCAAATTACAGTAGTATATCATACAGTGTGATAAAGTGCAGAGCTCCTGGTATTTCATAGAATATAATATTTAGTTTTGTAAACATTTTGGTAACACTTGCTGTGACGCCCATATCTATAATGCACTGACATAACTGCAATTATAGTTATCAGCACATATAAATATTCAGAATGCTTTATAAATATAGCACCTGAAGTATCTTCATAAAAGCTGGCCACTCACTGATTGTTTTTATTTTATTTGATCACAGCCTTTTTAACCCATTATGATCACCGAATGCATTATAATAAAGTTACTCTACTAACGTCACGCTTTGCTTTAAATAAAGTAAACATTTTGTTTTACAACATTTTGCTGAGATTTTTTTCATTTTACTTAAAGCAAACATTTAATGATTGTAATGCATTATAAACGGGTTGTAATACAACAACGGGGATTATAATACACTTTGATCCATGCAAAAAACAGAGTGACCTTATAAGTCATTATAAAATGTTTATAGTGTTATGATTATTGTTATAAAGCCCTGAGAAATAAGTTCTTCTAACTAATTAAAGAGCGCTATAATAAGATAATGCTTTATAAGTATGTTTATAATGCATCATAGACATGGGAGGCATGATTAAAAAAACTTTATTTCCACATTAGATGAGATCATGAGATCTTGGGACTCTGATCCCTGGGCTCGTTGTTTAATCTCTGTGTTCAGGTACCTCCACTCAGCCATGATCATCTATCGGGACCTCAAGCCCCACAACGTCCTCCTGTTCAACCTGAAGACCGACTCCGAGATCATCGCCAAGATCACCGACTACGGCATCGCTCAGTACTGCTGCAGCATGGGAGTGAGGAGCTCGGAGGGCACGCCGGGTCAGATCCCTTTTCTAGTCCATTGTGATGAGGCTGAACATCTGTGACAGGAAACTGCAGGTCATGTCTCCTTCTGTTTATTAACATATTTCTGTGGATCCGGCAGGTTTCCGAGCGCCGGAGGTGGCCCGAGGTAATGTGATCTACAACCAGCAGGCGGACGTGTTCTCGTTCGGCCTGCTGCTCTACGACCTGCTGACCTGCGGCGAGCGCATCTTTGACGGCCTGAAGTTCCCCAGCGAGTTTGATGAGGTTGCAGTGCAGGGGAAACTGCCAGGTAATGATTAGAATGATCATTACAGATGTGTTGATGTATTATGTTGTAGTTTTATTATTAGCATTAGTTGCAGTAGTACAAAAGGAAGTGATAAAAGTATAAAACAGTCGTATGGATGCATGAGAGGTAAGAAACCTCAAAGGTATCTATACTATGGATAGTTGTTGTCTTAATACAGAAAAACAGGATGTAATAATAATGAATGAAACCAATAACCCATAACTTACACAAAGATACTGAGCACATTATCTTTGGCACAGATGCGTTTTCATGTGAAGTCAGAACATTAACTGACATGTCCACTGTCTTGAATGCAGATCCGGTCAAACACTACGGCTGCTCACCTTGGCCGGGCTTCCAGGCGCTGATGAAGGACTGTTTGAAGGAAAACCCTCAGGCTCGACCCACGTCTGCTCAGGTCAGGACCCAAACACTCGGTTCATCGAGATCCCTGCAGCAGATATTCTACCACAATACAGACATGGAAACATGACAACACTGAAAACCTCACATGCATACAAACATACACACATAACAACAGGGCGAGACTAAAACAGCTGTACTTAAAAGTAGAATATAATTCTACTGTTATCTTGTATGATGTGTCTTAATCTCGTCCTTGCTTTCAATAATTTTGAGATTTTTCCTGCGATGGCATGTCCAATAGAGAAGTTCTTTCCAGCTAAACCGATTTTTTGTTGTCTTTTATTGGAGATTTATGACAGTGTATATAGACAGACTACTATGTCTGAGAGAGACGGGGAGGTCAGATATGCACCAAGGGTCCCGTGGCTGGAATCAAACTGGTGGCGCTGCGGTTACATGGGATGTGCCGTAACCTTTTGACCACCAAGATAAAGTCTTTCACCAAATAAATGGAGTGTTTGTAACAGAGATATTTCTGGTGAAAACCAGTAATGATGAGATGAATCCGTTCTGTATTCACAGCCGTGTTATGTGCACTGGTCTGTATTCTACCAAATTTGTATTTCTTTATCTTATGCATCAGACCAGACTCCTGTCAGGAATGGACAATATTACATTATTTTGATCAATACTTTAGCACATCTTTTAATAACTGAAATACCATCTTATTTCCGTGTTGTGTCCATGATAAATGATTTAATAACTAAGGTGAATCCCAGGAGTGGGGTCTCCCAGACTTAGACACATCATGTATACAAAGAGTTAAATCCGGTTTTCTAGTAAGAGCTTGGTGTCAAACCAAGAAGAAGGCAGAGCATCGTAGAGACAAGCTGTAGTGCAGTGCCCTCTAGTGGTGGTATCACCAACAACAACTTGATGTCAGACAGCGATGCAGCAGCACACGTAGTGGCTTTAATGCGATCTCAGAGCCGATGCAGCACCCGGTCACCAGGTCTCTGTGTCTCCTGTGATGTGTGCAGGTGTTCGACAGACTGAATTCAGGCGAGATGTTGTGCCTGATGAGGGAGCTGGTGGTTCCCCGGCTGGTCAACGCCGAGTGCTTCACGGTGAGCTCCGGCGGCGGGGACGGGCCCTCGATGGGCCACAGAGCATGGCTGGGTGGAGGCAGCTGCACTCAGAGACGAGGCTCCATCACAGCGGTGGACCTGGACTCCAGCACGGTTTCTACACAGGTACCCTCATCATGGTCTCACACGGCTTATTGGACAGCTCAGTATTCAGCTGCAGGTCACATGACACAATAACAGACCGGAGCAGATCAAGTAACACAGCTAAAGAAAAGCATTTTATTTCCATAGAGTCCTTTTCTAGACACTATATATAAAGAATCCAAGTCTATCAGTGGCCAAAAGATGGAACTGAACAAATGTGATCATGACCGTGATAGTATTTGTTGCAGTTGGCAAATTATGATTGCGTTGAAAATAAGAATATTATTGTTATAGTATCAATATTTTAGGAACTATTCATGACTGATATTTTATATATTAACATTTTTTAAAAACGTCACATACCCCCTACAGTACTCCAAAGTACCCCGTTTGAGTTACACTATAATACACCTTTTTGTTTTTACGTGTTTTTATTGCTGCACTCAAAACGGAGCACGCCTCACACTTCCTGATTAAAAGTGGGTTTTCCTGCAGGAAATCGACACCAGTCCCGTCTTGTGTCTTGTGACCGTCCAAATCCCGACCGAGGCCTGCGATTGGCTGGTGGCAGGCACCCAGTCTGGCTCCGTGGTGGTCATCAGCACTCGGGACACGTCGACTTGGCACCACCTGCAGAGCGTCACAGACGCCGTCACCTCGCTGTACTTCCACGTGCATCCTCATCGCACGTGAGTGTCTGTAAAAACACCGTTCACCGAGAATCCCACCTCCTGCTGCTTCACAGGAAACGCTGCTCTGCATGTGTGGTCATGCATCTCCACAGCTAATTCCAATCCACATAATGATGCGAGAGATAAAAAACGTGGTTCTCTATTAATGTGCAAACAAGGAGACCATCAGTAGAGAGAATAATTCATCCTGAGAGAAACATGACCCATCATCAGACATCTCCACATCACAGTCATGCTATCCAGACCAGATTCATGGCCGTTTGTGAATTGAACGTAATAATCTTTAAAGCTGATAATTGAACGAACCCAGAAGATGTGTAAGTGACATGTTACAGTATGTAAAACAATGGTGTCTCTTGAATGTTTTTTCATTTCTTTCCAGCCAAAGAAAGAATTACTTGCTGGTCGGGACGGCCGATGGAGTTCTCACTGTTTATGAGGACTCCGTCCTCAAGGTAAGTACTAAGATGTTGAATAAAAGGTCCAGTGTGTTCGAGTCCCGCCTCGTCCCCCCGTGTTGTACATGTACGATACGGTAGTTCACTTCTCCCTCCAGCAGGCGGATGGCCAGCCGGTCAAAGCTGTCACCGTGGGAACCGTCAACACGCCCGTCATGTGTCTGGGCCAGTCGGTGCACTCGCTGGACAGCAGGTCCGTGTGGGCCGGGTGTGGGACCAGGATCCTCTCCTTCACTGCCGACTACGACGTCTGCAAGAGCATCAACACCAAACCAAGCCTCCTCTTCCAGTGAGTCCAGGTCTTTGGATCCACTCAGCTCACCCTGTTGATGTGGCCTGAGCTGGAAAAAACAGAAGAGTATCCCGCGTGCAAAGATTGTGAATTGAATTTCTTAAAAAGTCTTAAATCTTGGTATTCTTAACAATAATTCCTGCATGTTTGACAAGAAGAAAAAGGATTGGGATGGATGATGTTGTTGTGTTTTTCAGGCAGCAGCGGGCGTTGGGAGGTGAAGCTTGTGTGTCTCGGATGGTTGTGGATAAATATGTTTACCTGAGCAAAGCCGGGACGCCGACCGTGGAGGTTTGGGATAAGAGGAGTGAGAGGATGGTGGATTTCATCAACTGTGCTCAGATCATCAGGTACACACAAAACAGATTTATATATATATATATATATATATATCCATCCAACCATCCGTCCATCCATCCAGGGTCGTGGGTCATGTGGTTAACAGAGAAATAGCTTCTGTGAATAGAAAATGGAGAATGATCCCCATGGAGAAACATGTATTATTATTATTATTATTTTTTTTTTTTTCTCTATGTATTTAATTTGTACACACATAAGAAAGGAGTTAAAAGACAAAAATGTTCACATCATTGCTGTAAGGAACATTTCCACACATAAAATCCAGCTATTAAAGGCGTATTTTTCTAAGATGGTGATAAAAGAGGAATCTTCAGTTGTTTTCTGTGGGGGGTTTTCTGGGAACGTTCAGAGTTGGTCATGCATTGTGGGACTTGTCTGGTGTTGGTCTTGGTGTCAGGAGAAGTCAACAGGGTTATGCAATAGATCTCTGTTTAACTTTAAGGGGGAAATATTAATAACAAGAATAGGAAAAAAACTACAGAAAGCACATCAGTGAGATCTTAACTTCAAGAAACATCTCTTGAAACCTGGACAGGATCTTGGTGCTGAGCAACGTATTCTTGTGCCACACATGGACAATAAAGGTCTTTTTACGTGTATTGATTTTTTCTACGGCCCACACTAACGTGACACGTCGGAGCTGATCAGGTGCTTGTGTGACTGCAGTAACATCTGCTCTCCCTGCAGACACGCCTCGGGCTGCAGAGGCCGGCCGGGCAGAGAGGAGGAGCTGCCCGCGGAGGCCACTCCCTCCTGGGCCATCGTCAAGGCCCTGCTGGTGCAGAGCGCTGCAGCTCTCTGGATCGGCACTAGAGGGGGCCACCTGCTGCTGCTGGAGCTCTCCAAACACCAGGTGCTGCAGGTCATCGGCCCCTGCTGCGACTCCATCCGCTACGTCGCCTCCGCACTCATAGGTGGGCATTAACCCGTGTCTTTAATTATTTATCCATTCATGTGTGTGGTATTATTTTTCGGTGATGCCAGCTTGGTGCGTTGTAGTTGTGAGATCACAAACCGGCGACAGAAACCTCCTACTTTATAATGTCTTGGGTTTTGGAGCATCATGTTGCCTAAATTTGCATATTTATAAGAATGAAAATGCTTTATTGAAACTAGAAACTAGTTAATTTTTGCTGATAATATTTCCTGCATCTCTCATTTGGAATTTGATTTGCATTTTGTCACACAGATTCAAGATTAGCTTGATATTTTTACAGGTTTTTATTAAGATGCTGCAGACTCGTTTCCTTAAAGTAAATTAAAGTGTCATTAGGCTGCAGTGGAAACACTCAGTGAGGAGGAATATTTATGAAAACTGAAAGGAAGGAAGTTAAAGTAAAAACAGCGACTGCTACAGCTGTGTTTTTCTTTTGTCTTCCTTCATCGTGAGTCAAGGTCTGTTGTGTGATGAAACGACTCAACATGCTGCTCACAGTTCGCCTGCATACTCAATCAAATATGTCTCCCTTTGCCCGTGTTCATTGTTGTCTTTGTTTCTGGTGTAAATGCTGTGAAAGCGTGTCAGGTGTGACTGATCTTTTTTCTTCTCTTTCTGAGAATAGAAACACTAAACTGGAAGAATGTGGTGCTGGTTTTGGGCCGAAGACTCCCACAAGATAGGCATCAGATTGGTGAGTGTGTCGGTGTCGCTGTGTGACTTTCTTCCACGTCGGGTCCAGAAGTGTGACTCTGTCCCTCCTGCTCCCAGACAAGGAGTCGGTGCTGATGGTGTGGAACAGCTCGCTGCCGATGGAGGTCAGAGACCTGAACAAACACTGTGAGAAGAGAGAGCAGATCGCAGCCAAGATGAGAGAGCAGCTCCAGCACGACTGAGCAAACACGTCAGTATGGATGTTTCCTATTCCCCTTCATAATCCGCTTTTTATTTTATTTCATAAGTGGAACTTTTATTTAATTCTAAAACAGTCTACATGGCGTATATAAGTAAACAAACCATCAGCGAGAGGAACGGCTATTTCCATGTAGTTATTCTGCTATTTATAGCTTTATTGTAGGGAAGGGAGGCACGGAGAACCAGAACCAGGACTCCCCAGGGCACGCTGTCAAACCATGCTACCTTAAGGTGACAGGTTTTCTCAAGGGACTCTGGCGCTTTCAAACACTACCACTTTTGTCCACAGGGACCGCCAAAGTCAACACAAAATAAAAGTTCCTCTTACTAACTTTAAAGGAATAGTTCGGAATTTTGGACATAAGACCTATTTTCCAAGTGAGCCGGTGTGTTCGAGACGTCTGGAGACGGGTGTTTTTAATGCCTGTCTAGCTAAGAACCGTTGACTCGCGCTAGCTATAGCATAAGCGAACTCGGCAACTCGAAGAACTGAATGAAATTTCTTGAAAACGTCTCCAGACGTCTCAAACACACCGTCTCACTTGGAAAATAGGTCTTATGTCCAAAATTCTGAACTATCCCTTTAATGTTAGTGGCATGCTTTTCATTTGCATCCATTTTCCTACAATGTGGTGATTATCAATATCCCTTACATTATCATGGACATTATTTCAACCATATTAACCAACTTTAACCAGTAGCTGTAGTAATAACAATACTCATTCTTTTGTTGTTGTTGCAGAATGTCAGTGGAAATGGGATCAACTCTGAAATGGGGGGGGGGGGGGGGGGCACACTACAATGGATCGATCAAAACAAGTGACTCAAGAATGTATCTTTTTAAAGATGCACTTAGGACATGTTTTACAAGCTGAAGACATCTGTGAAGAGACTTTTGTAAAAAGGGACACAGACGGTCTGATCTGAGAGCAGCAGATGTTCAGGAAGTCCTCCTGCTGCTGATGAAAGGAGACGCTTGTTGACCTGAAGGATGATTTCAAAACACAAACTGGAAAGGAAGCCAAAGGAGGAAAAAAGCCAAAAGTGTATATTTAATTATTTATTCTCATGTCTGTGTGTTCAGCTGTGAGTTCATTCAAGACTTCTCACGTGTTGCTGGCGTTGTAAAAGGTTGTGATGCTGGCGGTAAATACTATGTTATGTACAGTGATGGCTCTGCGTGTACTTTATCAGAGCATTATTTAGAAAAAAATACAAATCACTGATATTTTTCTGCTTCTCCATTCTCCAGTAAATTCCGTTCTACTAAGGGTTCTGTTTGTTTAATATTGAGTTTAATATTGAGATACACACACACACACACACACACAAAAATCACATCAGTTTCACGTTATGGACCATATTTGAACTTTAATTTTGACGGGGGAAAAAAAAAGACATTGCAATTGAAGCCATTTCATGGAAAAAAAATATGTACAAAGAAGACTCGGTCCTCACAGACATCGACAGCACATTAGTAAAAAACAAAGACACGAGAGTTAAGGATTTGAAGTACTTCTGAACCTTAAAAACACAGTGTTCTGATATCCAAACTATCAAGAGAAGTATATTTATAATATTTATATTATATTTACAGAATACCTTAAATATACAAGGTCCATCATGTATTCTATAAACAAATATAAATGACTTAGGCACACTTTTGTCTCAAACCATCATGGGAGTGGTCTTTAAAGGCCGTCCTCGCTGTTTGAACGAGGTTCACCTGAACTTCCACCATGAAGAGATCTGTTGAGTCTTGCATCGTTACGCCACCCACAGCGGCTAAACTGCTACTAATCTCGGGACTCGTTGGCGAGCCGTTTGGGGAACGTAATGTACACGCAACCGTATTTTACAGACTAGAAGCTGGCTTGATTTACACCCCAAAGCTGACCTCTTCGTCCCCTCGAACCCCCCTGCTCCTTTGCCCACTCCTATTTGCAGATTCTCGTTGAAGTCGGTGGGTCGTCCACCTTATTGCTTTCTCCCCTTCCCTCTAATCTCTCCTGCAGCATCTGCAAGGAGGAGGGAGCAAAAGGCCGGAGGGAGCAGGAGCGAGAGATGACTTTGAGACGCAGTCAAGCAAGTGTGTGACGTTTATTCCCACACCTTTTTTCGTTTTGTTTTTTTCCGTTTTTTAAATTTTTTTTTTTAAAGGACAGTTATAAGGTTCAGAGACGACAAATAAGAGCAGCTACGATATCTACAGAGGATATACAGTACGAGTGAAATATACATGTTATGATACGGCCAACTAAACGCACGCGGAGGGGTGGAGTGACCAGCCGGGACGGCCGGGAAGGGCTTACTACAGTCAGTCTATAAGTCCGACTCGGGCATGTCCGGCATGTCGGCCATCAAGTAACCGATGCCGTAGCGGCCGTTGGGGGCGGTGTCCGCATCGGGGTCGCCGCCCCCACCGCTCTGCTTGCGGTAAATGCTGTTGCCGGGCAACGGCGATGGCGCCTCGCTGGGCGACTTGCCATGGATCAGGCTGGTGTCGTCATCTTCCCCCGGCCGGGCGGTCTCCTTGATGATGCGGCCCTTCTTGTAGGAGACGGTGGAGAGGCCGCTGCTGCCGTCGTCGATGATGTTGAAGTAGCGCAGGCAGAAGACCACGGGCACGGGCATGATGGCCATCACCACCAGGGAGATGCAGACCACGATGCCCCATGGAGGGAAGTGCAAGGTCTGCTCTTTGGCCTGGAGGACAACAAACAGCAAGGTGGTGAAACAATGTTGAAATGCCTTTGTGTTCTCTTTTCTTTTTTTTAGTTGCTAGATAATCTGGAGTTTAAATGACAACGCTGGCCCAGGAACAGTGTAATCTCTTTCTTCAGCACAGGAAGGCCTAAACAACAGCCACTTTCATTCAATATATGGAATTTATTGTGTCAAAAAGGTATGTGGCTAATCATAAACCTGTGCTTGCCTCAGCTTATTTTCTCCAAAACTCCAAAATCCCATTTTTCTGGCTTTTTGTCAAGAGGAACCCGCGCGGTACTAAATAAAACCTCTTAAATACATCACTGCAGCACTTCATGGCTCTTCTGCTGATATTCCATGGAGGCTTAGAAGTAGTCTCTACTTCAAACCTCAGTAATTAAATACAGCACAATGAGAATAAGCTCACCAAATAGTGATATGATTTACTTTTATGTTGAGTCAACATAAAAATAATTGGCGGACCAAAACATTTATTTAACCCAGTTTCTCTAATGTGAAGATGTGGTGCTTTTCTGTTTGTGAGTGTTGTAAATTCAACATCTTACAGGTTAAATAAAAAAAGAAGCATTTTAAACCCCTTTAAATCACATCCCTGGCGTGCAGGTGGCAGAGTGGTTAGAGCGCATGCTGTGTACGAACGTACATACGCAGCCGACCCCGGTTTGAATCCTGGCCGGAGGTCCTTTCCTGCCTGTCACACCCCCTCTCTCCTATGTTTCCTATCTGTCCACTGCTGAATAAAGGTGTCTATGCCTCAAAACAATCTTAAAAAAAAAAAAAAATCACATCCCTGTTCACATTGTTCACCTATTTCACAATAAATGCGAAACGATTTACAAAAATTCAATATCGCTTTTTTCGCTAAATATGACCTGTGCTTCCATCGGCCAGTACCAACCAATAATATGACATCCATCCATAGGGAAGCCAATCTTTGAACGATGAAATCGGATTCCCCCCCGGCGTTTTGTCCCTCCTCCTCTCCCGTTACACTCAGAAATACAATTGAAATGCCGTTTCAGCTCGACTTCAATATTTCTGTTCCATCTCCTTTCATCGATGAATGTATTCATAAAGAGAATTGTCGTCCGTTGCACCTCTGCTCTCAGCACTTCAGGCCTCAACTCCACACCGTTACGAGTCTGCACTTCAAGAGAAACGATGACCAATCGCTCGGTTCACTCGGGGAAGGTGAATCTGTGGTTCAGCTGCAGGTGAACCCGATTAGCTGCTCGGGTGAGCAGAGGAGTTTTAGCCTCACTGAACAAATGAAGGAGCAAACGCCGCTTTGCTCCACTTTAAAAGAGCCTGGTTTTCTCCCGATGTGAACAAACAGGTGCTTGAATGAGACTCACATCCTGTTGATTGTCGCGTTGCCTTTTCAGCCACTGCCTCGTTTACTTTGAACTCTTTAATTTGCTTTCGACTTGTTCCAGGTCTTTTAACAAGTAGGAGACCCCCCCCCCTCGCCCCCCGGGAGAGACGCTGACTCACCTCTTCCTGTATCCAGGCACTGTAGCTGGGCGGCGTCATGGACAGCTGGATGAAGCTGGCACACAGGAGGACCAGCAGCAGGATGGGTGTGATGTACTTCCACATGTAGTAGTAGAAGCGGTATGGCGTGAAGCCCAGCATGTCCTTCAAGTCTTCAAAGAATCTGAGGGGGGGGTACAGGACGCGGCAGGAGTGAGGTCTGATGTTTGTGGTAAAGTTTCATACGTGCGCTTCATTAATCAGATGGCCTTTATGATGTTTACATGCTTTTGACGATTCCAAAATAATTCACAATAAGGATATTATGGTGATATCTATCGACAAATTTATTGTTTATTGTGCAGTTTGTCTCTTAAAAATACACAAGTGTAGAGAGATGGAGAGAGTCCATATAACATGATTTAAGAGACACTGGATGGTTTACACCATATTATCATATGTGTAGTATTAACATATATTTATTTCATCTTTTTAAATATCGTGGTTATGGTCAATACATCGTGACAGCCGTGGACCAAATCTCAAATGATTAGAGAGGGTTTGAAATGATTTTCTCATTCATTCTCTTGAGTTTGAAATGAGTCGGCCTCAGACGACGACGTGGTGCACTCACTTGTCGATCCCGTAGACCCAGGCGACCGCCACGTTCTCCAGCACGACCACGATGAGCAGAGGCAGCGTCGCCGAGTAGTCGTCGAACATGGTCACGTAGTAGTTCCCTGAGCGCTGGACGAACAGGAGGCCGATGGAGAAGGCCAACACGCAGCATCCCACTGCAGGAGAGCAGCATGTTGGTGAGTTACTGACGGATCCATCACCATACGCAGGCGTACAGACACGTATACAGCAGAGTAATCTCTCACCTGTAAGAAACTCCTTGCGGACTTTGAAGGTGTCGATCAGCGGAGTGAGGATTCCTTCGATGGTGCCGAACATGCTGCCCAGGCCGAGGTTCACCAGCATGAGGAAGAACATGACGGACCAGAAGGGCGAGGCCGGGAAGTGGGTCATGGCCTCTGTGAAGGCAATGAAGGCCAAGCCGGTGCCTTGCACCGCCTGTTAGAGGGGAGAAGAAGAAGAGTTCAATTAGTGGTCTTTATTTTACACTCGCTGTAGTCTTTATTTTATCAACCTTTATCACCACCCCCCCCTTTTTGTGAGTATAATGACAACTCAACACTCATCTGTTTCACATTAAAACCCTCTGAGCATAATCCCTTCCCTTTCCTGGAACAGCTTTTATTGTGAAACATTAGCATTGGATTTTAATAGCAGCTTAACATCGTGAAATGTAAGCAGTGGAGGACTGAGTACGACTACACCGTTGTGCTGTTGGAGTGAGAATTAGACGAAAGGTGAACGCCTGAACAGTAAATGCGAAGCTGCTGCAAGACTGCAGCAAGTCACCGCACCCGGGTCAAGAAATAGACGGGCCCCAAACCAGCTGTGTGACCACATGAAAGGAGCTTTTTGTACAGAACAGATGAGACATAGCGTGTCCATCAGTCAGGTTTGGTTGCCTTCCTGCAGAGCCATGTCAGCCATTTCCCCCATTATTCAGTCTCAACTACAGTAAGCTAAGCTAACCGCTAGCAGTGGCAAAGATATGAGTGCCATCAATGCGTATTTTCCAAAATGTCAAACTATTCCTTTAAATACATTACACTAAATGAACTACGTAATTGTAATTACAGGTATTTTGTTTGCTCTAACTTTTATTTGGATTATCATGCCCACATTTCCATATACACTGTATAAAAATCAGCTCAATCAGACGATAAAAGTGGTCATACCAACTTTTCGTTTTGTGGTTGTGATGTTTTAACATATTAATGCAAGTATTTCAGTAACGAATCAGTTTAAATGAGTATTTGGCCGTTGATTCAGGTACCTTGTTGAGCTCGGCCTCGATGCTGCAGGCCTCCAGTCCCAGTGTGTTGTACTGGTCCTCCTTCACCCCCCTGATGATCTCGATCATCTGGTGGTAGTCCTCGGCGCTGACCTGGCCCCCCTGAGTCAGATTGATGTGGTGGGGGATCAGGCTCTCTTCGATGCCGTTCCCCAACAACCTCACAATCTTGTTGACGTTCCTGCAAAGAAAAAACACCAAAAAAGCAGTTATTGATAGTAAAACAATACAGTTACTGTTTCTAAGCGTTCCACTGTCACAGAGCACATGTGCAGTTCACAATGATAACCGGCCCGATTTATTTAGGCAGTTTTATTTTCCTTTTCTTACAAAGTTAGCGTTTCCCGTAGCAAACTAGCTGGCAATTGTGAGAAACACACAATTTAATACATTCCTCACAGGTTTGCTGTTGTGGGAAAGGCTGAAATCTTAGTCTTTACGTGCAGAGTATGCATTTTAGTATCGCTAATATTAATATTACCATGATGAGCTCCAAATGCACAAAACCAGCCTGAAAATGAAGAGCATCTTAAATGACTTCCCGCGTCTATGGGACTGGAGATTGGATCTTCGTCGGACCCTGATCGGAGCTGGCTGATGCTACGCCTTGACTGATGCTAGGCCTTGACTGATGCTACGCCTTGACTGATGCTAGGCCTTGACTGATGCTAGGCCTTGACTGATGCTAGGCCTTGACTGATGCTAGGCCTTGACTGATGCTAGGCCTTGACTGATGCTACGCCTTGACTGATGCTAGGCCTTGACTGATGCTACGCCTTGGCTGATGCTACGCCTTGACTGATGCTACGCCTTGACTGATGCTAGGCCTTGACTGATGCTACGCCTTGACTGATGCTAGGCCTTGACTGATGCTAGGCCTTGACTGATGCTAGGCCTTGACTGATGCTAGGCCTTGACTGATGCTACGCCTTGACTGATGCTAGGCCTTGACTGATGCTACGCCTTGACTGATGCTAGGCCTTGACTGATGCTACGCCTTGACTGATGCTACGCCTTGACTGATGCTACGCCTTGACTGGCCAGTCTGCGTTTTGGGGGCGGGACTTAACCAAGTGTCAACTGAACATACTTCAAAATTCTTGAGAGAAAACCTGTTCAGAAACTAAAGTCGTCTAAAATATCATCAGATCAAATTCTGCTCGACCTTTCCCCCCAATATGTTTCCTTCTCTGCTTTTTCCACATCTGAAGAATAAAAAAAACATAGTAAACGGTGGTATTTTTTGCCTTTCAAAAGGACTCGGTCACATTTAGAGTTTCATTCACACCTGAACTCTTTCATGCTCTGCAGGAAACAGTCGCCGTGTATAAATATCCCCATGTGACAAGAAGCTGGCGCTACTCACTGTTCGACACACTTGCTGTTCATGATGTTGGCTTTGAAGCCCAGCACGGCGAACACCACCAGGGTGGCCAGCACGGAGGTGAAGAAATTGATGAAAGACACCAAGACGGCGTCGAAGTGGCAGTTGTTGTCCCGCTTGTTGTAGCTGGAGAAGGCGATGACGCCGCCGAAGCCCAGGCCAAGGGCGAAGAAGACCTGCGTGGCCGCCTCCCGCCACACCTTGGCCTCCAACATGATCTCCAGCTGGAAGCACAACGACAGGTTTGGCTTAGTAAAGGAATATGCTTGTATTTGTTTTCAGATAAAAGATACAGGAGGAATGTTTTGAACAAATAGGACAAAATGAAAGTCCCAAAGGATGACTTTTATTTTTTAACTCAAAAAAACTTTTCAGGACTTTGGGGGCGTTGCATCTATTTATAGCTGAAGAAAGAAAAAGAATCAAACTTCCCTGAAACATGAAGATTTGCTGCTTGACGTGATTTGCATTTGATATTGATTCTGACTTCGTGGTTTAGAGCAGAAATCACAATAAAATAGACCTTGTATACACATGTTTTTAGGTTTTATATCATTGCAAATTTAATATTTTTTAGGTTTGAGACTTGAGTCTTATTGATGCTATTTTTTGACATTTTATCATTTAAATTCATGATGTCAACAATTCATAATTGCAGCCCTACACATAAATACACAGTTTTGCATGCAATGCATGTTTGGATTAGGTAATGATGGCTGGATGTTATGCTGTCACAGATGTTTTATTTGATAGTGTGGGAGTGAGTTAGCACATATTTTACATATTTTTATTATTTGCTCTGTATTATATTATTCCGTATGCTCAAGTCTTTGTGTGTTATTTGCTTTCCTCCGGCATATCCCTCAGCAATACATTATCTTATTTTTTATGCCAATATCTGACTACATATTGACTAAATATTAAATTAAACTGAATTCTGTATTTTGCTGACATCGACGTTGTTTCCAGGACTTTGATGTCAGCAGGTTAACTGAAGCCGGTGGCAGATCATGTGGTTTTGAAGTGGTGAGATGTCAGCCGAGGACACTGAGCAGACACACCAGACAGTCTCTGCTGCGAAGCAGGTTACATAAAGCCTCGCTGACTCCTGTTTCCATGGTGACATGATTCCACAGCCAGACGTGCCATTGGCCTGTTGCTGCCGAGGAGCCGGCCTATTAAGCTGCAGATTCAATTTTTCAGTTCAGAGACTTTTTTTTAAACGCTGAGTGGATTCAGTTCAACAGTGGCTGGTTGACAAGATAAAAAAAGCAGAAGAGGACATTAAGTGTAAAATAACTCATTTCTGCATTTGGTAATGTGATTGGTGACTATTTTGATGATGGTTTTAGCATTTGTATTCATTTCTCATGCAGAGGATGTGAGGATTTGATACTTTCTCTTTGTCATAGAAGCTTAATCAGCCAAAGGGGGACACCTTTGCTCTGAATTTGTAGGTGAAGCGTTGACAGAAAGGCTGAAACATTACCTTGGGTGTGAACATGTGTCGGATCCCGTCCACGGAGCCCTTCAGCAGCAGAGCCCGGACCAGGAAGCAGATCAGCACCACGTACGGGAACAGGGAGCTGAAGTACATCACCTGGAAGCAAAAACATCCTGTTTGAATGAAGCCAACGTCTGGCAGGAAGTCTGTATGTTCTGGCTGGATGATGAAACGCTAATTATATAATCTTAATAGCAGGATGTTTTAAAAGTTTTTTTCTTTTATTGATGCCAATGAACTAGTTTGAGGAGAAGTCTGAGTATATTTAACCAGACTAGTGCAGACTGGAGTTGAACACTAGATCTTCGGTTGACGTTATGTCTCGTTTAGTTATCAAGGCTTTCTAGATTAGTGAGTAGCGTTAAAACATCTTGGCTCTGAGATGATAACTGCTGTTCACTGCCTGTCGAAAAAACCCATGACAGACATTAAAGTGTGTGTGTGTTTGTGTGTGTGTGTGTGCATAATATGTGCCGCATTTCATTACAGTGTAAAGTGTTTATTTTATTCCCTTTCATTTCTCATTTATGTTGAGTTTAACAACCATGTCGTAGTTTGTTTATGGCAAAACATTAGCGTTAACTTCTGGCGTTCACGCTTCAAAAATGGTGATAATTTGTGATGAATATCTTCGTGTGGAAATATCATAAGCGTTTGTTTGCCACAGAGCTTTTTTCCTGCAATAACCAAAAAGAAAAAATCCCATCGTCAAGGGAACCAGTGCGATGCTAAGTCTGTGATGGCCCTCAAAAAATCTGCATCCTCCCCTGCAGGTCTGTGCAAGACCCTTTGTGCAATTAAAGTGCTAATTAGAAAGTGGGCCCCTTGTCTTTTTTCTCCTCCTGAAATACTTAAAAGCCAGAGGTCTGACTCAGCCGCTGCACGAGGACCGGCGGGTCTGCAGGACTGCCGGTGGGGGTGCAGGAACCGGGACATGGTTTGGGGTTGAGTCACGAGCACGGTTAGTGATTCAGACGTTTGCGTCTCTTACATGGTGGTCCATATGTTGCTCTGGAGGAGAATGTGTAATGTCTCCTTTCACAGGGGAAAGGGATAGTTAAAAAACAATGACTCGATGGGTCATGCATTTGCTCTCTGGTTTGTGAAACCTAAACAGTTTCTACCTCCGCGGGAACTCATACTGGCTCCTGTTGTGTAGTGACCTTCATTTCGTCCGCACAAAGCTTGGTGTCCTGACGACAGCACGGATACCAGGCCGGCCGTATGTTAACTGTGAAGTTGTTCTCCAGCCCGGCCGCCACAAACTCCATTCCTGCTTTGTGACTGAGATATAAACGCATACAACTGAATGTGCACTTAGAGCGAGGGATGTAGTGTAAGAAGGGAGAGACGACTTCTGGGGGGCGGAGGAACAAACAAAGGACTTGCACCCAGGTGACCGGTGTCAACAGACTGGTGTCGTGCCCCCTAGTTGACTTATTGACGTGTTTCCTGTACTTAGGTTTGGTTGGTTATGTTTTCCTTAGGTTACTTACTGATTTCAAGCTCAACCATGACTTTGTTGCCTCAACCTAACTTGGTGGTTTTGTTTGGTGATGCGTGAAAAGCCTGAAATGCATCATCATGACATGTTGAACGTCCTGTTGAATGTGGTGCCATTTAAAGGCTTTCCCATCAGGGGATCAGGGAAAGCTTTAAGGTTATAAGTTAAAACCAATATATATGAAGTCAGATGTCGTAGTTTTATTTACTTCCTCGGCTGCAGCTCTTGTCAGCGCTGATTAAACGTCCCGGTGTTGTGCTCTTGTTTAAGAACACGGTGTCGGCCTTGGTCAGCACACAAAGCCAAACACGCAGCTATTTTGTGTGAAAGGCACACATCTACTCCTTTATAACGTCAGTCCTATATCCAAAAAAATAATAAACTTTTATTTTGAAAGACTTCGTATCATGGCTGATAGGATGTGCTCCTTACAGAGGTCACATTCTGAGAACTGCACTCTTATCCTCATAAACTGATACTAAAGGATTTTCCCATGAGGGACAATTAACTGTTGTGATTCTCCAACAGAGTGTTGTATGTATTTTATATGTAAAAGATAACTCAAATGTGTTATTTCACATATAATTGATTACTTTGAATAGTGCTCAGCCACCATTTCACCACATTCTTTTTTTTTTTTTTTTTTTTTTTACCAAATCCATGACAAGCCCCCTCTCTTGCCCATCATACACCATTATTCCTTCCCCCCACTTTTTTTTTTTTTTGCCACACACTTGACAATCAAGCCAAGCTAAAAGAGCGCGTGTAACCACGGTAACCAAAACGCCTGATCCCTTTCATGCCCACCCACACACACAAGGGGTAGAAGCTCACATCGCGGTAGGGATATTCTTTGGAAACAGGCTTTTGTGAACGCGGGCGGAGAGGAGGCCATTAATATTCTTTTGTGCCGTGCAGCACCGATTAAACTTCAAAAACCACTCGGGGCTGGTCCCTCGGAGAGAAAGTTCAGGCCCATTTCTACTGTGGCCAACTCAAAAGGCCAGATACACCGGGTTGTTGGAGGACGACCATCTGGCTCAAACTGTACAATTAACCAGCAGCTCGCTGGTTCTTTTCAGGGGTCGCTTCATATATCTTTGTTTAAGCTGTTTGTTTTAATGTCACGATTGCAGTGGAAGCACTATTACTTATGCAATAAGTCATGATAGTGACTGTGACAATGACAATGTGGTTATCAGTGACATTTCTTGTCGGGCAGCAGCACGTAGCAGACAGCCTGGTGCTGCAAAGCCCATTGTGGCATCGGTCGAGATTAAAGCCCCCCGGTTATTGTGTCTGTGGGCCGCAAACGTCGAGGCATCGGTGGAGCGATGCAAACAGCAGACAGCTGCTGGGATAAGACCTGAGCAGAGGACAATGTCTGGACCAATAGGTGGGAAAGCTCGTTTAGCTGGTGACAGTCCTGTTTCCCACTCCATTACAAAAAAACTACACTGACAGTATCATGGTGGGGCTTTCTGCAAAGCTTGTGAAGACCACATCCATGAAGGTGCTACATTGCATATTCAGAGCACTAATATAGCAGCAAACAACCATGTCAAGATATAGTAGAGTAAAGGCATCCTTTTTAAAGAATCAAATAACCGCTTAAACCCAAATGTATTAGAAGAACCAACACTTGAACGTACATCAGCTTGACAACTACCTAAAATAACAGAAACCATCTTGGTGAAAAATGTACATGTACTCTGAGGCTGAGGGCTTTATGACGCATACCGCAACCAACCACCTGGGGGCGATCAAGATGGAGTCACTTTTAAGAATATACCCGTCTTTATAAAAAGTCTATGTTTGTAGTCTGAACTCCTGCTGTTGTTAGTAAGTTATGTTGGTGAGTCGCAGTGTGTGCCCGATTGGCTAGCTAATCGTTAATACACTCAATTTGCACCTTTAAAGCTGCATATTCTGTTTTGACCAGTAGGGGGCAAGACAATAACAAAACGATCTGAAAGACACACAGTCCGATTTACTGGCTTAAAAAGCTGTCTGGCTAACTTTAAACAAATACAGAGTTTCAACATGAGCATCCAATTGGAGTCATGTTTCTGGCTACCGGATTACTGTAAATCCAATTTGCTCTCTTTTCATCTCTGCTTTGGTCTCCTCCACCTCCTGTGAAAAATATCTGGCTCTTCAGCTGCTACGTCCCACTTTCTTCACCAGCTCGTTTGGCATTGGGCCAGTTGCAAAGTACAGTAAATGTGCTGTAAAACCAAAATAATGAGCTAAAAGAGGCTTAAAAGCTCTGAGAAGTTGGCACTATTACAAAGACTCATTTCATTGAGTTAAGTTGATTCAAATTGTGTAAGACTTAACTCTATTGCAGACAAAAAAAAAAAAAGTGATCCCTGAAATATAGTGTATTTAGAGCCCACGCTTTGTTGTAACCCAGCCCAGACCTGACATAAGAAGTGGGGATAAGACCAAAATCAAATGACTTCCCCATCAAAGCTTATTCTGGGAAGATTAAAAAGTGCGATCATTCTTCCAATTAGCGCAAGCTTGACTGTCACCTTGGAAAAGTGGACCGGCTAATGCGTGTCATATGATGATATGAGAAGATGGCATGATCAGGATCACCTGAAAAACAGGAGCGGGGGGAAGTTTGCAAGTAAACGCCAACCTTTAGCCAGTGTGCTAATCCTTCCGGATGCTAGTCACGCTACTGTCAGCTTTGCTACACTAAGCTAAAGTAAGCTAAGCCAGAAATCCCACACGAGATCACATGAGCTCTTAGGGTCATACTGAGACTGTATCGTTAGAAACATTTGTTAAGTCACATTAATGTAGTCACTTAGCAATGTCTTTAGACGGGGCATCAATACGGTTTGCACGTTAAGACTCTGCCTTTAAGTGAGCTAATTATGTGTGAGAGGATTTTCCAAAACTTTTGGCGAGAAATGACCTTTTGTTTCTGTCAACGTTCCAAATTTTTCAGGGTACAAAAGTTATATTTGAGTAGTTAAGCTGCCTCATCCTCTACTTGTTAAAACATATTTTCTCCAAAACAAAACAAAAAATGCTAGCAGAGAACCAAATTCTCCTTACCTTCCCAGAAGACTGGATCCCCTTGATCATGGCGAGGCAAACGACGGACCAGGCCGCCAGCAGACACAGGGTCATCTTCCAGTTGAGTCCACCGCCGTCATCGATGCTGTCAGAGATGTTCAGGGCCTCGCGGTACCAGTAGTAGGTGGTGGCCGAGCTCTTGTCACACTCCGGCACCACATCTGCGGACAAAGCAGTAGAAATTACAGCCCGTATGTCGTGTACCTCTAATAATGATGGAGTTGACAGCACGAGTCGTGTAAAAGCCTCCGGTGAATCTGGTCCTCATGTGTCTGATTGTGTCTTACATGTGCTGCTCTTGTTCTTGATGAGTGGACACTCATGCCAGGGCAGAGGCTGCTGGAAGGACTGGGAGAAATAGAAGAGACTCCAGCTAATGATGACATTGTAGTAGAGAGCCACGAAGAAGCACACCTACAGGCGAGAGAGGCGAGTTAATGTCAGACACACAAAAACATAAACAGTAAACAGATGTTTTCAAGCCACCAAACGTGATCTTCATACATTCAGTACTTCAGATTTTTCTCAAACCCACGATTGAGGTGTCACAAAATAAACGTGTCCCTCTGTTTGCCTTATTTAGACTTCCATCAGGATTCCCACTCAAAGTTAAATGTCAGATTCCCTGTTTCCTGACTAAAAAGCTGAATTTTCGGACCTATAATGAAGGTAAAACATGCTGCCTTTGTGTTGAGTAACAAAAACACAGCCACAAAGTTGTAAACCCATTCATTTGTGAGCGTAAAGTACAAAACTTGAAACTTGTGAAATAGCCTGTAACTTGTTGTAATTTCCCTGATATTCCAGAAATTCCCTGACCTTTGGGAACCCTGGTCCATGAATGAACGAACTACATCACTTACTGTATTTTACATATTTTCTCCACAGAAATATGTACAAGATGCCATAAAGTGGTGTCACGTTACAAATGTTATCATGTTTTATTCTAGATTGTATAATATCCAATCTTCTAAGACTCAAATTTCTTATTTTTGAATGAGAAGAAGAGTTGTGTTTCTGGTGTCAAATGTTCTTCAAACATTATGTAATAAAACCTTTTATGTGACAATCATGTGGCATCGTTTACTAATTAATTACAGTAGCATAATAATGTGCTGCAGGAAATGAGTTAACATTGTTGCACTTCCAGTTCTCTCATTGCTAAGTCGATGGGTTTTTGGTTAGATGCCTCACATCAATACAAGCTTGATATATAATATATCAAATAAGTTGGTAAATAAAGCTTTTACATGTCTTTAGAAAGGTGGTTGCTAATAAGTGGCTAAATGAGACTACAAAACGTCATCAAACCCACTAGTTTGCCTTCATTGGCTCGTGTGACCGTGCTGTAGTTCATTTATAGCCAATGCTAATGCTAATGCTAACACCAATGCTAATGCTCATGTTAATGCTATTACGGTTCCCTCCCATGCACCAAAATCCAATGAAAACATTCCATTGGCGTTTTGTAGCGGGAACCAGTGCGATGCTAACTTCCGGTTGGCCGACAAGAATCCGTCGTCCCTGCAGCGCTTGTTGAGTCTACCGTTCTTCTCACTTGTGCCACACTTTGACTTTGCTGTCCGACTCACCACGCAGCTGGCGAAGCCGATGCCCCCGAGCCGAGGACTGATGTAGTTCCACACCCCGATGCTGCCCCTGCGGATACGCTGTCCCACGGCGAGCTCCAGGAAGAACAGCGGGATGCCGATCAGTATCAGCAGGATGAGGTAGGGCACCAGGTACGCTCCTGCAGGTCGAAGAAGAAACAGCAGCCAGACGAGTGTTAATACAGCACATGCAAAGGAGAGGAAACCGTGTCATCAGATAACCAGGAAGCTGCACCATTTCAGTTCCTGAAAGCAGCACATGGCCACCCACACCCACACCCACACCCACACACACACACACACACACAATACATGCCACACGCAAATATGTGTATTCAAACTCACATACAAAAAAACGGCAGCCTCCTAAAGGTTTACTGTACTCCTACCTAATGTCCACCATTTGCCTAAAAGCATGGAACACAGTAGCCTCTTCAACAGTAGGCCTTTTGTCTCGTTACCTCTTGAACACACAGACACACACACACACACACACACACACACACATTTGACTTCACTCATCTGCATCAGTGTGTCTCCACCTCGTTTATCCCTACGGTGTTTGGTGCAATCAAATAATTCTGGAAATATACCGAAGTCTAAAATTACCCAAATTACAGTGGGATAACTTTGAGGCACATAGCAAAGGTGGCACCCCTCTCTGGAATTAAGGTTGCGGGGTTAATGACTAACATAAAGGCAGGCTGTAATGGTGTGGTGCAATAAAATACAGGGGGGCACATCTCTTGTGAGAGTGACTTGTGAGCGGTATGACGCCGGGCACATGATGGCTGGAAGCGACCGAGAACCTTAAAGTCTTTGTGTAGAAGAAACGGCTGGTCGGATGAGTTCAGCAGCACCAGATTTTAGATTAATGTGGCCTTTTTTAAGTTTCTTTTTCGCAGAGAGGGCATGATAGGCACGACGCAGTGGGGAGGGTTTTCCCCTCACATGAAGTTCCTGTGAGTTTTTGAGATTTCTCAACCCACGGAAATCTGGTAGAAACTATTGCATCATTTAAAAACGGTGTGTCTGCTGGTGGAAAAACCAGCAAATCCTTTCTTGAAAACACTCTTTTTGAAGTTGTATTTTTGGTTCCACGCAGCAGCGATCACCTAAAATCAAAATCCCCTTTTTGTGACCCCCCCTATCCTTTCACAAACGAAACCACAACATCAAATGTGAACACTGGCGGGTCGACGTACTGTAATGTTTGCCGTGAGTCACCGATGATGGCGTCCAAACTTCCCTTACGGCTGTATTGTTTTGAAGATTAGTTTCATCCCTGTTTTAACAGCGTTTATTGTTCCATCTGGGCAGGGCGTTCATCCACATCCTTTCCTGAGTCCTGCCGTCCCTCCCGGCTCGGACTTGGATGGGAGTAGTCACAGACATGGGAGTAAATACGGGTCTGTTGTTCTAAGCGTGTTTGTGTATGCACGGTATACTAGTACGTTTCTAATATTAAAACGTCTAATTCTGGTTCACAGGCTGTAAACATCAGTCGGCATCAAAACCCCCTCTGGTTCCCATTGTCTTCTGAAACCCTCGACAGTCTCCCTTTGGACGTTCCAACACTTTGATGGCACCTTGAATAAGCAAACAGCCTCACAGGAGCAGATTTCATCTTTTTCTGAAAATAGTCTCCCAGCTCTCTTCACTTGCAGCTGATAGCTGGTTTGTCCTGACTAGGCGCTGTCAAGACGACTGACACTTCTATGTTCTTTGGCAGAGACTCACCGTGTCAACACGACCATGAAATATGAATAATTTATGCTTGAACGAAGGAGAAATGAAAACACGGGATGATGCCCAGAGGTTTCTGACTAGATGTGTCATCCAGCTTTATGTCGCATTTCTGTTTCTGGAAATCCAAAATTGAAAACGTAGGTTTTTCACTTCAAACTAGTGTTGCCAGGAAGTAACCAGACGGCGTCTCAGGTGCACTTTAAGGTTCTCTCTGGCTAATTCAAGAAACCAAAACCGTTCTGCAATGTGTCATCTCTACGTGAATCGAGATTCAAGTCACCCTACTTGTTATTTTCCCTGTGCTTTGTCTGCACAGCCGGCCACACCTGTCTGCACGTGCATGTTAAACCCAACAGTGGCATGGTGGCGGAAGTGTAGCGCCCTACCCACTGTAGGCGCTGCCAACACCGTCAGCTGTCAGCCATCAACCACGTGGAGCGGCATGCAGAAGCAACAGATATGCTATGAATTTCAAATCTCGAAGGGGTGAAATATGAAAGAAGGAACGCATGTTCAGGTTTATTGTTGTCAAAATGTTGAACACCCAGGGGGGCATTAGGGACACAAGAGGGTCATTTGGGCCTAAAGAGGCAGGTATCATGTTACATTTCCTGATTATAGTGACAGGATGATAACTGAGTTTCACTACAAATGCCAAAGCAATACTTTTTGTGTAAAATTAACTTTTTCACAAGAACGTTTGTTTGTTAAAAGAGCTACAAAGACTTATGTGAACAAGACCACGTAAGTGCTCTAATTGATTTGAACACAATTTGTGTGACGTTCAAGCATCTCGAAATCTCGTACTTGACAGTTTTTGATACTTGGTTGGTCAGTACAGGAAAGTTATTGAGCTTTGAATAAATATAAATTAATCCCTTTTTAGTATGACTTGACAAACACAAAATGAATTGGCAACTTTTTTTTAAACGTTAAGTTTTTCTTTCTCTATTCTGTAGGAAATGATGTGAATTTGATGCCACTTTGGGTCATTTTAATGTCTAATTTTTACCCCTTTCAGACGGAGGGATTAAAGGAGAAAAGAATTGACAGGAGCGCTCTACTCGCCACTCACTCGCCATTTATGGAAATATACTGTAGAGTAGAGGAAACAGATGAAAGGCAATGACGTGCCTACACGTGTCTGACACACAGTTGTGCTGTTTGATCTAATTACAGTAGAACATTAAAGGGTGAACAGAGCCGTTCAAAACAGAGCACACACACACACACACACACACACACACACACACACACACACAGATAGATCCTATGTGATTACTGTACATGAACATGCTAGTGGGAACATAATTCAACATTTATTTTGTGTATGAATCCTTGATCCCTACTGCCACATACTGAGCAGTTACCCAGATGTGTTATGATACTCTATACTATGTTAATATGATATGTTATAAGGGAAAAGTCAATAGAAGGCAGATTATAATGATATGTTTTAAACAATGTATTCCACATCTGGCTGTTGAGAAAGAGGTGAATGTTTTCTTTCTTCCATTATTTTCAATGCTAATGGTATTTTGGGATTATAACAGGAACCATCGCTGCTGTGGTTCAGTAAATCCCACGATGATGATGACAGACAGGCTATACAAATACATTAGACTTGGATCGAGATTAGATTCTGTCTGGACAACCTGTCTGAGACGGTTCCAGTTAATCAGCTTTCTTGAAGCAGTCAATGGCTTGAGGTAATCTCCAGGTGGGAAGTGCAAGACTTTATCACACATACAGACGTACACATGAGAGTATTAACCCTGCGGTGAGTCCTCATCGTGACACAACACACTGTGGGGAGCGAGTCAAGTAGGGCATTGTGGGAAATGTGGTTGTGCATAGATTTACTGCATGTTGAAAGCAAAGTTGTACTGCACAATATGCAATACCTGCATCTGCTTCTAGATATGCATTACATGTAATCAGGAGGAGCCTTTTAGTGTCCAAGAGCTGAAATGGGATGACACATTTGGACTTTTTGGAGGACATTGGCTTCTTTCTTTACAACAGTATTTCTTAAAGTCAGAGGAGTTAATTTGGAAAAACCACAGAGATTTTGACTTTGAACGCATCACCAAATCAGACCTATTCAAAGCTCCTCCCCCAGAACGCCAAATGAGTGGTCTAGATCGGCAGAGTGCATCAGGAAGTAAGCATTGACAGACAGGCAGGCCGTCCACTTTTTTTCTCTGCCCTGACTTTTTTGATTGGGCGGGGTATTTACAGTCCTACCACGGCCTCAGATGACATTTAAATTTATTTTTTTTACGTCAGAGCATTTAATCTATTCATTGCTCTCGGGGTGTTACGAGGATATCAAGTAATATAACAGAAAATGTTTCTGAATAGAATCACCTACTCAACCTTTAATTTAGCATCACACATTCACTAAACACCGAGTATGATTCAGGAACCTGCACCAGCATGTTAACACAGTATGAATAATAAAAGATACTTGGTAATTTTATGAAATTGGGACCGACATACAAGTGTTGAAAAAGGGTTTTAAAGAACATAAAAAGGTGAAATCTGGTATCTGAGATTATAGAAATCCAATTCTAGGTACATTTGTCTGATGAAATAAAAAACCTGGCGCGGTTCGGCTCTCTTCCTCCACAACGCCACAGAAGTGAATCACATCCATAATTGATTGCGTCCTCGTTTGTCCTCTCTAATAACAAATACAACACACACACATACACACAGACTTGGATGGGTTTACTCTCAGAAACTACAAGTACTGTGTTTCATTCCTGCTCCCACCCATGATGCACTCTGTTTAGTTCGTCTTTTTTGTCAAAACTAAGAAAATCACACCCACACTGTAATTATCTCAATCATCCTGAAAGTCAGTTTTAAAGTCGGATATGAATTATTATTAGTTTAAAATGATTATTATTCGAGAAACATTAAAAAGTAATGAGACATTATTTGTAGAACTGTAAATGATTATGAATGAAATAAATGAAACTAAATTAAATGAATCACTGCTTTAAGTTACAGTTGAATCGTATGCTGTTGTGAAGACGATAAATAGATTATTTGAAATTTTGTTTGATTCATTCATACATTTTATTCATAATTGATCATAAATTAAACATGCAACATTTTGCTTATTTAGGTTTTTTCTCAAGATGCTAAAATAGTGTTACACATCAGTATAATGGATTATTTCCCATCTTGCCCGCTCCTACTGTGTAAGTGGCTGTGAGCCAAAATGCAACTCACCCCCTCCGTTCTTCTGACACAGGTAGGGGAACCTCCAGACGTTGCCAAGGCCTACAGAGAAGCCCACCTGGGCCAGGATGTACTGGAGCTTGCTGTTCCAGGCTGGGCGTTCCTCCTCCTCTCCGTCCGAGCCCCCTTCCTCCACGTCGCACTCTTTCCCTTCCCCGTCATTGTGGTTGACGATCAGCGAGCTCTTTTTGAAGGAATCGTCACAGGCGTCCTCGTTGGAAAGCAGGTCCTTGACAGACTCTGTGACATCGTCGTCAAGCTCTCTCTTGACGGCCTTGCTGTTTTTGGGCATTTGATAAAGCAAACAAGGGACGAGTGGTGGAACGTCTTTGTAGTTGGCAGGGCCGGCGTCTGGGGGGAGAAAGTCACTTCTTTTCTTTTTTTGGGGGTTTTCTTTTTAACTTTGACGGTGCAAAGCTGTGAGTTCGAAGGGCCCTCTGGGTTTCAGATGGTTTGTGGAAGGTTGAGTGATCAGGAAGTGGTTTATTTCCTCATTATCACCAAATGTCTGAGGGGCAGAAATATTGCAGTTAGTAAACAGCCGATGAAAAGTGATCATTCTGGAAGATGCTGAGGCAGTGTTTTCTTCACGTTTGATGAATCGCTGCTGAGAGTCAGTCAGTTTAGTTTGAGCCTCTAATTTACCTTCATAAATTACTGTCTGGCTTTTTAACGAGAATTAATGACCCTTTAAATTAAGGCAAGAGTAGACTTTCTGCAAACTGCATTATCTGATCTGTTCATTTAAAACCCAACAAAATAAAAGGGCCACCCAAACAGCACAGTTTTCTTTTATAGACCAGCCATAGTATCGGACAAACAGTCCATACAGAGAATTTTTGCTTTGTCCCAGTTATTCCTCACATGGTAAATCACATGACTGGCTGGAGCAGACACAAATCAATGAGTGGGGATCATTTTATTACAAGGCATTGTTCTAAAATGAATAAATGAAATAAATGAAATAAGTCAAGGGCTAAATATATACTTGTGGACATTGACAGGTCGGGTATGGACATGATCACGTTTCCAGCCTCCTGAATAATTGAAGCGAGGAGGCCATTTGCATACGAACCCAAACACTCCTTTTCTCCGCAGGATGGGGAAGCCCTCACGCAGAAAGGGGATCAGTTTTCAAAATAGGGATGCGGTCCCCCCAAACAAAAGGGTAGGGGCAACAAAGGGTTATAAATAATAATGTATTTACATGTAATACCACTATGATGTTCAGTGTAATTGCCGTTGGAAGGGTGTGGACGCATACAAAGGCGGGTGAAGGTGCGCAACGTGCCCCGTCGTTCACATTGTAGCATCCTCGGGCGTCTTTCAATATTACACATTACAACAACAAAAAAAACGCATCACAGGCGCGAAACGTCTCTAATATTCCGATGCGACCATATTGCAGAAAATTACAACATGCCCTCCAGCAACCCCTTCCGCCGTGCAGAGGATTAAATGATTAATAGATTTTCCCTTCACCGCTTCCAGATTAGCCCGGTTAGTATGAGGCAAAGGCCGCCGTTTCATAATCCAGTCAGTGAACGCAACATAGGAGCGCTGATGCTGCTGAGTAACCTTCACTGCAGTCATGACACAAACGCATCGCAATTAGTGCACGCGGGCGTGGGCATGCTTTATATGGGGATAAATAACCGCGCACATAATTGGCTCCTTTCTATCCTTTTATTCTCTCGGTCTGTGTCTGCACGTGACTCATGAATGACGAGTCAATACACGGGCCCGCGGTGTACCCAGACAAACATGCGGATGGAGAAATGGATTAAATAAATAAATAAAATGAAAATAAAAGGAGGCTACAAAGCAATCATCACAGCGCCATGAGTCTCCGAGACACAACTATGTCATTAACGCTCTGCCTCCCGCGCAGTCTTCGCGACATCCATGGGAAGTGTTTCATCATTCAGCAGCCACATCCCGCGCGCACTGGTACCTCGCTCAGCCTCACACGCACGCGCACACACACACACACACACACACAAACACACAAGCCTGTGTTATCGGCCTAACAAATCCCATTGAGGCGGTACTCACCAGTAGTGGAATAACAGTCGTCCTTTTTTTTCTGACAAGATGCGTCTCAAGGAATGAAATTGTGAGAGCACATGCACGGGGGAGACATTATCACTTGCTTCTAGGTGAACCAGTCGGGCCGGATGGAGGGGGGGAGTGCTGCTTCTGCGACTGCTCTCAGGCGCAGCCACTTTTCAAGCTCTCAGCCCGGAACACGGGAGCGCTCAGAGGGGCGCGCGACCTTCCACGAGACCACCACGGATCATCCCCTCACCCTTAACCCGCAACACATCTCACATGTACACGTCACACATCTCATTTAATGACACCTTACATGATGCGGGATAACATTATCAAGATTTAAGGTAGAAATCAGCTTTTGTTAATTTTCGGCCACCCCCCTCCCGTCCTTCTACTTGGTATATTCCACTACTACACGGAAAGAAAGGGGCTGGCTCGTGGATGAATCGCAATGTGCCTCTGTTTATAAACGCTCATTTCCCCTCACGGGATATTTATACACTTAGAATTATTCCAGTTTGTGTCCACGCTGTGCTTTCATGTCGGAATAAAGACTGTTTAGGATTTGAACATGAAAAAAGTGAGGTTAGAGGTCAAGGTCGGCTTTTTTCACGTCATCTATCCGCTCACATAGCAGGAGGCAAATGTGAGGAAAAAAATAACATACACTAGAGGAGAGTCACCAGACAGATAAAATAATAAATAAAATAATTACAAATCACGAAAAAAAATGTGTTTAAACGTGGATTATTCTGTTCATTATTACATATATAGATAAATTAACGGTTTGAGTTAACATTTTAATTCATTTGATAATATTCCATTCAAGGAATGTAAATATGCAACATAGCAATATCATGCAATGACTTAACTATATGATAAAAATACAAACTATGTAGGGTTAAAAATGCATATGACGATAATAAAGAGAGGGCTGCACAGGGGTGTAGCGGGTAGCACTCTCGCCTCACAGCAAGAGGGTCCTGGGTTCGATTCCCGGGTCGGCCCGGATTCCTTCTGTGTGGAGTTTGCTTGTTCTCCCCGTGTAAGCGTGGGTTCTTTCCGGGTTCTCCGGCTTCCTCCCACAGTCCAAAGACATGCAGGATGGGGATAGATTCATTGAAGACTTTAAATTCCCTGTAGGTGTGAATGTGAGCGTGAATGGTTGTTTGTCTCTACATGTCGGCCCTGTGATAGACTGGCGTCCTGTCCAGGGTGTACCCTGCCTTCGCCCAATGACAGCTGGGATCGGCTCCAGCCCCCCCGTGACCCTAAATACAGGATAAGCGGTAGACGATGGATGGAAAGTCTACAGGCCTAATTAGATATCAAAGTCCAACTTACCTCTACTAGTACTCATACCTGCTACTTTATAGCCTACTAACACTTTTGGACTTTTCTGAGGCAAATATTGTACTAATATTGGACAGTCCAGTGTAAGAAATGCTCTAATAAAAGACATCAGAATACAGAAAAGTTTTCAGCCTTGATTTAACCGATGTGAGAGTTGCAGTCGACCTGCAGTGTTCTGGGAGTTGGTTCCAGATGCATGGAGCATTAAAACTGAATACTGCTTCTCCACGTTTAGTTTTGACTCCCGGGACAGAAAGCAGACTTGAGCCAGACGACCTGAGAGGTGGCTGACAACGTCGCAGACGATCAGAGATGCATTTGGGCTCTAAACATTTCAGTGCTTCATAAACCAACAGTATTTTGAAATGGACAGGGAGGCAGTGTAAAGGCCGCAGAGCTGGACTGATGTGATCCACTTTGTCGGTTCTCCGCGAGGATCACCGTTCTGAATCAGCTGACTCATGAATCTTTTAGGGAGAGCCGTGAAGACAGAGTTACAGCAGTCGAGTCTGCTGAAGATAAATGCATGGACACGTTTTTCCAAAAGGCTGTCTTTGTTATAGTTTTAGCTTCTATCTTTGTCTTGTAGGCGGGGAACACTAGGACCCTGCAGGCACAATTTAGCCAATCAAGGTGAGAGCACCTCAGCTGTTAAAAGGCTGTGGAGCTCAGGTGAGTCATGCAGTCCTGGAGAAGTGGAAGTGGCTGCCGTTTGCTTTGCATCATTTATTTAGGTCGTTTTGCTTCTTGTATTTTTTAGTTGAGTTGGTAGTGTTTATGTTGTTAGTGCTGCAGCTGATGTAAGGCTTGTCGTGGTGGTACTTTGGGTGTCTGTTTTTCTGTTGGGGAAAAGGGGATTATTTTGTGTAGGTTTGGTTGTCACAGTCGCAAGTAAATATGAGAAGTTCAATCAGAATGTCTGTCAGATTTCTGTAAGAAGGCTAACAACAAATAATTGCTCTGAATGGTGTCTTGTGTCCTCGTGCTAATTCTATTGCCAGAGTTTCTCCTGTGTACAGGTTAAATTCTTGAACACTAAAAGATCCTCCTACCTTGTTAACTGAACTGATTTATGCATCTGTGAAAACCTGGACACTGTCAATGTGCCTGAATTGTATGTAAATAGATAAAAAAGAACTCCCCGCATGTTGTTTTTTAATGATATAAAGTGGTCAGGATCACGTTGCTACTGCTGACAATGGTGCCGTTACATTAATGTCTGATGCTTTTTGTGCTCCTGTAAGCTCAGTCTCTCTCCTCTCCTTTTCCCAACAAGGTTTGATAGATCCTTGTGTTGTATTTCCACCTCTCTGGGATTCTTTAATTCCAAATCCACATCATCAGTGTTTTCCTTGACATTTAATCCATGAACAAACCTATTGATGCCAACTGACAAATCCAGAAACTCATAGTCAAAATATCAAACGTGTGTTTCTTACTCGTTTCCTTCTCTGCCCACACAGCGCTCTCTCCACTTCCACATGCTGGCATGGCAAAGATTAATCTCCAGCGTGTGCAAAAGAAGTTATGAATTATGTTCTTTAATTATGAAATTTTAGTCAAAGATGATATCTAGCTCTGCTTAAATTAAACGGGGCAGCCAAAACATTAAAAATGCACAACTTTTACTTTGAAAGGGAGCTGTCAATGTTTCCATGTTCATTCAGTGCAGCCGTAACACAGTCTCACACTCAACAACATTGAAGTTCAAGTTGAACAGTGAATTTAAGCAGTCGCCCTAAACGTGAACAACTGCAGATGAAATATCCTTCATGCACGGACCCCAAACAACAATGCATCCATCATAAGGGACTCATGTGTGATGAGAGAAACTAACTAAACTTCAGAGGAAAAAAAGAAAATGCTAAATGAGTATCCTCTCCTCACGGTCGACATCTAAGGACGAAAAGAGATTCAAAGACAGGCGAAAACACTGGATTGTTTTTTTTCATTTTCTTTTGTAAAATGTCATAAATAAAAAGAAGACTGAAGACTAGGAGGTGATGCATCACACTAATCGGCTGTCAAAATGGCATTGATTATATCGTTGACATTGATTAGATCCATAATAATAATATGTCTATATATAATTATGTCTACAAAAGGGAATATCAATCACATTTTAGGTGGCATTACCTGGAAAAAACAAAAACAATGAATCCATTGTTGAATCTTTCTGCTTTCTTTTTTCTCTGGAAAACTGTACTTTTTATGTTTTATATTATACTTACTTTTTCTGGCTAAGTCTTTGACGTGTAATTCATACAAGTGAACATTGGAAAGGAGACACTGATACCATCAAGTCTTTGTGCTGAGTTGCCCTTCAGTCTGGTATGATACCCACTCAGTGTTTCACGTGCATCGTCACAGCATCTAGTCATCAGGAGGTTGTTGCCAGGCCAAAGTGTGTGTGTGTGTGTGGGGTGTGTGTGTGTGTGAGAGAGAGAGAGAGAGAGAGTGTGTGTGTGTGAGAGAGAGTATCTTATGCTCACACAAATCCTATTACTTCCAGTTCATAGCCCCTTATCCCTGCTCTCCTGAGGGATGAAGAGCGTCTTGTCGTTTATCCGTGCGCTCCCTCCTGACATGAACGCGTCATCTTCATTGTACAAAATGTGCAGGATATTGTGTGCTCGCTGCACTTTTCCCTCTCTTTGCAGGAGCTCAGTCTAAGTAACACGCTTATTGATTGCTGCAAATAGCCTCCATCTCATCAGCAGGGCAGAACAGAAACCCAGGGAGCCATGCAAGGAAGCTAATTGTATCAGTGCATGCATATAGTTATGGTTGATGACACTTGTACTTTATTTAAATGCCATCACCCATTCAAAAATCAAGAGTGGTATTATGATGAATCCCATAATGTGTTCAGAGAGCAGCGTTGGACACTAACTGTGAGAAAAAGTGTGGTTGTTTCCTTCATCTTCCATCTCGTGTGTTTGAGCAGATCACCTGCTGTGGTCAGCTCAGGATGGAATAATATTATTCCATCCATACACATAATATGTGCCAGTACAGTGTGTGTGTGAGTGTGTGTGTGTGTGTGTTTGTGTGTAACATAGATGATAGTAACAAGAGTCTAAACGCACTGAACTCTTTGACACCATTCGTAGGCACAACATTCTGTATAAATGAGCTTAAAACACATTTTTGCACATTTTGGGGTTTTTGAATAGTTTTTCGTTAGATGTCAAGACATCTGGGCTCAAGACAAGCTGAAGAGATCGTAAGATTTTTATGTGTCTTAAAAATGGCTAATGCTAACAAGTGGCTAAATGACACTATAAGACTTCATCACACTGACTCGTCCACCTTCACGTCTTTGTTGTGCGTACTCACGCTCAAGCATCCGAGATGAGTTTATCTGCTGATTGACATTCATGCTTCCAAAATCATCAAAGTGGGTTCACTTGTATCTTATTTCTTGCTGAACAAAATGTGTAAGCATCATAAACTTGTGTTTGCCAAGGAGCTTATTTTCTGCAATTATCCAAAATCCAAGGCAGGGTGACTAAACATGCTCATATTATTACTTCTTCATCAATTTCCTTCAGAACAAAAAAAAGATTTCAGTGAAGCAGACCTTTGTGCTTTTGTGAGGCGAGGAAATGGGAAATGAAAGAGAATCTTGGTCTGGATCTCCTGGTCCCTGCTGCTGGTTCAACACCCCGCAGGCCTTCCTCCCTGTATATCCACTGAAGATGCAGAGAGCAAGTCAAACAGAATAGCCTACAGGAGCAGCTGAGGCTGAAGCATGGGCTAACCCGCTGGGAATCGGATGCAGTGGATTTATGTGTTACGGTGATAGCGAGTGATTCATGGTTATTGTGCTCCGGGATTTTGTCTAGTCGTAAAGCAGCAGCCGAGAAGAGCAGCCGGTGGGGGCTCGGCCAATAGGACGGCAGTATCTCAAGGTGATTGGAAAGTGTGATTGTAGAGGAGCTAAAAGGCATAAACACTTTACAGCCCAATCTATGGAGCCAAAGAAGAACCATTTGGTTGACCATGAACCGTGACATCCCTGGTTTCCGGCAACATTGGTCGCATGCCATTCCCCATCTCTCTATCTCCCCCTCACTTCCTGTTCCCTATTATCTATCATTATTATTATTGGAATGCCATGTTGATTCCAACACCCATACTATCATACTATAAATATTCAGTATGTTCCAATCATAGACTGTAGTCAGTGTGATGTCAAGCATTGGTTTGTAACCGCCGTTTTGAGTTTGTAGTTTTGTCATCTTAGCTTTTTAGAAATCAACAAGTGATACAAGAGGGTGGGGATAGGTAATAATATAATAATAATAATAATAATAATAGTATAATAATAATATAATAATAATAATAATAGTAATAATAATAATAATGAATGCATGAATGCTTAAGAAGATATTTTTAGTTGACACTAAATGGACCATCATTTACTAAATGAACATCATGCTTCATTGAAGAACACTTGAAACTTGCATTTGAGACCATATTACCTCAGTAAACACAGGTTGTTGTTTTTTTTGCGGTAGCTGGCTCATTTTCTCAGACTTCAATATATCCAGTCTTTGTTCTGCAACCAGAGGAGTCGCCCCCTGATGGCCATTAGCAAGAAGGGAAGTTTAAGGCACTTCCTCATTGGTTTTTGCCTGGTACCAATACACAGTATATGAAATGGATTATTCCAAAAATACCATCCAAGAAGCAAGGCAGCATACTTTTCTGGCTATTTAGACCCAAAATTATTTTCGCAGCAGACGTATGGTCTAATGCATATTGAATGCATATTGAATGTAACAGTAGAGCAGAATATGTACTAAAAGTAAAAAAAGCAGACAGCATATGAAAGGTTGTAGCCAGTAAAATATTTTACAATTGCTGATGATTATATGTATTTTATTTCATATTGATGGTATTCCAAAGAATGTGCTGCTGAAAGTGAACCCTTGTAGTCTAATGTGCATCAGTTTCAGCTGGTCTCAATAGACAAAGAAGCTAATACGCACTGATAAGAAAGGTGATAATACTGTTTTCCACACTCTAAATGGGACAATATCGTAAACTGGAACTTCTTGTTAAGGCCTTTTGATTGTTTGGTGCCTGATATGACGGTTTTTAAACAAATACTTCTTATTTTAATCTTCATAATCAGTCCCCGTGGTGACGGCTACATTCATTGATGTAATGTTGTATCAGTGATTCTCTTGTTTTAGGTTTCTGAAGGTCACACACACTCGACAAGCTTGCATTATGTCAGAGATGTTTCTGCTAGTGAGTATTCAGGAATCAGCTGCGTTTTTCCAGGAGGGTGTGATGTCACTGGCTGGAAAAGAAAGCCCCCTTCTTTTTCTCGTGGAGGGTGATGACTTTGCTCATGAGACAGACTGTATGGTGTGCTGTACGATCAGCATGTGTGAAGTCTGAAAAGGACCCAAAGGAGGAAACTTGACTTCTCTTAAGGTTGTCTGTGGGCATCTCATGATGGGATTATTCGTCAGACATGTATGTGCGTGTATCAGAGGACCACCAGGCACTTCTGATGAACAAAAGTAATAAGAAACAAAGAAATCCAACTATTACTCTCTGTTTTAACCTTTAATATCCAATAAATATATTAATAATTGAATTTAATTACATCAGTTTAGGGTTAAATGTGGAAAGAAGGTCTGTACTGTGCTACTGCTTCTGGTAAGGGATGTGTGTATGGATTTATTTATTGATTGATTCATGTATTTAATCAATAACATCCTGTAATCCTGTCAAATGTGACATGTATATAAAAAAAAGCTAAGCGGGCTGAGTGGATGTCAGTTTTGAATCACAATGCTAGACGACATTTACTTTATTTATATATTATTTCAGGACAATGCACATTGATTAACATATAAAAAACTACACGTAAATGTGCCAGATTATAGCCCAGGGGCTAATTTCCATCTGTAGTCCAAATTAGGCAGGTTGATGTTGATGTAAAAAGAACAGAAGATATCGACAAGCATGCATTATGTCAGAGAACGGGTGACTCATTCATGTGTGACTGTATATTGAGAGGAAGGTACAGACCCGACGACCTCACCCCCGCTGTGAGAGGGTCTCTGATGCAAACAATACTAACTCCTTTTGAATGGTCCCTTTATCCTGTGATGGGAGTAGTCACAGCCATGAGAATGATGTGAATCATATGGATTTTATAGTCCCACACACACACACACACACACACACACACACACACACACACACACGCACACACACAACCTGTTTTACTTGATATCTTCATTTGAACTTTTGAATAACGTCCGTTCTATTTGCCTTACGATGCTGTGACTCTTTCTCTGTCTCATCTCCAGTGTTACACTCATTACTCATGTTCTATGTAACAATCTATTTTAGTGTTTCTCCATCTTATGTGGATGAGTTTGTACCGTGGCATTTTAATAGTATAACATATTGGTAAAATTAAGAAAGGCTGGAGATTAGAAGCTGATTATTTGTGGAACATAAACTGATTTGTATGGTTTTATTTTGCAAATGAACCATAATATGTTAGGTAAAGCTTTGTCTTTTGTTTTGAAATGGGACTAACATGGGTGATTCATTTATATGACTGTTAAGTAGCTGGCATTCTCCATTCTGTGCTGCTGTTTTGATTTTGCGATGGTAAACACGGAGCCAGTCACAGATGGCGGCTTACGTTGCCTACCTGTTGAATTCTTCATGACCTGACCCTGACTTTGGTAACACGATGCTATCCAGCCGTCACGAGTTTACCGCTACCAGACCACTGATGGAAAGTTGAAGGCATATTGATTTTCACTGTGTCAGAGAGACGCAAGTTGTCGGCCAATGGGAATCACCCAGAGCTGGCATGAATGGGCCAAGTGACGAACATGTGCTGTCTGAGGGGCAGAAAGGGTGGGAAAAAAGAGAAGAGGGCTCCAGCTGCATGTTTGGGGGATCCACTGCACAACAAGTTGTATAGAATAGGGTCTGTATGCAACTATCACATTTTGTGTCCATAGCTTCTTGTTTTCTCCACTGAAGGGGCACACTAGATGGCACTTTATCATGTTTTAGGGTGCTTCCAGGAGGGCACTTCGTCGTGTTTCCTCCACTGGAAGAGCACCCTAGAGGGCATCATGTTTAAGGACACCCTAGAATGTACTTAATCATGTTTTCTCCACTGGAATAACACCCTAGAGGGCATTTTATCATGTTTAAGGACACCCTAGAATGTACTTAATCATGTTTTCTCACCGGAATAACACCCTAGAGGGCATTTTATCATGTTTAAGGGTGCTTCCAGGAGGGCACTTTGTCATGTTTTCTCCACTGGAAGAGCACAGATGGCACTAAATCATGTTTTATTTAACACAGACGCATCCAATAGGGCACTTCATTGTGTTTTTTCCACTTGAAAATCACCACAGAGGGCACTTCATGATATTTAAGGACACCCTAAAATGCACTTTGTCATCTTTTCTCCACTGTAACGGCACCCTGGTGGGCCCTTTATAAGGTTGTTTCTACCTTCGGGGCATCCAAGAAGACAATTCACCCCCAAATTCAACAGTGATGCTCCTGATTCTTCACACTCACGCCCTCAAGAAGAAAAGAAACATCCACATAAGCCTCTTTTAGAGTAAATGGTTACAGTATAATAATGGATATTAAGAAAGTAACACACTCAACTGCCAGCTTAAACTAATGCAGTCCTGCAAAAACTCCTTTCATGAAGGTTATACTGTTCGTTTTGGACATTATTTTAGAGAGGTGATGATTCAACTTTATGATAATTTGGAGGGTACAGTTTTTGTTACTGAATTGTTAAACATGTTTCTATTATTCAGTTTGCCCCATGCATAACAAGTGATGGAGGGATATTCTATTACTTTTGATTCCGCTATTAAGGCAAGAGTGGAAGTAAAGTCAAGGCAGTAAAAGTGGAAGAGAAACTCTCCGGACTGGCAACCGAAAAATCCCTTGAGTTTGTGCGTCACAAGCGGTCTTCACTCCCACGTAAAGAGCTAACATCCTGCAACTGTTATCCAATCCTATGATGTAGGTATATTTAGATTAACTATTTATAACATCATAAACTCTTTAACTTACAGACATGAAATGCATGCTATTGTCTTGAAAAAGTCACCCAGGGGGAAACAAGGTGCATTTCATGTGCTGTCTGGGAGCTGCTTTGAAAAACAAAACAAAAAGAAAGCTTGTGTGATATGATAATGTGCAGCTCAAACCTGCTCTGATAAAACAAAAGAAAACAGTCAGCGGCGAAGGCAGCAGTGATGCTGAGAGTGCGAGCGCGAGGCCATGAGAAGTGCTGATGCCTGGAGATTGGATTGGGTGAATTAAGAAGGGAAACACTAGATGGTGATAAATGCTATCTGCTCCCACCGTGTTGTGTCTCATCTAAGTCAAAGTGTTCTCGTTGCTGTCGTACTGTGGGTTACTCAAGGATGCTGTTTCTCTCACCTTTTTGTGGCCTTTGTTTCCAAGCGGTCCCTTTTTTCATTTGTAGAACAACTGCAGGTGCAGCATCCTGCCACCTCACGTCCCCTACAGTAGGTCAGCTGTCCTGGCACAGGCCATTATGGTGCTCTCATCTTTTGTTACGACTCTGCTCTACTGCTGGTTGACTTCTGTGTCCCTGTGTGAGCTGTCTTTATGTTATCATCACAAGTCCGACAACCAACGCTGGTGTTTTATCTTGAGTTTTAGTTTGAATCATTGCATGTTGCTCTTTTCTTCGTCTGTTCATCTGTATTATAATCACTGCTGGTCTTGTATAATTCCTTCATTTCATTTCAAACAAAATGGACACATAAAACACAAAATTTTCTTTCCATTGTTTTCTGGATGCAAGTTGAATTACTATATTTCATTAATTGGCCTACACTGTAAATTATTAGTAAAAATACGGCCAAATTCTAACAGTAATGTACGTTATTTCTAAATATGGTAAAATACTATAAATTGACATACTTTTGGAGCCAAAACCAAGAACAGACATTAACAGTAGACTACTGTAAGATTTAACGATAAAATACAGTACAATGGGAAATATAGCTGTAAAAATACAGGGTATTTTTACGGCAATGTAACATTATTTTTAAATACAGTATAGTACTGTTTGAGGAACAAAAAAATAACAGCAAGTATTACGGTATAATACAGTATTTTTCTCTTTGTCAAGTCTAACTTGAGCAGTCTGGTCACAATCAAAATCGTGTTGCACCAGGTACCATCATCGGACTTCATCTGACATCCTGCTCCATGATCCTGCTCCTGGATTACTAGGTACATGCAATCTTACCAGTTATTTTCTGTTGAATCTGTTTTATTTTGTCAAAATTACTTTTTATAATGCTTGAAATTCCAAGCATTCACTGTAAACATTAGCTTGCTTGGTCATTAGCAATTTTCTGTATTTCTGTAGGCTATTTGTTATCAAATCAGGGACTAGGCTATATTTTAACATTTTGCTGTGTGACTATTTCAGGTAAATCTTTTTGAGGACATTGTTTTGCTTTTCCAGGTAGGAGAAACTTGCTTGTTTGTGCATTGGAGCCAAAAAAGTTGTTTTTAACATGCACTAAAGTTATATCGCTGATGTTAAAATTGTATTAACCTGTGGGAGAGTAACTTTAGAGTCTATGTATGACAAGTGAGATTATTCTGCTCCTACTGTAAAGGCCTCTAGGTTGCATTGCAAACATGATAACTTGCAACATGTGTTTTAAAACCTGCAGCAATACATTTGCACATGTCAGGCATATGCAAACTCATAGTTGTGTGCCTAATGCATCATTTAACTGTGGTTTCCCTGATTGCACAAGGGCTTTTTCTACATTTGCAGCCTTCCATTCTCACACGTGTCGCCATAAATATGGAAAGAATTCAACGAAAATTGATAGTGCAGGTGATTTAACTTGTCATGTTGACTCATGTAGCACAAAGTGTGAGGATATGCGGAGTCTTCTTTCACATCTGAAAAGTCATATAACCGAAGGCAAGACAGTTTCATGCCCTTTTAGACTATGTGACAAAAAATTTACAGTGAAGTCTACATTCACCTCACATGTGTCAAGAAAACATAAAGACTGCTCCAAGGACAGTCTAGTCGCCCAGTTGAAAATCCAAGCAGCACTAGTGACAATAATGAGCATTGTGGTTTGCAGCTTGAGAATGCCAGTTATGAAGATATGGAGGTTTTCCCAGAAAAAGCAGACGAAGGCCAATTTCTCAGACATCTAGCCTTGTTTTATCTGAAATTACAAGCAAAATGTCTCCTTCCTTCCTCTACTATTCAAACCATTATTGAACACTATCAAGAAATACATGACATAAATCAGTCACACCTACTTTCCAAACTTCAGGAAAAGTTGAACTTCACTTGGGCTTTCTGATGTTGACATAAACACTGTGGTAGATATCCTCAAAAGTGAAGATCTCCACAGTACTAGCAATACCCACACACTCAAAACAGACCTCAAGAGAAAAACATTTTTTAAACGTAACTTCAAGTATGTGGAACCAGTACCCATTTGTCTTGGTCAGAATGAGTCGGGCAAAGAAAGTTTTGTGCAATATGTTCCGGTGAAAAACACCATTGAGTCTCTCTTGTCCTCAGAGTCAGTGAGATCAATCAGATCAAAAATGCCTTGATAGTGCCCTGATACCCACATTTCATAATGTCTCCTATAATTGTCATCTGCATCAGTTTCTGGTGACAACATCACATCTGGACGGTGGATGATCAGCATTGAAAGTCATGTCATCTGTGAAGGCATCTGCACCAGCTTCATCTCAGGGCTTGCTGCGTTTTTCTCTACCTTCTACGTCTTCAACTTGGAATACCAAGAGGAAGCTGCAAGAACACTAGAGTTTGTTCAAAGGTAAATCCTCTGATAGTTTTAGAGATTGTTTGGATATACAGTAGGTTTCTCCTTTTTCCAGCTCTGTTCAGTAATGTTGAGTTGTCTTTTACTTTAAGCTGTGCCACAATCAGTGGCTCTGTATTTTGTTCCTATATCAACTTTACAATTACAGTTGTTTCTGTTGATAACAAGTGAAGTTGCCGTTGAAGTTGGCAAGTATAATGCTGGGTTCATGTACACTACATGTTTTTGAATAATAATTTTGTCTTTTGACCTCCCACCTCTGTTTTCATTTCTTTCAAACATGGAAGCACTTCAAAGCACAGCCTGCTTCCTTATTGACGCCCATGCGAAGGCATGAGACTGTTCAGACTGGCAATGGCAATGCATGCCCCTCTCTCACTGCTCTCCTGAAGTTTCACATTTTTTCTTGATTTTCTATCATATTTTGACAAATTTCATAATGTCCTATGAGCTGTATTTGCTCAAAATAGCAACACAGGTGTCTGTGAGAGTTCAACAGAACACAGAAAATACACGTCTACATTATTAGGACTGCTCTTCTTCCTATAAAATTTGCATGCATCATAGAGAGAAACTACAAAGGACTGCAGAACTATTCCAAAGTACTTAATTGAACTAATCTAGAATACGATAGAAATTATATTTAGGGCATGTAGTTATTAATCTGTATTTATTTTAATAGGAACCCTCCCAACCCTGCTAATCTTGTATGCTATCTCTGTTTTTACATTTTTAGGCGCTTCATTGGTATCAATCCTGAGAGGGGAACAAAGACCAGCCTGGGGAAGGTGTTGTCCAAGAAGACAGGGAAGCTGGTCCAGAAAAAAGCAGCGACTGTGAGTCCTCATGTGGCCACCCTTATAAAGAACCTCATTGACTTTGAGTGGGGCTTCATGTAGACCACAGCACATCTCCACAGGAGATCACAAAGGAATACAGCAGGCAGATGTTCATGTTGTAATTTTAAGATAACACATCTTAGCATTTGGTTCTGTTCAGTTCACTTTTATCAGTCGTCTCAATGGGGAAATTCCTTCTCCACCACAGCCTTTGTTCACTTCATTTTTCTATTGTACATGATCTTAAGTGAAGGAATATTCTATGGATACTAAAGGCAGGTTGTATACAGATTGTTGGGATCCTGTTTAACATGATTGATTGTTCTTCATAGAATGCAGTTTACAATAATTTTATTATTTGAAATTTCCTGGCGTTTGATGCAGTGGCTTTACTGTATGTAATGTTATACAGTGTGGCCTCCTTGTGCTGTAGTTCACCAAAAAAGGGAAAATGTTAAGACCGAGGAGTGAGTGGTGTTTTTATGGATTTTAATTTATTTTACAAATATGCTTACTTAAATTGTTCAGTGACTGAAATTGTTTGATTGGCTTCAATAAATGTTGTAAGACCATCTCTTGTCTGAGGCATTTCTATACAGCAGTGTTCTACAGTACTTATGTGCATTTACAGTGATAAACTGTTTATGGTAATCTCCATAAACAGTTTACAGTAGGAACTGTAAAATAATGGTAACAAATTCCCTGTTAAATTACGGTAAACTACTGGCAGCTGCAGTTGCCAGCATGATACTGTTATTATACAGTGTACCTACTGTAATCTGCAACAACAGTTTATTACTGTAAAAAATATTACAGTATCATACAGTACACTACCGTAATATTTTTTACGGTAATAAACGGTTGTTGTAGATTACGGCAGGTACACTGTAGAATAACAGTATCATGCTGGCAACTGTAGCTGCCAGTATTTTACTGTAAATTAACGGGGAAATAATTTACAGTAGGGTCGCCCATAAAGTTGGAATATTTTGCAAATGTCTTGTTTTTTATTGTGCCAAACAAATGTTATGCATGAATTCATTTCACCTGTATAATTGTGACACATAATGTAATCATTGCACCTGGTCAAAATTGATATAAGTGATTTATAGGAATAAACAGAGGATTGTGTATGAAAACAATATATTCCAACTTTATGGGCAACAGTGTATCCAATCCAATCCAACTTTATTTATTAAGCACTTCAAAAACAACACACAGTTGACCAAAGTGCAGTACAGAAAAAGTATTTCCACAACAATAAACTGTGTAAAATCACAATGAATGACTTGAATGGTCATACCATCATAGTGCGGACTCACACACAGACTCGCGAGGTGAAGCCAGTGTTGCTGGTGCGGCGGGTAATGACCCGTCCCATTGATCCTGTGGTAGTACAGAAGTACAATTGCATGGTAATGATGTCTCATTTAGCAACTTGTTAGCAGCTGCTTTTTTAAGACACTTAACATTTACAAATTCACAAGAGGGGAATACTGTACTATGAAACTTATATTAATATGGAAAGCACTCATCATTTGCTCTGACATTGACATTAGAAGTGTGAGCCACAGTATATTCTTATGATAATTTTGTGAATTTTAGATCATACGGAGGATTGATAAACTATGATACTGAATTGTTTTGCAGGGCTAGGGCCGCAGGATCATTTTCAGCAACATAATGACAGTAATGTGTCTCACTTGCTTGCAGATGCTTTCTCAAAGAAGCAAAGCCTCAAAGCAAAGCCTCTTCTCCTCTGTCACTAGGAACTGTCCTGTGACACAAGGCTAAAAACTAGTCATGAGTACATCACAGCGCTATCACCAGACCTGGGCCAAGCGCTCTCTTTATGGTCACTTCCATCCCCCTTTGGCTGCATGAGGGGTTAAATGTATGAAATTCCATCCATTCAGTGAGGAGGGGTGTGAGCGGTTAAAACCCACTTTGTTTTAATCTCATACTTGTAAAAAACGCTCTGAAACATAACATGAAAACGTTTCCGGATCAACATGATACTCTAATGGGTTGTTGGTCATCGAGCTACAATAAAGCTGTCCGTTCCTTAAGAGTTGCCAACAACCAGCTAACAACGCTGATGTGATGTTAATGTAATTACATTAAAGTGGAACAAAAACTCTGTCACGCCAATGACTGGTATATTTATTTATGGCGTTTTCTTCCATGCCATGAAAATGCTAAGTAAGCAGACTCGGCCCTGCACCCTCATGAATGGCTGCACTGTTCCAGAGTCAGTGGTTGCTCTGCCTTTATGAAGATGAACTTACAGCTTACGACATATAACATACTACAGTCAGCAGAATTTCATCTGGAACAGAAAAATAAATCAGAAATTCATGTTGTTTTTTCCTCTAATTTGTCTAAAAGCAATGACATATTCTGCAGTGAGAGTCATCTACAGTTTGTCTGTCTTCACAGAGAGTCATTCTGCATCCACACAGTGGATGTATTTACATAGCAGACGGTGGCTCCCCACAAAATACTCACTTTAGCTGTAAATATTCTACAGCGGTGTTCATCGTTAATGCTCTATCTTGTTAACGTGTCACAGTTGGGCAAGTGGGTCGGAAACCTACTGTCCAAAGTCAATGCGTACTTGCCGTTTACAAATAGTTTGATTTATTAGTGTTTGTCAAATAACAACAAATAACAAAATAAGTTAATTGTAATGTTTTATCCGCTTTGCTCTCAATTTGAAATACATAGTTCCACCCACATTCTGTCTGACGCAGCCCAAGTTACTTTAGTTTAGTTCATTTAAAAACAACAAATGATGCACAGTGGTAAATCAACAATACAATAACAAGGCTTATTCCTATACTCCCATAATCTTAAACATATGTTTGATTGAGCAAGTAAGTTGCTAGATTTGCTAGCCTGACGTGACATTTTGCTTGGCCCCGGCAAACGGGCGTTCCTTGTTGTCGAGCCCTGAATACAGCCTCCCAGCCCTCAGCCGAGTAAACAAAAGAGCTCACATTTCCTGTAGCCTCTGCTTGTCAATGTTACCATTGATAAGCTGTGCATGTGACCGATGCATATTTACAAAGAAGTGTGCAAATGTGTGGATGAGACCTTTAAAATGCTGCATAACCCTTGCATTATAGAGATTGTACAAACAAATAACTGAGAAGAAGAAGCGTCTAAATGCTGAATAAAAGGAATAGAGGTGTTATTGTATGTCATTGAACCCGGCTACTCCAAGGCCCCAGCTTGTTAGGGGGATTCTGATCACCGTAATCCCACGGTGATTTGAAGCAGATTTAGATGTAGGCTACTAAGGTCACACTGGCAGCGTGCTGATAACTTTGAAAGGCAATCCAAATCTGTGTCCAAGTCCGACTGATTCACTTCTATTAGTCATCACACTGAAGGAGAGATTATCTCGGTTAGGAGGGTGTTGAGGAAGAACTGGTTGAACTTCACTAATTTTAACGTTGTGCGGGTCTAGCTTTGGAAATTTGTCAAGAACCAATGTCATATGATGGTCGTACAGGGGAAGCAAGAATTTGATGTGACAGCAGATAACTACAAGAATGCATCATAAGCGTGATTAGGCTTACGGGGGCATTCGTACAGGATTAGCTCGCTTGAATATTTCCCTCACGTGCATCAAATATGTTTTAACTCCCATCAGGTCTACATACAAGTCTTCTTACTCTCAGAAGCCTGTAATCTGGCTCAGTGCATTGAGAGGAATCATCCATTTTCCAGCACTCGGGGTTTGAAATGTCAGCTTGAGTTCATGCATGGATACTAAATGTCATAACAAATCATTAAGTCATGCCTACACACGAGACAAGTGATCATTTAACAGCACAAAAAAGGTTTGTAATAAAATCACAAAGAGATGCAAAACTACCAAAAAGATACACAAAACAGGCTGAAAGAGACATGCAACTTTTACAAAGAGATACAAATCAAACACAACAACAGACACAAATCTATCTATCTTTCTCTAAAATGGGGACAAAGATATGCAAAACAACCATAAAGAGATATGAAACTTCTACAAAGATTGAAAACAGCCTTAAAGTGATGCAATATAACCAAAACAGATGCAAAATAACTACACAGAAATGCAATATGAGATGTAAAATTACCAAAAAGACAACAAAGACATGCAAGATGACTACACAGAGATGCAAAACAACCAAAAAGAGATGTGAAATGACTACAAAAATATGGTAAAATTAGCCACAATAACCCCCACACAAAATGAAAACACAGAGATTCAAAAATGTCTACAAGTACATGCAAAACGACCAGAAATATTTCTCTTTGAATGTGTGGGTCGTTGTGATGTAGGAGGGGTGGGGGACATATACATGATAGGGACCCATTGTCTCGTAATCCGTCCACTATTGTTGACCTGTGACTTACAACCTGAGCATTCAAAGTGGGCAGCAAGAGAAGGTCTAAGAGCAGTTTGGGGTGGTAAATGTTCCCTCCAACCCCTTCTTTAGTCAAAGCCCCCCGATGGAAATGATAGGATTGATAGGCCCGACGGCTGCCAAGATAATGGCTACAGACGAGTAACAGAAAACCCTTGACAGTGTAAACACACGGCTGCTAACCAAACCGGTGCTGCGTTTGGGCCGGAGCCGCATTGACTGGTGTAATCTGCTGTGTAAATCTGCAGCTTGGCCCTGTCTGGCTGCTGTCGGGGTTCTGTGCACTTGGACAAAAGGGACGGACACCTTGCCCACCGACAAAGGGCCGGGCCCTAATCAGAGTGGACAAGGCTTGCTGATGGAGCCTTTTTGAGCAATTGAACTTGGTCAATGAATCTTAGAGGACCTAATGAAACATAAGGGACAGGCCGTTTGACTCCCACAGCGGGGGCAGCACCAAAGTGTCCTGCTTCTGCCTTGTCAGCCTCAGAACTGAAGTTGTGCTTTGACCCAAAGTGACCTTTATGAAAGCATGTCTGTGCTGGACCTGAGAAGATCTCTGATGATGTTGACCTTGTGGGCCACATACATGTTGTAGATGAGGTGCATTTCATTGTCGTTGCGGAATTCAGTTTGGGCCTTTGAAGGAAAACTTAGTTTGATGTGGCGCCATTCTGTTGTTTTGTTTTCGTCGTGGAAAAAGGAGAACAGGCCTGAGTGTGTCTCCGGAGCAAACAGTTTGGGATGGAGGACACGCTGTTCTTCTTTGAACGTTTGAGGAAGGAGACTGGGTTCCTTTTAGAAAGCCCTCGGGAATGTGTATGAGAAAACCTGTGTGGGCCACTGGAATCAAAGAGAAGGAGTACAGCACGAGTGCAGAGACTTCACGGCGGGAGGGAGGAACTGGTCTTTGTGATTAGAAATGCCGTGGAAAAAGTGTGCATTGTTCACAGCCTCGCACATTTTTTTGTTCTTCTGGTCCTGTGATTCACCTACAAGGTCTTGGGTTCACTGGCCCCCTTTGAGCTGGTTGCCCCAGATGCCCACACAAGTCCATGACACTATTTCATCTACGCCAAGCGGTGCTGCAACCAAACAGCTCTGCTGTTCTCACATTGCTTATTGTGCCAACACTAGTTGACAAGTGTGAACGGTTATAAAACGTTTGTAGAATGGTAATGACACTCAAGCTTTGCAAGATCTGACTGGAACCGTTTGATCCTTTGGTCACCTAAAATCTACAGTGCTTTATTCATTTTGCCCTATTTTTGTAAAATATGGTAAACATGATAACTCTACTGACTGTATCATATAATAAAAATGTAAAATGTTAATATAGCAGAGGTCTAAGTCTATGTTGAATGGAGCGAGCTGCATCTAATCCGTCTAAAGTTTATAAAGTGGAACAAAATTACACTTAATGCTGGACATTTTTCATCAAAAACCTTTCCACCAAATCTTGAGGTGATGTGGCTCTGTTCAAAGCTTACTGCACACCACTCTATACTGCCCATCTGTGGTCTTCTTACAACAAAAATTCAGCATGCAGAAGTTACAAGTTGCCTACATTGATACAATGAGAATTTTACTCAAGGTTCCTAGAGGAGGGAGTGCTGGTCAGATGTTTGTATCTGTGGGAGTTATAGCACACTGAATGCACTTTTAAGAAATGTGATGTTTAGTGTTTATGCAACGTCTGGATGAGTCCACCAACAGTATCATGGTGGCACTCCCAAATCCCTTTGTGAGCTGCTCCAGGTACACATCCAGACTGAGAGTGATGGCTGAAATGTCTGTATGGATTTTAATTCTTGTATTTGTTTTTCTTCTTGTTTGTTTGCTTGTCTTGTTTTGCTTGTTTTTATCTGTCCTGTCTTGTGTGGCTTTTGGACATGAGTCTGGCAAATGAACTGAATTGAATTGAGGCATCCGCTGAAAGGGAATATAAAAGGGTCCATGTATGATCTTTATTTATTATTACTCTATACTTTAGTATATCCTAGCCCATTTACTTCATTGTTTGGTTTCATTTAATGCTATTTTATTTTATTTTTTTTTACTTGTTTTTGTTGTTGCCCTATGTGTTGGTATATTAAGTTATATGCTGTTCCTTTTATTTCCTTTGTTCAATCAATACAAATTTGAGTAATCATAAAAAGCAGAGGTCTATCCATCCATCCATCCATTTTCTACCGCTTATCCAGTATTCAGGGTCGCGGGGGGGCTGGAGCCTATCCCAGCTGTCATTGGGTGAAGGCAGGGTTCACCCTGGACAGGACGCCAGTCTATCGCAGGGCTGACATGTAGAGACAAACAACCATTCACGCTCACATTCACACCTACGGGCAATTTAGAGTCACCAATTAACCTATCCCCATCCTGCATGTCTTTGGACTGTGGGAGGAAGCCGGAGAACCCGGAGAGAACCCACGCTTACACGGGGAGAACATGCAAACTCCTCACAGAAGGAACCCGGGGCTACCCACTACACCACCGTGCAGGCCCAAGCAGAGGTCTATTTAAATTAAAGTATGAAAAAAAACCCAAATATAAATATATGTCAATGATCAAAAGGAATAAGAAAGAATTTAAATATGCTACATGCAAAGAATATAAATGTACTCTTTTGCCTTTTGCACGGTTTGTCCCTCGCGAGGTAACATAGTTAGTCACAGAGTTGTTTCCATGGAGACTGAAGTATCTTGTATGGTGAGGGTGGACGAAGCCGTTCAGTTTAGAGACTCAGTTCGTGTAAATCCGTTCCTTATCGTTCAGTTCCTTCCTGAAGGTCGTTCTAAACGACACATCTCGAATTCTGTGAACCTTGTTTTGAAATGTTCCCTTAAACTGCGTAGCATTCAGATAAACAGCAAGCGTGGCCATTGCGGATAATAACAGCAACCCGAGAAAACTTTTCTGAAGAGAAATGGTGGTAAATAATTGTAAAAAATAATATTAAACATCACATTGAGACGCTGACGTTTTAAAATGGACGGTAATGAGACGAATGGCCCATTTATTCTTGAGCTAAATAACGAAGTCAGCTGTGTTGCTGATGAAACTAAAGAGGGGCAGGAGAGTTGTCCAGCTCACGAAGAGACGGTAAGCAGGTCTCCTGTGTAATGTTTAATGTTGGATGCTACTAGGCCAGAACACTGACACGACGAAGGAAATGATTAAAGTAACACCTGTTAATTGGACAGGTGATATTGACAGGAAGCTAAATGTAGCTAATAGCGGCTAGCTAACTATATTAGCTGCTTGCTTTCTCAACTTTTAGATGCTAGCTTGAGTGTTGGGTTTTTAACATGTCCTTTAAACACTTGAAATGATGAAGCCATTTAGACAGTACGTAATATAAACCCTGCTTTAGTATTTAATTTTGACCTCTTTACTCATGATTTCATAAAACGTGTAGACTCATTTATTTATTTATTTTTTCACAAAATTAATAGGAATAACTTTGGTAGATAATAATGAGAATATATAATAGAGATATAAAGTACAATTAAGTATTCTCTGTCTAATTTCCTGCAAGTTTTTTTTTCTAAAATGTTATTGCTTTCTCATATAATCAATCAGCTGGTGACTTTGTCACCATAAACTTAGTAAAAAAACACACAATTTGGATGTTGATCCGATCACACAACTAACAAGAACCGACTCTCCTGACAACAGGACTCTGATGACATTCCACCATCTGTGCTCAGCTACATAGAAATCTCAAAAAGCAGAGCAGCAGCTTGTGAGAAGCTCATCCTTGAGGAACTTGAAGGTATGTACTGCACAGAGACATAATCCCAAACATGTGTATTCATGTCATGAATATATATGTAAAGACTTATAATTAATTACTCATATAATAAGTCCATGTCAGGCCCCAGGACCCGGTTACAAACAATGAACAACGTGGCATTAACAGTTAATGTTGTAGTTACAGTAACTGCTGATGCTATAGTATTGCTCCCTTCTGTGGCGATACAACATTTGCCCACAAGAGGTCAGTGTTAACTCACTTTTGATTTCATGAACAGCTGTTAGTGAGGTAGATTATTGATGAGGGTGTGCATAATCCTAGTTTCTCCACATAGAATAGAGGCTTTAAATATTTCAATGAATGTCTGACATGACATAAAAATGCATATTCTTTGAGCTAATGGAAATTCTCTAATTCACATTCTGAATTAATCATTTTAAAAGATCATAACTGCTTCACCACCAGTCTAATTTGGACCAAATTTGGTTGAATGGCATACAGTATATTCCTGCTGACTTGCTCCAGTGCTGCCCCTGTCATCATGTGAGATGATGCAGTATTCATTTTTCTATGCATTATTTTTGAGGCAGTTTAATCAGAGGTTTACTGCAAAGTAGTTTATTCCCTTAGAAGTTTCCTTGGTGTTTGGTGCAAACATTAAAGATATTAAGAAGAAACAAAAAGTCAAGAACATAAAAAAATTGCAAAATATACTTAACAAATATGTGCAGTACAACTGTACAATGTTCAGTATATATACTGTAATCCCTGCCTGGTGCATAGGTTTTCATTCTCACTTGCATAATTACTCACTTATGTGTTTGTACTCGTCACAGATGAATATATGGAGAGTGAGACAGATTTGTCATTGGAATACAAGACAGAGAGACAGACACGACACTGTGAGGAGATAAAGGAGGAGCAAAAGAGACAAAGAGAAAGAGACTTCGAGGAGGAGCTGAAAAAGATAAAGGAGGCAGAGAAGGTCAGTCACTGGAGTTCCTTTACTCCACTTGATAACTTATCTTAATAATCCTTATTATTTCATGTGCAAACATTTGTAATTCTCCATTGTGTCGGGATTGATCTCATATATGTCTTACAGACAAATATATTCATAGAACCTGGTAGTTCAGATGTGTAATAACAATGATAGGCAAAATAGGCAACTGAGAATGATACTGCCTCTTTGTCTTGCCAAGAAATACCATGCAGTAGTGAGAGGGCATCAGGTTTTTGTTTCTTTATGGTTGTATCCAGCTCCGACAGGAGGAGGTGGAGTTGATGTGGAAGAGGGCTCAGGAAAAACTTGATCATGAGATGCTGCTTCAGCAGGTAGGCCTGCTCACTGGGACATTTGCTCTTAATAATCTTGATATTTATTTGTATCATTATTTCTAAAACGGTGAGGGTATGTGGCAAAACATCTTTTAAGGTGTTTGACCACTCAAATCAGAGGTTAACTAACCTGAAATACCAGATAATTTGATATATTAGCTCCATATTCCTCTTTCGGTGCTCAGGCTCTGTTTATATCTTGATTTATGTTTGCTTTATGTAGTTGAAATTAAATGTTTCTAATGAAATGGGACAACTGTCTTTGTTGTAACTCTTGTGATGATATTTACCAATTAGGAACAGTTCAGAAACTTACGGAGACAAGTGGAGGAAGAGAGGAGGATGATGGAAGAGGAGCACAAGAAGATGAGGGATGAGGAGCAGAAGAGGAAGAAGGAAGAGGAGCAGAAGAGGATGAAGGAAGAGGAGCAGAAGAGGATGAGGGACGAGGAGGACAAGAGGAAGAGGGACGATGAGGACAAGAGGATGAGGGACGATGAGGACAAGAGGAAGAGGGAAGAGGAGCAGAAGAGGATGAGGGAGGAGGAGGACAAGAGGATGAGGGACGATGAGGACAAGAGGATGAGGGACGATGAGGACAAGAGGAAGAGGGAAGAGGAGCAGAAGAGGATGAAGGAAGAAGAGCAGAAGAGGATAAGGGACGAGGAGGACAAGAGGAAGAGGGACGATGAGGACAAGAGGAAGAGGGAAGAGGAGCAGAAGAGGATGAGGGAGGAGGAGGACAAGAGGATGAGGGACGATGAGGACAAGAGGATGAGGGACGATGAGGACAAGAGGAAGAGGGAAGAGGAGCAGAAGAGGATGAGGGAGGAGGAGGACAAGAGGATGAGGGACGAGGAGGACAAGAGGAAGAGGGAAGAGGAGCAGAAGAGGATGAGGGATGAGGAGGACAAGAGGAAGAGGGACGAGGAGCAGAAGAGAATAAGGGACGAGGAGGACAAGAGGATGAGGGATGAGGAGGACAAGAGGAAGAGGGAAGAGGAGCAGAAGAGGATGAGGGATGAGGAGGACAAGAGGAAGAGGGACGAGGAGCAGAAAAGAATGAGGGACGAGGAGGACAAGAGGATGAGGGACGAGGAGGACAAGAGGATGAGGGATGAGGAGGACAAGAGGAAGAGGGATGAAGAAGAGCAGCAGAGGATGAGGGAGGAGGACGACAAGAGGAAGAGGGACGAGGAACAGAAGAGAATAAGGGACGAGGAGGACAAGAGGATGAGGGATGAGGAGGACAAGAGGAAGAGGGAAGAGGAGCAGAAGAGAATAAGGGACGAGGAGGACAAGAGGATGAGGGATGAGGAGGACAAGAGGAAGAGGGAAGAGGAGCAGAAGAGGATGAGGGATGAGGAGGACAAGAGGAAGAGGGACGAGGAGCAGAAAAGAATGAGGGACGAGGAGGACAAGAGGATGAGGGACGAGGAGGACAAGAGGATGAGGGATGAGGAGGACAAGAGGAAGAGGGATGAAGAAGAGCAGCAGAGGATGAGGGACGAGGACGACAAGAGGAAGAGGGACGAGGAACAGAAGAGGATGAGGGATGAAGAGGAGCAGAAGAGGATGAGGGATGAAGAGGAGCAGCAGAGGATGAGGGACGAGGACGACAAGAGGAAGGGGGAAGAAGAGCAGCAGAGGATGAGGGACGAGGACGACAAGAGGAAGAGGGAAGAGGAGACACATATGATAGAGACAGGTGTACCACAACAACATGACCCAGAGGAGAACATTCGTCAGACCTCCTCAGATGAAACTGTGGACTGCAGAAATCAAGGAACAAGGCCGTCCACTGTGTCTGTTTCACATGTGGACCTCCCAGAACACACAGAGAAGAGGAGGCAGGCGTGGATGAAGGACTGCATCCCCTGGTCTAAACTCAGATCAGAACAAAACAGGAGGAAGCAAATGGACTGTATCAGGAATGGGAGAGGGGCCAGCGGTCTGCCACCCCTCTGCATAGATTCTCAGCTTCAGTCCACAGACGAGAAATCCCTGCAAGAGGTAGGATTTTTATAATAGTCAGCAAAAAACAAAAACACAACTCCGCCCACACCGGTTCATCTTTCCCAGAATGAGGGAATAAATTACTATAACACAAATGCTTCTTTTTAAAAGAAAAATAGATATTTATATAACTGTACAGTTGTTCGAGCACAGATTTCAAGGTGGCAAACCCCCCGGTCTGAAAAGTGAAGCCAGAAAACAAGTGCCATGAACTTGCATTCTTATTAATGGCCATCAGGAGGTGAGTTTGATTACAGAATGACGTCTGATTGCATTGCAAGTGTGAGAAAATGAGCCTAGTGTTATTTATTATCTCAGTAAACATGAGTTTATGGTCTCAGTCTCTAGTTTCAAGTCTTTTTCAATCCAGCATGCTATTCATTTAGTAAATTATGGTCCATTTAGAATCAAACAGACAATAAAGCAGGGGATGGTTTAGAGGGGAGCTACCTTGCTTGTTACCACTGCGTTGTCCAGTGGGATAGTAGATGTGTTTTCTTCTTTAACCTTCTTTAACCCTTTCACTTTCAGTTCATGAACATTAATAGTAACATTCTGATGCCTAAAAATGTCTTGTTCAGGGTTCGCCTGTACTTAGCTCCACCCTCCATCCATTTCAAATGTACAGTTCATGATTTCAATCAGGGGACACAGGTGGGTGAAGAAAATATAGTATTTGATTACAACACATATTTTTATAACACATAATAAATAATCTTGACAGAGTCGTTGGAGCTTAGACTTTTTGAGACTGAAGAGGCTGATGAAATGATGAATGTGATGGAGCAACATTATGAAGCCAGAGAACAAATATTATTTAAAGGAGACAGCAGCAAGTCAATAAGCTTACATTGTACGTGTGCCACTGTGCTATTGGATGGAGCTGCTATCAGCTGCAGCAGCTGAGATCAGATTTGACGACTTCAAACCGTGACAGTAAGGAGATTATAAGTTACAGGAGTTAATGGTTGAATATATTAGAAATAAACATCAGGCCCAAGCATCCAAAAACATAGTTCTTTACTCAATTTACAGTAGAGTTAAGTTCCTCTTCTTGATATTCTGTGCAAGTTGTCTGTGAAAAATGTTGAGGTGTTGCTCAAAATTGTATTTGAGTCACTGTTGATACGATGTAACGCATGCCACCAACTTAACCTCTGAAATCTCCACTAAGACCTCTGAACCCTGAAGCCTTTTGGCCTCTCTTCCAGATGACCACAGTGACCCTGGAGGACTTGCCTGCCTATAGCTTATCTACTCTTGCTAAGTGGACTCAAGTTCAGACCCTCACCCTCAGACGATGTGGTCTTAAATCCCTGGAAACCATCAACCAGTTACCACAGCTTTGCTTCGTCGATGTACAGGTGGATATTCACTAAATATATATATTATTAATATATAATATATTAGTTTACTGTCTTAATGCCACATGTTTTCACGGGGTATTAAGTAATCCAAGATCTTACTTACCTCTATTCTGTGCTGTTTGTCACTTAGATATTATCTTTGGTCTGCCTGTCAACACAGGCATATTTTGTTGTGTCCTATGACCTTCATTTTCTTTGTCTCAGGAAAATGACATTTCATCTGTCGACTGTGGAAATATGAGTAACCTACGGGTTCTTAAGCTCGGCCGCAACAACCTGAAGTCCATCCATGGTTTAGCTGGTGCTGAAAATCTGGACGTTCTGGACCTCTCACACAACTCCATCAGCCGCATTGGTGAGAACTGGAAATTCACTATTTACCTGATGCAACATCAACTTTGATGTTTAGAATATGGCAATAATTGAGAGATAGTTGTCATTTTGATGTCCACAAGAGGGCAGCATCTCCCTTCTTTTCAGCGCTGGCCTTCATTCACTTCACTACAATATGCATTGAGAAGTGATTTATGTACTGAAGTGAACTGCAGCCCTGAGGCAGACATTAAGACATAAATAGATATTGACTGGGCAAGAGGTTAAACGCATTGACATTTAAAAAAAGACATGATACATGACATGATAATGCTTTGTTTACAGCTTACAGACAGACTCCCCCTGTGCTGTTTTCCCATCTCAATTAATGGTGTCTCATTTTTCCGTCCCACTCCCAGCTGGTCTGAGGTCTTTTAGGAGACTGCAGACGTTGTCAGTGGATCACAACCACCTGATTAGCACCAAAGGACTGAGGGATGTACACACTCTCCTGCACCTGAGCTGCTCACACAACCACCTGGCAAGCGTGGAGGGTCTGGAGAACAGTGCTCTGCTCAACACACTGGATCTGAGAGACAACATCCTAACTGAGGTGAAAAATAAGAGCTACTGCTGATCATTGAACTCACTGGTTGTGATGGCACTGCTCAGTGTCCTCAGTGGGATCTTTATAGAAACTCATTAGGATGTTTAAAGGGGGAGGGGCTTGTAATTCAACAGGTTACGTTCACATCACTCTGTTTTGATCTTGTCTGGATGTAAAGATTTGTATTCGGGATGGAGGGCTTTTCTATGGAAAATCAGCAAAAAAACTAATTTTTAATAATATGCTTCTGAACTAATTGTTCATACACAGAAAACATCATACACATATAATGAAATGTTTGTTTTCATTTTCTTACAAATTCCCTTTTTTGGTTTTATAATCACAAAGCCCAAATTACATTTCTGACTGGGATATGTTTGTAAAGTTTGTCATAATATATATATATCACGCCATGCAATGCCATGTCTGTCAAACCTTCAAAACAATTGCTCAATTGTCTTGGAAATGCATATGAGTTATTTAAATCCACAACTTGATGAGCACTTGTATACATCGCACTCAATTTTCCTGTGACTACAATTTAGTGTCATGGCCTCTTATGGAACATTTTTAAAGTTTACCCAGCCTGTAGAAAAATAACAAAACATAAAATTCTAAATGATATAAAACACACAACATGATTTGACACACTCTCTCCAACCCTGCGGGGGTTCAAAAGGATGGATGGAATAAAGGAACATCATATTTTCTTCAGTCCAACAAAATTGAACCATAAAATGATTTGTGTAACAAACTCAATGTACACCTAGCTGATCTGAGCATGATGCTGCTTCCTGTTCCCACATGAGATACTTCAAGAGCAAATCTACAAGTTGAACAAAGATGATTTGAGCTGAAAGTTACCAAACATGAATTGCATTCTTGAATGTATCAATCACACAGGCTTCATTTGGACTAAAGAGATGCAAAAGAGTCTTAACCTAACTTTCCAGGGCCCTGACACTGGCACACCTTAATGACAGGGACCAATTTACCTTGTTAGTTACATTTCAGATCAAATATCTTCCATAAGAATGGTCTCGAAGCTGGTGGAGGGAATTACTGAAGCATGTCTCTTTCTTTTTAATTGCATATTGAGGCAAAGTTGAGGCAAAGAAAACTAAAGCAAAATGAAGGCGTATACTTGAAGTAATTGGTATGAAAATGCATATAACTTTCGTGTTTCCTAAGGCACCCCTTGATTGCAGCAGGGTGTAACTTGTGGCCGGCACTGATGACTGTAAACACAGCAGGACTAACACAACTGACATTGATGGACGGGGTCACTGGACCAGCAGCAGCAGCAGAAAGTTAGTCTAACCCCACAGTGTGACCAGGGTTAACTGACAACTCTACCCTGTTTTTTCCATCAGCCCCCAAATCTGAACAACCACATCCTCCTCAGAGAGCTGTATCTAGATGAGAACAGCATTTCCTCCCTGCAGGGCCTCACTTCTTGCTGGCTTCCCCTCATGCAACATCTCTCTGTGGCCCGAAACAGGTATATTCCTCCAGTTGTACCTCGCTTTTCTTTTCTCCCCGCAGTGTAGATGGATTCAAGTTTTAAAAAAAGGAACGACGATTGAGGGCGAAATCGTGATTCTGGTGGTGGAGAAGATGTGTCGAGCTTACCTGCAGGCATACGTCATAAGCATGTCAATAGTGTATTTCAAATTCTGTTTTAAATAGTTCCACACTTGGCTTTATGATGCAGCGTAGCTCTAAAATGGGCTAAAGTTTCTCTGTGTGTCCTAGAATCACCCAGCTGCCCTCCATGGCTAATTCTGTGTCCCTTGCAAGTCTGGATCTTCAATTCAACTGCCTTTCAGGTAACAGCTTGTCTTGATTAAATGGGCTGTATAAATGTAATTTCCTCATCATAAAGGCATACGTACCTCTGCTCTGCATATAATGTGGACAAATTCAAAACCTGTGTTGTTTCAGCTTCTTTTTGCTGACTTGACTTTATTTTCAGTCCCTCGCTCCCACTCACAGATGGGTTTCACTCTACAGAAGAAGTTACAAGAGCTATACATTTACATGCACCAAACCTTTTAGGCATAATCACTTATGATCCCATCTATTTTTATATGACGCTGCAGAATTCACAAGTCTCTACAACACATCTCTGTTTATTGAATCCAGTCGATGAAGCCACTAGATGAGACGGTGGTGAGAGTGAAGAATCGACTGAAAAATACACATTGACGAGCTGAAGTCGTTTTACCCCCTTCTCTCACAGAGCTTCAAAACGTTTGTGAGAGTCTGGAGGGATGTGTTTTCCTGCGAGAGGTCCACCTCAGGGGGAATCCTCTTCAGCATGACAGCGGCTGGAGGTAAGGCGAGGGCTGGCCAGAGGATTTAGAGCAGATTAATTATTCTATTATTATCTATTATCAAAAGCAATTGTTTTCCAATGTTGATGCAATGTTGTAAGACAAGTCACTGCTATTTATTTAGTTGATTGTTTATTTATTTAACAGGGACAATACTTACAACATTGCCACAAATAATTGAGGAAATATGATGAATACAAAAATTGCCAACTGAAAAACGTCCCGACTGTTAAGTGTAAATTTGTATGTGCTCTGTACTCTCCAGTGTTCTTGTGCCTGTTCACCTCTATAGCATCTGCTCCTCTGCAGTACCTGCCCCACACTTTCAAATCAAGATAGTGTTATTAGAAATTTCCATCGTTTTTTTCTGGAAATTCTTTGGACACAAGTTTCAGTTTCTGCTTCCGTTGCTCTGAAATATCACTCGCCATGATGGATGTTCAAAAGAACATACCAGTGGAAAGCTAGTATTTCTTTATCACACATTCAGTCTACTGGCTCAGGTAGTCTAAACATTCCAGCAGAACATAGGCCTTCCTGTCCACTTCCCAGGATTAGCACTGTGATCCGCGTCCGCTATTAGATTACGCCGACGCGCCACCGTCATCTGCGCTTACGTACGCCGCACTAAGTGCTTGTGATTCCCAAAATATTGATACAACAGAAAAATCAATTATCTTTTCAGTGTCAATTTGCTCATTCACTTATCATGCCTAAATATTTTACCCAAGTTAAGACAGTTGCAATGAGTTTATATGAAAAATATGCAGTGACCACTTATATTCTGCAATGATGTCAGCTGTTAAAGCTTTGCAAAGTTGTTTAACTCCTCAGAGCTCCTCACACCCTTTTAGGAACAGCAAAATATGGAAAACTTTATTTCGCTGGCGCCTCCAAATAGCCCTGAGTGTTTCAGTTAAGTAAATACGTTTTAACATCATAACTGAGAATGTCCGTTTTACTTTTGTTCTCCTGACCAGTTGGTTTATTTATTTTTATTGTATTAATTGTTTATTTAGCAGGGACTAATATATATTGTACCAGGTGTGACTAAAAGCTCATTTTCATCTGTACTGTATAATTTCTTTTTATTTGTTCTTGCTCAGTCGGTTATTCTATGTCCAAAAACCATCCTGAAAACACGGGTCACTTGTGGACATTTTCCTCATCTTAAGCCGTCACTGAACCTGAATATTTCAATGAACTTTAACTCACCTCCAATGCCAGCAGTGGAATTAACCCTCTGTATTTGCACAGCCATGCCCTGGCCCTTTCATCCCGAGCCAGTGATAACACCGGCTAAATTAAAGCACCAAAAGGCAAGCGCTAAGAATTACACTCCCTGTATAGGCAGCCCCTGATCCAGCAGACGGGGAAGAAGAAAACACTGGGCCTGATTAATCAGGGCCACTTTAGGAGCATGTGGGTCAGAGGAAGTCTTCACTAAATGAAATACGGACTTGTGCTCATGCTGGAGAAGGAGGATGAAGGAATGTGAGCCAAGAACAGTATTGCCCTCAGAAAGGAGGATGAAATTTATATCAATTTAGGAATGGGTCAGCTCCAAGTATAGTTAATGTAGATATAGCTGCAAGGAGAGAAAGAGATTCATAGCTTTGACATTGTGAGGCTCTTACCTTCTTTTGAAAAATAAGGAGTTGAATTTATTTGGTTGAATTTATTTCATCTTTACAAATATACAGTTTGCTCTGAAGGACAACATGCTTTGTGCTTTAAAACAATTCTGAAAACTGTGAGTGCATAGTGCAGAAGTTATTATCACAGTCCAGAGAGAGTCGCCTTTCTGAAAACTCCCCATTTATTTAACCCGTTGTAAACATCCACAACTGATGGCATCCAATTATTTACACATAAGTCTACTCTGCGTCCTCACAAGTTGCTCTAAGTGGCGTCCATTTGAATTGAATTACGTTACATCAATGAGCTCGTGTAACCATCAAAAGGTCTTATTTGGGTTTGGAGCTTCATTTGAAGACAGCCAGCTAGGCAACATGCCCGAAGGGTTGGAATCTAATCCCGATCCGTGTCAGAGAGACCAAGTGGGCCACATCAAAACCGTATCCCTCTGACAGAGCACAGATCCCGTCCTTTGCAGTTGTGCCTTGTCTCAGGATGGCAGCGGGGACGGGACTGTTCTGGATGCTCTCAGAAACACAGTATGAACTATTAAGTTTACAAACCATACCACCTGCGGCACCAAGATTACCCCACCATCATCTTTTTTCACTGGATTTAATACTTTGCCCACTGCTTCATGTCTATGAGTTGTACAGTCTGTATTTATATGAGTAAAATGGAGCTGTGTTTTAAGAAATCCAGCAAGATCTACCCTCAAAATCATTATTATAGCCATGGAATGTCAAGAGATGCAGTAAATTAAAAATGCTCCAATATTCACAAGAACACACATAATGTGCTGCTGAAAGGTTTGAGTCGGAACACATTTCATCCTACTCTGGTTAGACAAGATTTAATGGTGCTCTGAGAATCAACTTTAAACACTCAAAATGTTTTAAAAATGGACCTTGTAGCCTGAAGGCTTGCGTTTTTTTTATACAGATTTTCTTCTTGCTGTTCCCCAGTGTCCTGTAGAGTTTCCAGCTTCACATTTTCCCACTGAACACAGACCACATTTGGCCTCCACTAGTGGATGCTCCGAGTCTGTTTCTCTGGCAGATAGTTGGGATTCTTCTGCATGGACATCCTTAGCCTCGGGCAGCAGCTCCCTCTCCCCCAAACTCCCAACCAGTCAGGGTTCCCCTCCTGTTCCAAGGCTGATACTACATAACGCATGCCATGGCATGAGTTCTTATCCAAAGTGGCTGCACATCTACACTTTTAGAAAACAAAATAAATCAATTATCAATTACATGTACTGTCTCAAAATGTATTCAGTGTAAATAGATGAGTCCAGAGGACAAGGTGTACAGTGTAGTCTGCATACAGAACAGCGTGTAAAATGAGCCTCAGTGGGACCCCAAACAGTCTTCTCAAACTCTTTATTTCTCAAACTAAACAGAGGATGGCTGCTCCAACACTTTAGCATTTCAGAGGCTTTCTACCCACTGAGCAAAGCATTGAGTCCTATTTTGAAAATGCCTTATCTGAAATTTCAGCCTCTTCTTTCGAGCTCTGTTCACAGAGCGCCCAAAAGTCTTCATTGTCTTTGAATGTTGTTTATACAAACCGTATAAACATCAAGCTGTTTGTATTCACTGCAGTGGTAAAGAGTGGATTAACATATGCTGCACGGTTATGTAGAACAATAGCAGCAATAGTATTGTCATTTACAGGCTGGAATGTGATGTGAATGTGCAGCTGAAAAGGTATTAGATGATAGATTAAAATAAAAAAACAGCCTGATTCTTCAGCTACATTTTCTAATTTAATTTCTATTTAAAAAAAATAAAATAGAAATAAATGTGGTATGAACCACATTGCTTTTGTGGTTGAATACAATAAACTGAAAGAATTAACATTTAAAAGAAGTACAGAAGTAAACATTTTTAAATGTTTCCATATAAGCATGCTATACTATAAAGCCTTTTGTTGATATTATGCTAACTACAAATAAAGGGAATTAAAAGGTGACCCTCATGAGCATTAATCCTTTGCAGATCCATTCTGCAGAAAGCAGTGCCTGTCCTGAGGGCTATCGATGACCAGGAGGCAGACTCCGTTCAACAGGTCAGCTTGGCCCCAGGCAGCTTCCAAATGTTCTGCCAGGCTCAACTTCAGCAGACTCATGATTTACAGCAGCAGCACAGCAGGGAGCTCAGGTAAGGAACACATGACCTCCTGGTTGTGTAGATGCACCGTCAGCACGCTGTGCTGCCATTGTGGATAGTGCAGGTCTTACCAGGGGTCTTCAGAGAGACTGGTTGTTCATCCTTTCTGGAGCTGCCATCGATGCATGGAGGGGAAAAAAAAAAACATCTAATTTGTGATGCTTACTGTTAACTCGGATATCATCATTTTCATCTTGATAATATTCTCTAATACCGACACCAGGGATGTTAAGGGATTTTCCGCTCAGTTAGATAAACACACTTACATCATCTGTGTTGGTAAACTGAAATGTCCAGAGAGCTGATTTCTGAAGCAGCTCATGGGGAGGAAGGAGGGAAATAATCATCTCAGATTTGTTTCTTCCAATTTGGCTTTGAGGCAACATGTACTGTTGTTCCATTGTCATGGAGAACATGTTCCCTCTGTCTTTTTTGTCATTTGTCACTGAATTCTATGGTAAGTATTTATTGATTCCATACCAATTTACCTAAAACCCCATAAAATGACCATTAAATTTAAATTTCTTTCAATTTTCCTCAACAAAATGGTATGTTTAATCAGTACTGTATGTGTGATTGATAGGAGTTAGGAAAAGAGAGAAATACAAAGAGAAGTCAAACTCTGAAGGGATTTATAACACACTTGAAAAGAAAAATGGAATCACATGGCTATTTGGCGTTAAATTAGGATTAGGAACCAGGATAACATGATATAAATGACTGCAACTTATTCACAACAGGTTGTGTTAAACGATTCATCTTGTTTTGATCAGCCTGTCAGACAGACACAAAGCGGTCAGGAATGTCAGCCATCTTCTTGTTATGTCTGATACATAGGGTGTAGTGAGCCTAAAGACAACGTCCATCTATTTTCACAAGTCCTTCGATGTCACTGGCCTCTGCACACGTTGACACTCCTGCGAGACGGACCACCAACACTTAAAACAGTGGTCAACTTTCTGCTTATCTTCATGACCCTTCCAAATTACACAGCACAAAAGATGAAACGTGGCTGCAGCTACCAGCATGGGTCACACCGAGGACTCCTATGGCTTGGAGGGGTAGCGTGGCGCTCCCTTTGCTTCACCCCTCACTGTGTGCCCTTTCCCCCTGGCCTCTGGACAATGAGCCATTCTACGGGCTTTGCAAGGACCAACACAGCCATTTAACCTCTGGCCTGACCTTGTGTCTGACTGAGGTTTAGAGGAGGTGAGAAGAGTGCCACACGCCGGTCCACTGGTGACTGTAAGGTGGGAAACCATGGGGTTTAGCAGGGGTATGGTTTCACAACATTTCCCTATAGGGTGCAGAATGGAGTGGACCTTACAAAATACATCTATTGTATAAATACAATGTACTTTTTAGGAGTTTTGCTGAGCAACTGAAATCTCTAAATATATTTTGAATACAAACAGAGGTATTCTGTGTCCCAGAGAACATGTAATTATTCACCAATCATTAATGTAGTTGAACAGAATATTCTCTATGTTGTTAACATCACATTAATTTAAGAATAATGCCATTTAACCAAATCCTTTTCCTGGGATAAATTAGTTATTGTTGATCTAAGACAATATCATCACATTTAAAAATCCACGGCCCCTGCTCTTGGTAAAGATGCATGTCAAGGTTCAGCTGAAACTAATATGCGGCTTCAGAGTGCGAGTCTCTATAGTCTCCAAAGGGATTTGCTTCACATGCCACGACTTTTCAGTCATCTTGGTGAGGCGTCTATCCTGAGGGTGATGATCTGTATAGCCACTGCTTTAGAAACGGATCCAATCTACAATAAATAACACACTAAATACATTATACTTTGAAATAGGCTTTGTCTCGACCTCTGGTCTTCAGTGTGTCGCTGCAGGGATGACATATTTCCATAACCTCAATTTAGCATCCCAGTGGTTGTCACAAGAAAAAGACAATGGGATTTTTTTCATTGGATTATGGATTATTTCAGAAAATAAGGTTGGTGGCAATGATGTTTTGTGTGCTAGTATTTTTGTGTACATTTTTTATGATTTCTATGGTAAAAGCATTGGTTGCCTGACCCTGAGTACACAACGAGGCTCTAAAGGTGGACTAGTCAGTGTGATGATGTTTAATAGTCTCATTTAGCAACTTGTTATGATGCTTAAAAGTTTCAAAATTCATTATACTGATGTGTTTTTTTTTCGGCTAGAGTGCTGTTCAAGCCTTTAATTATTTTATACAGACAGTGTGTAAACAGGGAGAGAGAGGGAGAAGACATTGCAGGAAACTGAGCCCGGGCCGGGAGTCTAACCCGGGACCACCACGTTGAGGACGTTGAGCCTCTGTACATGGGGCCGCTCCCCTAACCACTGCACCACCGGCCGCCCCATACTGATGTTTTTTATATTATAGAGCAAACTAACATTACAATCTCTTAAGCTTGTGCTAACCACAGCACTGTTTCAGGCATCTAACCAAAAACCCATTGACAAGACAGTCAGCAATCTCTGCGTCTGAAGAGTAACCTTGCAACGAGCATTCTTTCTAATGGCCATCAGGGGGCGCTCAGTGAACTACATCTCACGTGTCAACACAATGTATGTCACCAACACCACCGTTCGCTTGTCTCGCTAGCTAGCTAGCTACTAACTAAGCTACGTTCCATCAGTAATGTAATGTTATCTTACCTGATGTGTTTTATCCAGTGATTTTTTTTCAGCATGAAGAGAAAGATAGAGCTAAACCTGTTGTTAGTGTGAGTAACGTTACATCCTGGTACCCAACACGCAGAGAGACCTGTTGTTAGTGTGAGTAACGTTACATCCTGGTACCCAACACACAGAGAGACCTGTTGTTAGTGTAAATAATGTTACATCCTGGTACCCAACACACAGAGAGACCTGTTGTTAGTGTAAATAATGTTACATCCTGGTACCCAACACACAGAGAGACCTGTTGTTAGTGTGAGTAACGTTACATCCTGGTACCCAACACACAGAGAGACCTGTTGTTAGTGTGAGTAACGTTACATCCTGGTACCCAACACGCAGAGAGACCTGTTGTTAGTGTAAATAATGTTACATCCTGGTACCCAACACACAGAGAGACCTGTTGTTAGTGTGAGTAACGTTACATCCTGGTACCCTACACGCAGAGAGACCTGTTGTTAGTGTGAGTAACGTTACATCCTGGTACCCAACACACAGAGACCTGTTGTTAGTGTGAGTAACATTACATCCTGGTACCCAACACACACAGAGACCTGTTGTTAGTGTGAGTAACGTTACATCCTGGTACCCAACACACAGAGACCTGTTGTTAGTGTGAGTAACGTTACATCCTGGTACCCAACACACAGAGAGACCTGTTGTTAGTGTGAGTAACGTTACATCCTGGTACCCAACACACAGAGAGACCTGTTGTTAGTGTGAGTAACGTTACATCCTGGTACCCAACACACAGAGACCTGTTGTTAGTGTGAGTAACGTTAGATCCTGGTACCCAACACACAGAGAGACCTGTTGTTAGTGTAAATAATGTTACATCCTGGTACCCAACACGCAGAGAGACCTGTTGTTAGTGTGAGTAACGTTACATCCTGGTACCCAACACACAGAGAGACCTGTTGTTAGTGTGAGTAACGTTACATCCTGGTACCCAACACACAGAGAGACCTGTTGTTATAGTAACGTTACATCCTGGTACCCAACACACAGAGAGACCTGTTGTTAGTGTGAGTAACGTTACATCCTGGTACCCAACACACAGAGACCTGTTGTTAGTGTGAGTAACGTTACATCCTGGTACCCAACACACAGAGAGACCTGTTGTTATAGTAACGTTACATCCTGGTACCCAACACACAGAGACCTGTTGTTAGTGTGAGTAACGTTAGATCCTGGTACCCAACACACAGAGAGACCTGTTGTTAGTGTAAATAATGTTACATCCTGGTACCCAACACGCAGAGAGACCTGTTGTTAGTGTGAGTAACGTTACATCCTGGTACCCAACACACAGAGAGACCTGTTGTTAGTGTGAGTAACATTACATCCTGGTACCCAACACACAGAGAGACCTGTTGTTATAGTAACGTTACATCCTGGTACCCAACACACAGAGAGACCTGTTGTTAGTGTGAGTAACGTTACATCCTGGTACCCAACACACAGAGACCTGTTGTTAGTGTGAGTAACGTTACATCCTGGTACCCAACACACAGAGAGACCTGTTGTTATAGTAACGTTACATCCTGGTACCCAACACACAGAGACCTGTTGTTAGTGTGAATAATGTTACATCCTGGTACCCAACACGCAGAGAGACCTGTTGTTAGTGTGAGTAACGTTAGATCCTGGTACCCAACACACAGAGACCTGTTGTTAGTGTGAGTAACGTTACATCCTGGTACCCAACACACAGAGACATGTTGTTAGTGTGAGTAACGTTACATCCTGGTACCCAACACACAGAGACCTGTTGTTAGTGTGAATAATGTTACATCCTGGTACCCAACACACAGAGAGACCTGTTGTTATAGTAACGTTACATCCTGGTACCCAGCACACAGAGAGACCTGTTGTTAGTGTAAATAATGTTACATCCTGGTACCCAACACACAGAGAGACCTGTTGTTATAGTAACGTTACATCCTGGTACCCAACACGCAGAGAGACCTGTTGTTAGTGTGAGTAACTTTACATCCTGGTACCCAACACACAGAGAGACCTGTTGTTAGTGTGAATAATGTTACATCCTGGTACCCAACACACAGAGAGACCTGTTGTTAGTGTGAGTAACTTTACATCCTGGTACCCAACACACACAGAGACCTGTTGTTAGTGTGAGTAACGTTACATCCTGGTACCCAACACACAGAGACCTGTTGTTAGTGTGAGTAACGTTACATCCTGGTACCCAACACACAGAGAGACCTGTTGTTAGTGTAAATAATGTTACATCCTGGTACCCAACACACAGAGACCTGTTGTTAGTGTGAGTGACGTTACATCCTGGTACCCAACACACAGAGAGACCTGTTGTTAGTGTGAGTAACGTTAGATCCTGGTACCCAACACACAGAGAGACCTGTTGTTAGTGTGAGTAACGTTAGATCCTGGTACCCAACACACAGGATTTGTAGTGTCATAGTGTCTTTGTCATTATGTATTTTTCCAGTCTTATACTTCAACAGTTGTACAACAAAATGTTGATTTCAGGACTCATTCCTGCAGCTTTCTACTGCAGCATGTCTTCTGCTGGGATCACCCAAATGACACAGCTATAGCAAATGCTGGAGTTCTCAACGATCCTGGTATAGAATCGAAGGGCCAAGTAAACAACAGTGATATTAGTGTTGTATGTCTTATTTCCCTGCCAAAATGTTTTTTTTTTTAATATATTGCAGCTTTATCATTCTAAAACGTTTTTTGAACATTCCTGCTCTCTTATTTCAGTGGAATACGTATTGATAGTGACCCTGCAGTGAACCAGCAGGTACGGGGGGAGGGGGTCAGTGGGGTCACAATCCTTTCGGACCTCCCGACTGCCCTCTCTCTTGTCCCACTGAGAACGAAGAGCTAGGTCTTTGTGGAGAAGAAGTTGTACCTCCTAAGGCTACTGGCCCTCCAGACTGGCTGGGCACTGAGACGTCTCTGCCCCCTCAGGGTGGAAGACTGGGAGGGGAGCAGAGCCAAGCATTGCTAATAGATTAATTAAGTTTCCAGTGAGGTGGCTTTGTAGTCAGTTTATCCCCTCACTGAAAGAGACATTATATGACATTAGGGCACACACGGAGCAGGCTGGCAACTCAGTTCATTGACCTTACCTCAGATGAACTTGTCAAGAATAAGAACTAAGTGTCAGCAAAATCTGATATTTCACCAATTACATTTTTCTGTGCAGCATAAGGGTTCAATCTTTCTCAAGAAATGAAGAATGCTAAATTAAGCTTCTTAAATACCATTTCATAACAAATTGACTCTGAATGTTATGTGTTGAATGATTAAAATTCACAGACGGCACAGATCTTATAAGTAAATTAATATTGACCCACAGTCTGTTGAGCAAAGATAATGCTGGTGTAGTTTCTTTAATATAACTATGATTTTCTTAGGAAAGTGTAAATGTTTGAGCTTTGGTACGATGATTAAATCTGAACTAGGCTGTTTTCCAGACCCAGTGATCCACAGCTTTGGGAGGATTTACTAATATTGTTACTTGTCCTATTTAATTGAATAGATGTATCAAACAGTTTACCTAAATCAAGTCAAAATCTAATTAAAACTAACACGAACATCCTTTTAAACTGGAAACTGCTGCTCCTAATATATATCTGCTGAGCACCCCGACCCATAAACGGTGTGATTGTTTTGTGTGCGTATGTTTACAGTGATGCTTCATCTTCCCTGGATGCTGTAAATACCTCGTGCCGTCACTTCACTGAGGCCCTGCAGCTGGCTCAGGGCCAGAGATTTGCACATGAATGTGGTGACACCACTGTGGCTGCAGGCCTAACACCACCTCAGGAAATATTGGACATGGACATTACCAATGCTGAGAAGCATACTGAGCACCCAGAAATGGAGTCCACTGGAAAAGTCCCCCCAGTCGTTCCAAACAGATGCAGCTCCTGGACCTTTGAGGAGAAGTCATCTGCAGAGAGTCGACATGACTCATTCGACCCTGTTGCAACAAAACCAAAGACGGGATCAACAGCTAGCAAAGCTAATGCTAGCAGGGTTGACTCCTCTGCGACAAAGGGAAAAACAACTTCCTCCAATCTTGAAATGACACATTTGTCAAACCATCAAAGTCTGGACCTCCACAAGTAAGTCACTGAATGTTCTGATGACAATTTTACTTGGCATTATAGGAAACACACTGGTGTAAATAATGAAACTAATGATGGCGGTGTCATGGAGTCTGAGATGGGCTTTTCTAGTTGGGATTGCCACCGGGTCTTTCGCACACTGATGGTAGCTAATGGATGTTACACATGTCCAATAGAACTGGAGCTGTGATGTTGGATGGTGCTCAGGTGCTCTTTGGTTGCTTTTGGGCACTTTTGGGTGCAGCTGACATCTGCTCTTGACGAGGAACTATGTGGCCACCAAGTTTAATCCAGTTGTGACATTTTCTGTGACTACGCCACTGTACAACACTACATTTCCAAGCAGAAAGCATGTGTCTCTGGAGAACTCTCACTCATAAAGTAGACTACTCTGGAAAATCCTCCCCATGTTGCAGGCCAGAATTTACTGCGCATGTGTTGTACCCCATTGATATTATGCAATATGAAGCCATGACATGACAACTCCTCCTTCAAGCTTCTTGGCGTTTCTAGTAACTGTAGTGTGTCTGTGCATCAATTCTAACAACACAACGCTCAAACAGATCAGTGACATGAGTTAATGTTGTGTTTGTAATGAAAGCCTCCAACATTCTTCCATGCCACACAAGTGGACGCTGCTGACTCAAAGCAAACACCCTCTTTTTAAAAAAGATCTTTTATATCATTCTTTTTATAGCATATATTGCATTTTATTAGTTTCTGCTGCAGATGATTTGTCATCATTGGAGCCTCCATTATATGATTTACAGCACGAGATGTTGAACATCTTATTCATTTTAACACGCAGCTTCATCATTAACAGCGCACTATCTTTGGGAGGACGATAGATCTTTGATATGAAGGTTTGCTCTAGACAGCCTGAAACTCTCCCGAGTCCTGCTCTCCAGATGTCTGCTCAGAAATAAATCCACGGTTTGAAAGACGAAGGTGCTATGACATTGTGTGTGTGTGCGTGTGTGTGTGTGCGTGTGTGCGTGTGTGTGTTGTGTGTATACACCCTTTTCGGAGCAGCACACCAGCAGTCGTGACTCAGCAGCTGTGGAGGAAATATAGACAGGAATGTGGGATCATCGGCAGCGTCTCCACAGCTGAGAAGGGAGGAGGAAGAGGAGGAGATGGACCTTCCTATATCAACAGTGTTGTTCACCAGGATTATGCAGCAACTGTCATCCAGGTAAAACTGGACCTGGGATTCTGTCAAACGTTTCTGTCCTTTTTGTTTGTAAGTCATACAAGTGGAGTCAGGCTATAACAAAGTTGCAACAATTTACTGTTTGTTGCCTCTGTTACATAGAAAACTTACCCACCGAGCTACTGTGGTATTTTCTTTTCCCTCTGATGCTATTTTAAAAAGACGCCGTCATTGTATGTACAGGAAATAAACAAATGGCGTATGCAAATCAAGAGCCCGATTCATTATACCCACAAAGCACAAGAGACCAGAGACTACCTACCAGTCTGGGACTGGTTTCACAGATACACATTTAGAGCATTGTCTTGCCCCACCACTGGGATCTAAAAACAGGATCTAAAACACTTTTGTCCTGAGCTTGTAGTGCTGGGTACAATGATCTGTTACTGCTTAACGGTAATATCTGGCCTGACCTCAAACAATCAACCTGTTTAATTTACTGTCAACTATCAATGAGTCCAGTTCAGTCAACCTATCCAAGAAAATCCTCATTAGAGCAACAAAAGATTTAGTGATAAGAGAGAGCATCAAAAAACATATGGTCAATATGAAATCATTTGTATTTTACTTTATTTATTTAATTGTGGAGTGTTTCAAATGTCAGAATGTAGGAAAAAATGACCCATCACCATTTCCCAGAGCAATGTCTGCTATCCACCCAAACGTCTAATCCACGATATTCTATTTACAATGATGTAAAGCAGAGAGAAGCAGCAAACACTTCACATTAAGAGGCTGGAATCGGCAAATTTCGCTAAACCTCAATATTTACATTTACATTATTTAGCAGCCTTGTGTAGCAAAGAGAGAGACTGCCTGTGAACCCGTTAATGTGTAAGTAAGAATTTCCAGTATTGAAGACTGAAGTCACTTTCACACAGTGAATGTCTGATTATGTCCATTTTCATCCTTGAACATCTTCACACCTCATAAGTGCTATGGAGCTGTATTCTCTGCATATAAAGGTGTGAGCTGCTGTTCTGAAAAACATGCTACTCAACACTTCTCCCGAATCTCCTCTCAACCTAAAGCGTGTTTGATGAGTCCTTTAGGGCTCTCTGAGGGAGAAGGTGGGGGTTGTGGTGGAGTGGAATAGTGTGTGTGTGTTGTGGTGTGGGGGTACAGCGTGATCAATCAGGTTCCAAAGAAGTGCGGTAGGAAGAGTTCTAGGATTCCTGCTCGGCTCAACTTGAAATGAAGTGTGCCCCCCGCAGCCCGCTGGGAATTGGAGGATTTAGAGGCACACTGGAGCTCCATTTGTCTTAGAGCCCAGAGTCACACAGAGTTCAGACAGCAGAACACTCCGCAATTAAAATACATGTTAAGATGTTTTATCTCTCTAATGGGATAACACACAATATTTACGTTTGCCTCGTGATTCATGGAGACTGTATTTTCTTCCTCGGGTACCTCCAGGCTTCTTGGAGGGGCTTCGCTCTGAGGAGGAGGCTCGCATCTGCTCTGGCTGCCGTCACATGCCCCGACATCGGAGAGGAGGACACCTTTGAGGAGGTGGACGTGGATGAATTCGTCTTTGATGAGGTATGCACACAAGTTCCTCACGTTGATAGTTCAGTCATTCCTTACCCCACGCCCCGTCAGACACACAAACCTGCACAGAGGACGATACAAAAATGCCTTCATGCACACGTATTCTTACCAAACATTCTCTCCATACACATGCAGACAATATATATGTAGACACAGAGACTTGCATGCACATGTTGAAATAGACATAAAAACACAAATACACGCACACAAAACGCATACCCACAAATCTTTATGAACTATTCTTGACTCTTAAGAGCTCCCTTCTATTATGTACTGTATTATATACACTATATTATATATTATGAGAGGCAAAGTCATGGAAGGGGCTTAATTTAGCCTCTCTTTCTTTGTTCTTCCTTACCAGTTGCTGTCCAAAAATATAGACAATTTCAAAGTAACATGTGTCCTAGTTGCAGTGTATGTGAATGTCATAAGATGACAGGAAGTAAGCATAGACTCGAACTGTAATGCAATTCTATTGAAATGGTCCATTTATAAATGATAAATATATAAAATATATATATAATACACTTTATTGCCAAAAGTATTCACTCACCCAACCAAATAATTGAAATCAGGTGTTCCAATCACTTCTATGGCCACAGGTGTATAAAAGCAAGCACCTCGGCATGCAAACTGTTTCTACAAACGTGTGAAAGAATGGGTCGCTCTCAGGAGCTCAGTGAATTCCAGCGTGGTACTGTGATAGGATGCCACCTGTGCAACAGGTCCAGTCATGAAATGTCCTCGCTCCTAAATATTCCACAGATAACTGTCAGTGGGATTAGAACAAAGTGGAAGTGATTGGGAACGACAGTAACTCAGCCAAGAAATGGTAGACCACGTAGAATGACGGAGCGGGGTCAGAGGATGCTGAGGCACATAGGTCACAGAGGTCACTAACTTTCTGCAGAGTCAATGACTACAGACCTCCAAACTTCATGTGGCCTTCAGATTAACTCAAGAACAGTGTAGAGAGCTTCATGGAATGGTTTCCATGGCGATCAGCTGCATCCAAGCCATACATCAGCAAGTGCAATGCAAAGCGTCAGATGCAGTGGTGTAAAGCACGCCGCCACTGGACTCTAGAGCAGAGGAGACGTTCTCTGGAGGGACCAATCACGCTTCTCCATCTGGCAATCTGATGGAGGAGTCTGGGTTTGGCAGTTGCCAGGACAACGGTACTTGTCTGACTGCACTGTGCCACGTGTTAAATTTGGTGGAGGGGGGATTATGGTGTGGGTTGTTTTTCAGGCGCTGGGCTTGGCCCCTTAGTTCCAGTGAAAGGAACTCTGAATGCTTCAGCAAACCAAGAGATGTTAGACAATTCCATGCTCCCAACTTAGTGGAACAGTTTGGGGACGACCCCTGCCTGTTCCAACATGACTGTACACCAGTGCACAAAGCAAGGTCCATAAAGACATGGAGGAGAGAGTTTGGTGTGGATGGACTTGACTGGCCTGCACAGAGTCCTGACCTCAACCCCATAGAACACCTTTGGGATGAATTAGAGTGGAGACTGAGATCCAGGCCTTCCCTCCAACATCAGTGTGTGACCTCACAAATACACTTCTGGAAGAATGGTCAGAAAGTCCCATGAACACACTCCTAAACCTTGTGGAAAGCCTTCCAGAAGAGTTAAAGCTGCAAAGGGTGGACCGACGTCATATTAAACCATGGATTAAGAATGGGATGTCACTTAAGTTCATATGTGAGTCACGGCAGGGAGCGAATACTTTTGGCAATATAGTGTGTATATTATATATATATTTTTTAATTTACAGGGAGGACTGGAGAAACACTGGACTTTTTCGTTTTCTGAGGACTCTCTTCCCAGACATTACCATTCGTCAGAGCAGCCTCTGTTTTTGAAGGTAAAGACATTGGGCAATCTTTAATATTCTTAAAGTCTGGTGGGCTGGTATTGTGCTGAATGTGGCTGCCAGTGAATTTTGGGAATTACCAGCCCCCGTGTGATGTCAATGAAAGAGTTATTTTCTTGCCCTGTCCCTTTTTCATCTTGGTTATCGCCCCCTCTAGGATTTGTCTCACTATCCCTGATTGATCTTTAAATTTACTCTCTTGAAAAACAAGATTATTTCCTGGAGGGCTGAAGGTTGCTCCGCACCAGCAGATGCCATTTTTCATGCTGGTGGATCGTCGTCCTGTTTTCCCCCCCCCCCTACATTTACCTCTCGTTGGATCTTTTCTTTGGAGCGTACTCAGCGCTGTAGATCATGGTGGCCGGTTTAGGCCAGCTGACGCGGTGCAGCTGCCGTCGTGGCTGGCCTCAATGTGTTGACACTGAGGTACACATCAAAGGCGAAGATGAACAATTCAGCGCTTCCACAGAGAGAAAAAGGGATCTGGAGAAAATTAAGCTGTTAGTTTGACTTACATATGAGCATTCCTTGAGTGTGAAAACTGCCAAATACCTAAAAAAAAACATGCACAAATTTGAGCATACATTATTGTGTATACATTATATTTCATATATATATATATATATATATATATATATATATATATATAGATAGAGAGAGAGAGAGAGAGAGAGAAAGAGCTTGAACTCTGTTTTTCCATTTAGAGCTCTGGCCTCGCAGCCTTCTGAACACATCTCAAATGAGGATTCAGTTTTCACTCTGGCAGAAGTTTCCTCAAATTTCAAATCTAAATGTAAATAACGGCTCCACTAAATGATAATCTCTTTGGCTGCTGTATAAACAAGCTATTAAACATCTACTCAAACAAAGTGATAAGAGCTGTAAATTGTTGCTGACACTGATTCATGCATGTGTTTCAGCCTCCTGGGCACTTTCCTAAACCCTCCCAGTCCATCCTCCCACCACCACGAGTATATAAGTCAAAGCAGACCAGGGTTCCTGGAGAACAGAGGGGCTTTGCTGCATGGAGAGTTTCCCCAGAGAGCTCCAACAGGTGGAACAACCCACAGCCTAATTACTCATGTGATACAGAGAAAGCAAACATCTTCCAGTAGTTGTAGTGATAGTAAACAGTGATTATGTCGACATCGCAATAATGCTGTTTGAGTCTGTACACAGTATAAACACTAAGTCACATCAAGCTGGTGAATATTATAACGGGGCTCTTTATAATCTCACTTTCAGTATACTGTACCTGGATTACTCCAACAATCAACAATCCAAAGACTAAGAATGACAGAATTCCAATTGACTTGAATCAGATTCAAGCCTGTTTATTCTTATTCCTCCGTACACTTGTGAAAAGGACATTAAAAAGTATTTGCTTCAGTACCTTAGTGAATGCCACCTCAATCTATGTATTAAAATGCAATAAAAACAATGAATCAAGATGAATAACACTATATTAAATGGATATTATTACACAAGCAATAAGCAAAATCAGCCAAGATAGAATGTTGTTGAAATTAGATATAAATGTCTCATGGTATGTCATGGTGGATCAACGTGGTCCATATTTGTCAAACTTGTGTAATGTAGCCCTGAAGCAAGACATTCAAACCTCACTGTGTGGGTCAGTGTGAGTAGCCAACTTTAGTGGACTTGAAATACAATCGGAAGCTTTCTGTGCTGTTTTCAATTGTTGCAATATCAATATGGTGGTGTAGAAATATGTGTGGTCACATTACAAAAAGTCTGAATTTGTACATTTCTGCATGTTTTCCTTTTTAAGGACAATAATCTCTATGATTTCAGAAGCACATCTCCTGACTCTACGTCCGTGCCCTGCTGTCTCTCTGAAAGATTAGAAAAGACTATGGAAGAATGGTAAATCATCGTCTCGTTGTACATTGTGTCTTCTGTCCGTGTGTGTGTGTGTGTGTGTGTTTTGTTGTTTCCATATGAAATGTCTGTGCTTGTTTTCTCCAGGAAAACCAGCAGCCACACAGCTCGTCTGTTGCTCAAAAGAGCTAAGAAGATGAAATCAACGATGCAGCGGCAGAAAAAATGTAGTGGTGAGTAGAATGGAACAGTCATACATGAACTATGAACTCAGTTGTTGGATACAGCTAGTTTTTACCTGAAGTTTATAATGTGAATTCTTTCCTGAACCTGTTGGAGAGAGCTGTTGATAAAACTGTATTGCAGTGTATGGTGCATTCTACTGATAGGTGGTATTTTGTTAACCTAATTTATATGAAGAAGGCTAAATAATAAACTTCCCTTTTTTCAGGTGTGTGCTTGATTTAAGTGCTATTGAATCACTTTTAAGATGGTATACAATATGAAATATGAAGAACAATCAAGATTATGAGGGCAGATCAGAAGATCTTATGTTTTTTTCGTCTTAAATCTCCTCAAATACAAAGCTTCCTTTGTTCAGTAATCCTTCTACACCTGAACTAATGTGTCTTCCTGTCTCCTCATTCCAAATCTTTCAACACCAAATATCCTTCACAATATGGAAGGAACTGCTGTAAGGACTTAAATCCATTTTCTTAAGGGGGGGGAATCCACCCTCATTTTTTTCCTCGTTTCATTCTTGTCTTTGTTCCTTCAACCGTGCTTCGGCGGAGAACCTTTCCACCCCGTGAATGTTAACGAGCCATAACGGACAGCAGAAGCCAGGCCCTGTCACCTCTTATTGGGCCTTGTTTGAGAGCCTGCAAAGGAAACAACGATTGCCAAGAAACCTCTTGACAAGTCATCCCGTGATGACTTTGATTCTGATTCATTGTATTGGTTGAGTGTGGCTGCAGTGAAAGGTGACCTCACCTCCGCTCTGCACCAAGAAACAGTAGTCCCGCCACGGTCATCATGCCACGGTCATGTAGAGGGAGGCCGTTCTTTGATCACAATTGTAAATGCATGATTCCAATAGCAGGGCTCTTGTCATCTTGCTCCACCGACACACAGGTCTACGTCTGCACTAACTCCGAATGGCATCTGCCTCAGTGGAAGCAGAGCGCTGTTCACATTTTTCCAAATGGTCCTGGAAGTATGGTTGTGTAAAGAATGAAAAAAGTTCCTGGTTCTCTGCTTCTGGTTTTAGGCCTGCCTTGTCCTTCTTTGACCCTCTCTCTCTCTCTCTCTCTCTCTCTCTCTACTAGATCCCTTGTTCAGAAGGAGCAGTTACCAGCATGGTCCAGTGGAGGCACCAACCAGGCCAGCACAACACAACAGGAATGATAGAAATGGTAGGAACCGAGACCTGCTACACGTCTTGCAGTCCTGTAGTAATACCTGTTAATAGGGCTGTTTTCCTGGTGAGTCTTTCTGACGCCCCTTTCCCACATAACAAAGGACACACAAACACCCACTAACATCTGGTGTATGTCTTCAATGGGAAAGGTCACAATCAACATTAATTCCTGGGACAAATAACGTGCATTAGTCACCTTTTATTTTATCAGCTCCAGCTCCGATGGGCAGTGGTGGAAATTGGAAAATT